>JAZGTQ010000366.1:0-349951 GCA_037953605.1 Necrosyrtes monachus
GTCTGGGAAAGCACAGATCCGCAGTGCTCTTGTGCCTGTGAATAAGCTGCACGGTGAGGGTGAAGGGGAGCAAGAGCTTTCAGGGCTGGCACGTTCCTTGTGGGAGAAGGAGCCGGACATTTGCCTGTTCGGAAAGAGGCTCTGCCGAGGAAAAGCATCATGACATGTAGCGTGTCTGGGAAAGCACAGATCCGCAGTGCTCGTGTGCCTCTGAATAGGCTGCCAAAGGAAGGCGCACAACAGCAACAGCTCTCAGGACTAGTACGTTCCTTGTGGGACAAGAAGCAGGACGTTTGCTTCTTCGCAAAGAGGCTCTGCCGAGTTGCAGTGCTACGAGATGTAGCGTGTCTGGGAAAGCACAGATCCGCAGTGCTCTTGTGCCTGTGAATCGGCTGCACGGTGAGCATGAAGGGCAGCAAGTGCTTTCAGGGCTGGCACCTTCCTTGTGGGAGAAAGAGGTGGACATTTGCCTGTTCGGAAAGAGGCTCTGCCGAGGAAAAGCATCATGACATGTAGCGTGTCTGGGAAAGCACAGATCCGCAGTGCTCGTGTGCCTGTGAATAGGCTGCCAAAGGAAGGCGCACAGCAGCAACAGCTCTCAGGACTAGTACGTTCCTTGTGGGACAAGAAGCAGGACGTTTGCTTCTTCGCAAAGAGGCTCTGCCGAGTTGCAGTGCTATGAGATGTAGCGTGTCTGGGAAAGCACAGATCCGCAGTGCTGTTGTACCTGTGAATAGGCTGCACGGTGAGAATGAAGAGGAGCAACTGCTTTCATGGCTGGCACCTTCCTTGTGGGAGAAGGAGCCGGACGTTTGCCTGTTCGGAAAGAGGCTCTGCCGAGGAAAAGCATCATGACATGTAGCGTGTCTGGGAAAGCAAAGGTACGCAGTGCTGTTGTGCCTGTGAATAAGCTGCACGGTGAGAATGAAGGGGAGCAACTGCTTTCAGGGCTGGCACCTTCCTTGTGGGAAAAGGAGTCAGACTTTTGCCTGTTCGGAAAGAGGTTCTGCCGAGGAAAAGCATCATATGTAGCGTGTCTGGGAAAGCACAGATCCACAGTGCTCTTGTGCCTGTGAATAAGCTGCACGGTGAGGGTGAAGGGGAGCAAGTGCTTTCAGGGCTGGCACCTTCCTTGTGGGAGAAGGAGCCGGACGTTTACCTGTTCGGATAGAGGCTCAGCCGAGGAAAAGCATCATGACATGTAGCGTTTCCGGGAAAGCACAGATCCGCAGTGCTCTTGTGCCTGTGAATAAGCTGCACGGTGAGAATGAAGGGGAGCAACTGCTTTCAGGGCTGGCACCTTCCTTGTGGGAAAAGGAGTCAGAGTTTTGCCTGTTCGGAAAGAGGCTCTGCCGAGGAAAAGCATCATATCTACTGTGTCTGGGAAAGCACAGATCCGCAGTGCTCTTGTGCCTGTGAATCGGCTGCAAAAGGAAGGTGCACAGCAGCAACAGCTCTCAGGACTAGTACGTTCCTTGTGGGACAAGAAGCAGGACGTTTGCCTGTTCGCAAAGAGGCTCTGCCGAGTTGCAGTGCTATGAGATGTAGCGTGTCCGGGAAAGCACAGATCCGCAGTGCTCTTGTGCCTGTGAATAAGCTGCATGGTGAGAATGAAGGGGAGCAAGTGCTTTCAGGGCTGGCACCTTCCTTGTGGGAGAAGGAGCCGGACGTTTGCCTGTTCGGAAAGAGGCTCTGCCGAGGAAAAGCATCATATGTAGCGTGTCTGGGAAAGCACAGATCCACAGTGCTCTTGTGCCTGTGAATAAGCTGCACGGTGAGAATGAAGGGGAGCAACTGCTTTCAGGGCTGGCACCTTCCTTGTGGGAAAAGGAGTCAGACTTTTGCCTGTTCGGAAAGATGCTCTGCCGAGGAAAAGCATCATATCTAGTGTGTCTGGGAAAGCACAGATCCGCAGTGCTCTTGTGCCTGTGAATAAGCTGCACGGTGAGCGTGAAGGGCAGCAAGAGCTTTCAGGGCTGGCACGTTCCTTGTGGGAGAAGGAGCCGGACGTTTGCCTGTTCGGAAAGAGGCTCTGCCGAGGAAAAGCATCATATGTAGCGTGTCTGGGAAAGCACAGATCCACAGTGCTGTTGTGCCTGTGAATAAGCTGCACGGTGAGGGTGAAGGGGAGAAAGTTCTTTCAGGGCTGGCACCTTCCTTGTGGGAGAAGGAGCCGGACGTTTGCCTGTTCGGAAAGAGGCTCTGCCGAGGAAAAGCATCATGACATGTAGCGTGTCTGGGAAAGCACAGATCCGCAGTGCTCTTGTGCCTGTGAATAAGCTGCACGGGGAAGGAGAAGACCAGTAACACCTTTCAGGGCTGGCAACTTCCTTGTGGGAGAAGGAGCCGGACGTTGGCCTGTTCGGAAAGAGGCTCTGCCGAGGAAAAGCATCATGACATGTAGCGTGTCTGGGAAAGCACTGATCCGCAGTGCTCATGTGCCTGTGAATAGGCTGCAAAAGGAAGGTGCACACCAGCAACAGGTCTCAGGACTAGTACGTTCCTTGTGGGACAAGAAGCAGGACGTTTGCCTGTTCGCAAAGAGGCTCTGCCGAGTTGCAGTGCTATGAGATGTAGCGTGTCTGGGAAAGCACAGATCCGCAGTGCTCTTGTGCCTGTGAATAAGCTGCACGGTGTAGAATGAAGGGCAGCAAGTTCTTTCAGGGCTAGCCCGTTACTTGTGGGAGAAGGAGCCAGACGTTTACCTGTTCGGAAAGAGGCTCTGCCGAGGAAAAGCGTCATGACATACAGCATCTCTGGGAAAGGACAGATCCGCAGTGTATAGTGCCTGTGAATCGGCTGCAAAAGGAAGGTGCACAGCAGCAACAGCTCTCAGGACTAGTACGTTCCTTGTGGGACAAGAAGCAGGACGTTTGCCTGTTCGCAAAGAGGCTCTGCCGAGTTGCAGTGCTAAGAGATGGAGCGTGTCTTGGAAAGCACAGATCCGCAGTGCTCTTGTGCCTGTGAATAAGCTGCTCGGTGAGGGTGAAGGGGAGCAAGTTCTTTCAGGGCTGGCACCTTCCCTGTAGGAGAAGGAGCCGGACGTTTGCCTGTTCGCAAAGAGGCTCTGCCGAGGAAAAGCATCATGACATGTAGCGTGTCCGGGAAAGCACAGATCCGCAGTGCTCGTGTGCCTGTGAATAGGCTGCCAAAGGAAGGCGCACAGCAGCAACAGCTCTCAGGACTAGTACGTTCCTTGTGGGACAAGAAGCAGGACGTTTGCCTATTCGCAAAGAGGCTCTGCCGAGTTGCAGTACTATGAGATGTAGCGTGTCTGGGAAAGCACAGATCCGCAGTACTGTTGTACCTGTGAATAGGCTGCATGGTGAGAATGAAGGGGAGCAACTGCTTTCAGGGCTGGCACCTTCCTTGTGGGAGAAGGAGCCGGACGTTTGCCTGTTCGGAAAGAGGCTCTGCCGAGGAAAAGCATCATGACATGTAGCGTGTCCGGGAAAGCACAGATCCGCAGTGCTCTTGTGCCTTTGAATAAGCTGCACGGTGAGAATGAAGGGGAGCAACTGCTTTCAGGGCTGGCACCTTCCTTGTGGGAAAAGGAGTCAGACTCTTCCCTGTTCGCAAAGAGGCTCTGCCGAGGAAAAGCATCATATCTAGTGTGTCTGGGAAAGCACAGATCCGCAGTGCTCTTGTGCCTGTGAATCGGCTGCACGGTGAGCATGAAGGGCAGCAAGTGCTTTCAGGGCTGGCACCTTCCTTGTGGAAGAAAGAGGTGGACATTTGCCTGTTCGGAAAGAGGCTCTGCCGAGGAAAAGCATCATGAGATGTAGCGTGTCTGGGAAAGCACATATCCGCAGTGCTCTTGTGCCTGTGAATAAGCTGCACGGTGAGGGTGAAGGGGAGCAAGAGCTTTCAGGGCTGGCACCTTCCTTGTGGGAAAAGGAGTCAGACTTTTGCCTGTTCGGAAAGAGGCTCTGCCGAGTTGCAGTGCTATGAGATGTAGCATGTCTGGGAAAGCAAAGGTACGCAGTGCTGTTGTGCCTGTGAATAAGCTGCACGGTGAGAATGAAGGGGAGCAACTGCTTTCAGGGCTGGCACCTTCCTTGTGGGAAAAGGAGTCAGACTTTTGCCTGTTCGGAAAGAGGCTCTGCCGAGGAAAAGCATCATATCTAGTGTGTCTGGGAAAGCACAGATCCGCAGTGCTCTTGTGCCTGTGAATCGGCTGCAAAAGGAAGGTGCACAGCAGCAACAGCTCTCAGGACTAGTACGTTCCTTGTGGGACAAGAAGCAGGACGTTTGCCTGTTCGCAAAGAGGCTCTGCCGAGTTGCAGTGCTATGAGATGTAGCGTGTCTGGGAAACCACAGATCCGCAGTGCTCTTGTGCCTGTGAATAAGCTGCACGGTGAGCGTGAAGGGGAGCAAGTGCTTTCAGGGCTGGCACCTTCCTTGTGGGAGAAGGAGCCGGACGTTTGCCTGTTCGGAAAGAGGCTCTGCCGAGGAAAAGCATCATATGTAGCGTGTCTGGGAAAGCACAGATCCGCAGTGCTGTTGTGCCTGTGAATAAGCTGCACGGTGAGGGTGAAGGGGGGCAACTGCTTTCAGGGCTGGCACCTTCCTTGTAGGAAAAGGAGTCAGAATTTTGCCTGTTCGGAAAGAGGCTCTGCCGAGGAAAAGCATCATATCTAGTGTGTCTGGGAAAGCACTGATCCGCAGTGCTCTTGTGCCTGTGAATAGGCTGCACGGTGAGAATGAAGGGGACCCACACCTTTCAGGGCTGGCACCTTCCTTGTGGGAGAAGGAGCCGGACGTTTGCCTGTTCGGAAAGAGGCTCTGCCGAGGAAAAGCATCATGACATGTAGCGTGTCTGGGAAAGCAAAGGTACGCAGTGCTGTTGTGCCTGTGAATAAGCTGCACGGTGAGAATGAAGGGGAGCAACTGCTTTCAGGGCTGGCACCTTCCTTGTGGGAAAAGGACTCAGACTTTTGCCTGTTCGGAAACAGGCTCTGCCGAGGAAAAGCATCATGACATGTAGCGTGTCCGGGAAAGCACAGATCCACAGTGCTCTTGTGCCTGTGAATAAGCTGCACGGTGAGGGTGAAGGGGAGCAAGTGCTTTCAGGGCTGGCACCTTCCTTGTGGGAAAAGGAGTCAGACTTTTGCCTGTTCGCAAAGAGGCTCTGCCGAGTTGCAGTGCTATGAGATGTAGCGTCTCTGGGAAAGCACAGATCCGCAGTGCTCTTGTGCCTGTGAATCGGCTGCAAAAGGAAGGTGCACAGCAGCAACAGCTCTCAGGACTAGTACGTTCCTTGTGGGACAAGAAGCAGGACGTTTGCCTATTCGCAAAGAGGCTCTGCCGAGTTGCAGTGCTATGAGATGTAGCGTGTCTGGGAAAGCACAGATCCGCAGTGCTCTTGTGCCTGTGAATAAGCTGCACGGTGAGAATGAAGGGGAGCAACACCTTTCAGGGCTGGCACCTTCCTTGTGGGAAAAGGAGTCAGAGTTTTGCCTGTTCGGAAAGAGGCTCTGCCGAGGAAAAGCATCATGAGATGTAGCGTGTCTGGGAAAGCACAGATCCGCAGTGCTCGTGTGCCTGTGAATAGGCTGCACGGTGAGAATGAAGGGGAGCCACACCTTTCAGGGCTGGCACGTTCCTTGTGGGAAAAGGAGTCAGAGTTTTGCCTGTTCGGAAAGAGGCTCTGCCGAGGAAAAGCATCATATCTAGTGTGTCTGGGAAAGCACAGATCCGCAGTGCTCTTGTGCCTGTGAATCGGCTGCAAAAGGAAGGTGCACAGCAGCAACAGCTCTCAGGACTAGTACGTTCCTTGTGGGACAAGAAGCAGGACGTTTGCCTGTTCGCAAAGAGGCTCTGCCGAGTTGCAGTGCTATGAGATGTAGCGTGTCTGGGAAAGCACAGATCCGCAGTGCTCTTGTGCCTGTGAATAAGCTGCACGGTGAGAATGAAGGGGAGCAACACCTTTCAGGGCTGGCACCTTCCTTGTGGGAAAAGGAGTCAGAGTTTTGCCTGTTCGGAAAGAGGCTCTGCCGAGGAAAAGCATCATATGTAGCGTGTCTGGGAAAGCACAGATCCACAGTGCTCTTGTGCCTGTGAATAGGCTGAACGGTGAGGGTGAAGGGGAGCAATACCTTTCAGGGCTGGCACCTTCCTTGTGGGAGAAGGAGCCGGACGTTTGCCTGTTCGGAAAGAGGCTCTGCCGAGGAAAAGCATCATGAGATGTAGCGTGTCTGGGAAAGCACAGATCCGCAGTGCTCTTGTGCCTGTGAATAAGCTGCACGGTGAGAATGAAGGGGAGCAAGTGCTTTCAGGGCTGGCACCTTCCTTGTGGGAGAAGGAGCCGGACGTTTGCCTGTTCGGAAAGAGGCTCTGCCGAGGAAAAGCATCATATGTAGCGTGTCTGGGAAAGCACTGATCCGCAGTGCTCTTGTGCCTGTGAATCGGCTGCAAAAGGAAGGTGCACAGCAGCAACAGCTCTCAGGACTAGTATGTTCCTTGTGGGACAAGAAGCAGGACGTTTGCCTGTTCGCAAAGAGGCTCTGCCGAGTTGCAGTGCTATGAGATGTAGCGTGTCTGGGAAAGCACAGATCCGCAGTGCTCTTGTGCCTGTGAATAGGCTGCACGGTGAGGGTGAAGGGGAGCAAGTTCTTTCAGGGCTGGCACCTTCCTTGTGGGAGAAGGAGCCGGACGTTTGCCTGTTCGGAAAGAGGCTCTGCCGAGGAAAAGCATCATGACATGTAGCGTGTCTGGGAAAGCACAGATCCGCAGTCCTGTTGTACCTCTGAATAGGCTGCACGGTGAGGGTGAAGGGGAGCAACTGCTTTCAGGGCTGGCACCTTCCTTGTGGGACAAGGAGCCGGACGTTTGCCTGTTCGGAAAGAGGCTCTGCCGAGGAAAAGCATCATGACATGTAGCGTGTCTGGGAAAGCAAAGGTACGCAGTGCTGTTGTGCCTGTGAATAAGCTGCACGGTGAGAATGAAGGGGAGCCACACCTTTCAGGGCTGGCACCTTCCTTGTGGGAAAAGGAGTCAGAGTTTTGCCTGTTCGGAAAGAGGCTCTGCCGAGGAAAAGCATCATATCTAGTGTGTCTGGGAAAGCACAGATCCGCAGTGCTCTTGTGCCTGTGAATCGGCTGCAAAAGGAAGGTGCACAGCAGCAACAGCTCTCAGGACTAGTACGTTCCTTGTGGGAGAAGGAGCCGGACGTTTGCCTGTTCGGAAAGAGGCTCTGCCGAGGAAAAGCATCATATGTAGCGTGTCTGGGAAAGCACAGATCCGCAGTGCTGTTGTGCCTGTGAATAAGCTGCACGGTGAGGGTGAAGGGGGGCAACTGCTTTCAGGGCTGGCACCTTCCTTGTAGGAAAAGGAGTCAGAATTTTGCCTGTTCGGAAAGAGGCTCTGCCGAGGAAAAGCATCATATCTAGCGTGTCTGGGAAAGCACTGATCCGCAGTGCTCTTGTGCCTGTGAATAGGCTGCACGGTGAGAATGAAGGGGACCCACACCTTTCAGGGCTGGCACCTTCCTTGTGGGAGAAGGAGCCGGACGTTTGCCTGTTCGGAAAGAGGCTCTGCCGAGGAAAAGCATCATGATATGTAGCGTGTCTGGGAAAGCAAAGGTACGCAGTGCTGTTGTGCCTGTGAATAAGCTGCACGGTGAGAATGAAGGGGAGCAACTGCTTTCAGGGCTGGCACCTTCCTTGTGGGAAAAGGACTCAGACTTTTGCCTGTTCGGAAACAGGCTCTGCCGAGGAAAAGCATCATGACATGTAGCGTGTCCGGGAAAGCACAGATCCGCAGTGCTCGTGTGCCTGTGAATAGGCTGCACGGTGAGAATGAAGGGGAGCCACACCTTTCAGGGCTGGCACGTTCCTTGTGGGAAAAGGAGTCAGAGTTTTGCCTGTTCGGAAAGAGGCTCTGCCGAGGAAAAGCATCATATCTAGTGTGTCTGGGAAAGCACAGATCCGCAGTGCTCTTGTGCCTGTGAATAAGCTGCACGGTGAGAATGAAGGGGAGCAACAGCTTTCAGGGCTGGCACGTTCCTTGTGGGAGAAGGAGCCGGACGTTGGCCTGTTCGGAAAGAGGCTCTGCCGAGGAAAAGCATCATGACATGTAGCGTGTCTGGGAAAGCACAGATCCGCAGTGCTCTTCTGCCTGTGAATCGGCTGCAAAAGGAAGGTGCACAGCAGCAACAGCTCTCAGGACTAGTACGTTCCTTGTGGGACAAGAAGCAGGACGTTTGCTTCTTCGCAAAGAGGCTCTGCCGAGTTGCAGTGCTATGAGATGTAGCGTGTCTGGGAAAGCACAGATCCGCAGTGCTCTTGTGCCTGTGAATAAGCTGCAAGGGGAAGGAGAAGACCAGTAACACCTTTCAGGGCTGGCAACTTCCTTGTGGGAGAAGGAGCCGGACGTTTGCCTGTTCGGAAAGAGGTTCTGCCGAGGAAAAGCATCATGACATGTAGCGTGTCTGGGAAAGCAGTGATCCGCAGTGCTCTTGTGCCTGTGAATAGGCTGCAAAAGGAAGGTGCACACCAGCAACAGGTCTCAGGACTAGTACGTTCCTTGTGGGACAAAAAGCAGGACGTTTGCCTGTTCGCAAAGAGGCTCTGCCGAGTTGCAGTGCTATGAGATGTAGCGTGTCTGGGAAAGCACAGATCCGCAGTGCTCTTGTGCCTGTGAATAAGCTGCACGGTGAGCGTGAAGGGGAGCAAGTTCTTTCAGGGCTAGCCCGTTACTTGTGGGAAAAGGAGTCAGACTTTTGCCTGTTCGGAAAGAGGCTCTGCCGAGGAAGACGTCATGACATATAGCGTCTCTGGGAAAGGACAGATCTGCAGTGTAGAGTGCCTGTGAATCGCCTGCAAAAGGAAGGTGCACAGCAGCAACAGCTCTCAGGACTAGTACGTTCCTTGTGGGACAAGAAGCAGGACGTTTGCCTGTTCGCAAAGAGGCTCTGCCGAGTTGCAGTGCTAAGAGATGTAGCGTGTCTGGGAAAGCAAAGGTACGCAGTGCTCGTGTGCCTGTGAATAGGCTGCTCGGTGAGGGTGAAGGGGAGCAACACCTTTCAGGGCTGGCACCTTCCTTGTGGGAGAAGGAGCCAGACGTTTACCTGTTCGGAAAGAGGCTCTGCCGAGGAAAAGCGTCATGACATACAGCATCTCTGGGAAAGGACAGATCCGCAGTGTATAGTGCCTGTGAATCGGCTGCAAAAGGAAGGTGCACAGCAGCAACAGCTCTCAGGACTAGTACGTTCCTTGTGGGACAAGAAGCAGGACGTTTGCCTGTTCGCAAAGAGGCTCTGCCGAGTTGCAGTGCTACGAGATGTAGCGTGTCTGGGAAAGCACAGATCCGCAGTGCTCGTGTGCCTGTGAATAGGCTGCACGGTGAGAATGAAGGGGACCCACACCTTTCAGGGCTGGCACGTTCCTTGTGGGAAAAGGAGTCAGACTTTTGCCTGTTCGGAAAGAGGCTCTGCCGAGGAAAAGCATCATATCTATGTGTCTGGGAAAGCACAGATCCGCAGTGCTCTTGTGCCTGTGAATCGGCTGCAAAAGGAAGGTGCACAGCAGCAACAGCTCTCAGGACTAGTACGTTCCTTGTGGGACAAGAAGCAGGACGTTTGCCTGTTCGCAAAGAGGCTCTGCCGAGTTGCAGTGCTATGAGATGTAGCGTGTCTGGGAAAGCACAGATCCGCAGTGCTCTTGTGCCTGTGAATAAGCTGCACGGTGAGCATGAAGGGCAGCAAGTGCTTTCAGGGCTGGCACCTTCCTTGTGGGAGAAAGAGGTGGACATTTGCCTGTTCGGAAAGAGGCTCTGCCGAGGAAAAGCATCATGAGATGTAGCGTGTCCGGGAAAGCACAGATCCGCAGTGCTCTTGTGCCTGTGAATAAGCTGCACGGTGAGAATGAAGGGGAGCAAGAGCTTTCAGGGCTGGCACCTTCCTTGTGGGAAAAGGAGTCAGACTCTTGCCTGTTCGGAAAGAGGCTCTGCCGAGGAAAAGCATCATGACATGTAGCGTGTCTGGGAAAGCACAGATCCGCAGTGCTCTTGTGCCTGTGAATAAGCTGCACGGTGAGCATGAAGGGCAGCAAGTGCTTTCAGGGCTGGCACGTTCCTTGTGGAAGAAAGAGGTGGACATTTGCCTGTTCGGAAAGAGGCTCTGCCGAGGAAAAGCATCATGAGATGTAGCGTGTCTGGGAAAGCACAGATCCGCAGTGCTCTTGTGCCTGTGAATAAGCTGCACGGTGAGGGTGAAGGGGAGCAAGAGCTTTCAGGGCTGGCACGTTCCTTGTGGGAGAAGGAGCCGGACATTTGCCTGTTCGGAAAGAGGCTCTGCCGAGGAAAAGCATCATGACATGTAGCGTGTCTGGGAAAGCACAGATCCGCAGTGCTCGTGTGCCTCTGAATAGGCTGCCAAAGGAAGGCGCACAACAGCAACAGCTCTCAGGACTAGTACGTTCCTTGTGGGACAAGAAGCAGGACGTTTGCTTCTTCGCAAAGAGGCTCTGCCGAGTTGCAGTGCTACGAGATGTAGCGTGTCTGGGAAAGCACAGATCCGCAGTGCTCTTGTGCCTGTGAATCGGCTGCACGGTGAGCATGAAGGGCAGCAAGTGCTTTCAGGGCTGGCACCTTCCTTGTGGGAGAAAGAGGTGGACATTTGCCTGTTCGGAAAGAGGCTCTGCCGAGGAAAAGCATCATGACATGTAGCGTGTCTGGGAAAGCACAGATCCGCAGTGCTCGTGTGCCTGTGAATAGGCTGCCAAAGGAAGGCGCACAGCAGCAACAGCTCTCAGGACTAGTACGTTCCTTGTGGGACAAGAAGCAGGACGTTTGCTTCTTCGCAAAGAGGCTCTGCCGAGTTGCAGTGCTATGAGATGTAGCGTGTCTGGGAAAGCACAGATCCGCAGTGCTGTTGTACCTGTGAATAGGCTGCACGGTGAGAATGAAGAGGAGCAACTGCTTTCATGGCTGGCACCTTCCTTGTGGGAGAAGGAGCCGGACGTTTGCCTGTTCGGAAAGAGGCTCTGCCGAGGAAAAGCATCATGACATGTAGCGTGTCTGGGAAAGCAAAGGTACGCAGTGCTGTTGTGCCTGTGAATAAGCTGCACGGTGAGAATGAAGGGGAGCAACTGCTTTCAGGGCTGGCACCTTCCTTGTGGGAAAAGGAGTCAGACTTTTGCCTGTTCGGATAGAGGCTCAGCCGAGGAAAAGCATCATGACATGTAGCGTTTCCGGGAAAGCACAGATCCGCAGTGCTCTTGTGCCTGTGAATAAGCTGCACGGTGAGAATGAAGGGGAGCAACTGCTTTCAGGGCTGGCACCTTCCTTGTGGGAAAAGGAGTCAGAGTTTTGCCTGTTCGGAAAGAGGCTCTGCCGAGGAAAAGCATCATATCTACTGTGTCTGGGAAAGCACAGATCCGCAGTGCTCTTGTGCCTGTGAATCGGCTGCAAAAGGAAGGTGCACAGCAGCAACAGCTCTCAGGACTAGTACGTTCCTTGTGGGACAAGAAGCAGGACGTTTGCCTGTTCGCAAAGAGGCTCTGCCGAGTTGCAGTGCTATGAGATGTAGCGTGTCCGGGAAAGCACAGATCCGCAGTGCTCTTGTGCCTGTGAATAAGCTGCATGGTGAGAATGAAGGGGAGCAAGTGCTTTCAGGGCTGGCACCTTCCTTGTGGGAGAAGGAGCCGGACGTTTGCCTGTTCGGAAAGAGGCTCTGCCGAGGAAAAGCATCATATGTAGCGTGTCTGGGAAAGCACAGATCCACAGTGCTGTTGTGCCTGTGAATAAGCTGCACGGTGAGAATGAAGGGGAGCAACTGCTTTCAGGGCTGGCACCTTCCTTGTGGGAAAAGGAGTCAGACTTTTGCCTGTTCGGAAAGATGCTCTGCCGAGGAAAAGCATCATATCTAGTGTGTCTGGGAAAGCACAGATCCGCAGTGCTCTTGTGCCTGTGAATAAGCTGCACGGTGAGCGTGAAGGGCAGCAAGAGCTTTCAGGGCTGGCACGTTCCTTGTGGGAGAAGGAGCCGGACGTTTGCCTGTTCGGAAAGAGGCTCTGCCGAGGAAAAGCATCATATGTAGCGTGTCTGGGAAAGCACAGATCCACAGTGCTGTTGTGCCTGTGAATAAGCTGCACGGTGAGGGTGAAGGGGAGAAAGTTCTTTCAGGGCTGGCACCTTCCTTGTGGGAGAAGGAGCCGGACGTTTGCCTGTTCGGAAAGAGGCTCTGCCGAGGAAAAGCATCATGACATGTAGCGTGTCTGGGAAAGCACAGATCCGCAGTGCTCTTGTGCCTGTGAATAAGCTGCACGGGGAAGGAGAAGACCAGTAACACCTTTCAGGGCTGGCAACTTCCTTGTGGGAGAAGGAGCCGGACGTTTGCCTGTTCGGAAAGAGGCTCTGCCGAGGAAATCATCATGACATGTAGCGTGTCTGGGAAAGCACTGATCCGCAGTGCTCATGTGCCTGTGAATAGGCTGCAAAAGGAAGGTGCACACCAGCAACAGGTCTCAGGACTAGTACGTTCCTTGTGGGACAAGAAGCAGGACGTTTGCCTGTTCGCAAAGAGGCTCTGCCGAGTTGCAGTGCTATGAGATGTAGCGTGTCTGGGAAAGCACAGATCCGCAGTGCTCTTGTGCCTGTGAATAAGCTGCACAGTGTAGAATGAAGGGCAGCAAGTTCTTTCAGGGCTAGCCCGTTACTTGTGGGAGAAGGAGCCAGACGTTTACCTGTTCGGAAAGAGGCTCTGCCGAGGAAAAGCGTCATGACATACAGCATCTCTGGGAAAGGACAGATCCGCAGTGTATAGTGCCTGTGAATCGGCTGCAAAAGGAAGGTGCACAGCAGCAACAGCTCTCAGGACTAGTACGTTCCTTGTGGGACAAGAAGCAGGACGTTTGCCTGTTCGCAAAGAGGCTCTGCCGAGTTGCAGTGCTAAGAGATGGAGCGTGTCTTGGAAAGCACAGATCCGCAGTGCTCTTGTGCCTGTGAATAAGCTGCTCGGTGAGGGTGAAGGGGAGCAAGTTCTTTCAGGGCTGGCACCTTCCCTGTAGGAGAAGGAGCCGGACGTTTGCCTGTTCGCAAAGAGGCTCTGCCGAGGAAAAGCATCATGACATGTAGCGTGTCCGGGAAAGCACAGATCCGCAGTGCTCGTGTGCCTGTGAATAGGCTGCCAAAGGAAGGCGCACAGCAGCAACAGCTCTCAGGACTAGTACGTTCCTTGTGGGACAAGAAGCAGGACGTTTGCCTATTCGCAAAGAGGCTCTGCCGAGTTGCAGTACTATGAGATGTAGCGTGTCTGGGAAAGCACAGATCCGCAGTGCTGTTGTACCTGTGAATAGGCTGCATGGTGAGAATGAAGGGGAGCAACTGCTTTCAGGGCTGGCACCTTCCTTGTGGGAGAAGGAGCCGGACGTTTGCCTGTTCGGAAAGAGGCTCTGCCGAGGAAAAGCATCATGACATGTAGCGTGTCCGGGAAAGCACAGATCCGCAGTGCTCTTGTGCCTGTGAATAAGCTGCACGTTGAGCGTGAAGGGGAGCAAGTGCTTTCAGGGCTGGCACCTTCCTTGTGGGAGAAGGAGCGGGACGTTTGCCTGTTCGGAAAGAGGCTCTGCCGAGGAAAAGCATCATGACATGTAGCGTGTCTGGGAAAGCAAAGGTACGCAGTGCTGTTGTGCCTGTGAATAAGCTGCACGGTGAGAATGAAGGGGAGCAACTGCTTTCAGGGCTGGCACCTTCCTTGTGGGAAAAGGAGTCAGAGTTTTGCCTGTTCGGAAAGAGGCTCTGCCGAGGAAAAGCATCATGACATGTAGCGTGTCCGGGAAAGCACAGATCCGCAGTGCTCTTGTGCCTGTGAATAAGCTGCACGGTGAGAATGAAGGGGAGCAACTACTTTCAGGGCTGGCACCTTCCTTGTGGGAAAAGGAGTCAGACTCTTCCCTGTTCGCAAAGAGGCTCTGCCGAGGAAAAGCATCATATCTAGTGTGTCTGGGAAAGCACAGATCCGCAGTGCTCTTGTGCCTGTGAATCGGCTGCACGGTGAGCATGAAGGGCAGCAAGTGCTTTCAGGGCTGGCACGTTCCTTGTGGAAGAAAGAGGTGGACATTTGCCTGTTCGGAAAGAGGCTCTGCCGAGGAAAAGCATCATGAGATGTAGCATGTCTGGGAAAGCACATATCCGCAGTGCTCTTGTGCCTGTGAATAAGCTGCACGGTGAGGGTGAAGGGGAGCAAGAGCTTTCAGGGCTGGCACCTTCCTTTTGGAAGAAAGAGGTGGACATTTGCCTGTTCGGAAAGGGGCTCTGCCGAGGAAAAGCATCATATCTAGTGTGTGTGGGAAAGCACAGATCCGCAGTGCTCGTGTGCCTGTGAATAGGCTGCCAAAGGAAGGCGCACAGCAGCAACAGCTCTCAGGACTAGTACGTTCCTTGTGGGACAAGAAGCAGGACGTTCGCTTCTTCGCAAAGAGGCTCTGCCGAGTTGCAGTGCTATGAGATGTAGCATGTCTGGGAAAGCAAAGGTACGCAGTGCTGTTGTGCCTGTGAATAAGCTGCACGGTGAGAATGAAGGGGAGCAACTGCTTTCAGGGCTGGCACCTTCCTTGTGGGAAAAGGAGTCAGAGTTTTGCCTGTTCGGAAAGAGGCTCTGCCGAGGAAAAGCATCATATCTAGTGTGTCTGGGAAAGCACAGATCCGCAGTGCTCTTGTGCCTGTGAATCGGCTGCAAAAGGAAGGTGCACAGCAGCAACAGCTCTCAGGACTAGTACGTTCCTTGTGGGACAAGAAGCAGGACGTTTGCCTGTTCGCAAAGAGGCTCTGCCGAGTTGCAGTGCTATGAGATGTAGCGTGTCTGGGAAACCACAGATCCGCAGTGCTCTTGTGCCTGTGAATAAGCTGCACGGTGAGCGTGAAGGGGAGCAAGTGCTTTCAGGGCTGGCACCTTCCTTGTGGGAGAAGGAGCCGGACGTTTGCCTGTTCGGAAAGAGGCTCTGCCGAGGAAAAGCATCATATGTAGCGTGTCTGGGAAAGCACAGATCCGCAGTGCTCTTGTGCCTGTGAATAAGCTGCACGGTGAGAATGAAGGGGGGCAACTGCTTTCAGGGCTGGCACCTTCCTTGTAGGAAAAGGAGTCAGAATTTTGCCTGTTCGGAAAGAGGCTCTGCCGAGGAAAAGCATCATATCTAGCGTGTCTGGGAAAGCACTGATCCGCAGTGCTCTTGTGCCTGTGAATAGGCTGCACGGTGAGAATGAAGGGGAGCAACTGCTTTCAGGGCTGGCACCTTCCTTGTGGGAAAAGGACTCAGAGTTTTGCCTGTTCGGAAACAGGCTCTGCCGAGGAAAAGCATCATGACATGTAGCGTGTCCGGGAAAGCACAGATCCACAGTGCTCTTGTGCCTGTGAATAAGCTGCACGGTGAGGGTGAAGGGGAGCAAGTGCTTTCAGGGCTGGCACCTTCCTTGTGGGAAAAGGAGTCAGACTTTTGCCTGTTCGCAAAGAGGCTCTGCCGAGTTGCAGTGCTATGAGATGTAGCGTGTCTGGGAAAGCACAGATCCGCAGTGCTCTTGTGCCTGTGAATCGGCTGCAAAAGGAAGGTGCACAGCAGCAACAGCTCTCAGGACTAGTACGTTCCTTGTGGGACAAGAAGCAGGACGTTTGCCTATTCGCAAAGAGGCTCTGCCGAGTTGCAGTGCTATGAGATGTAGCGTGTCTGGGAAAGCACAGATCCGCAGTGCTCTTGTGCCTGTGAATAGGCTGCACGGTGAGAATGAAGGGGAGCCACACCTTTCAGGGCTGGCACCTTCCTTGTGGGAAAAGGAGTCAGAGTTTTGCCTGTTCGGAAAGAGGCTCTGCCGAGGAAAAGCATCATATCTAGTGTGTCTGGGAAAGCACAGATCCGCAGTGCTCTTGTGCCTGTGAATCGGCTGCAAAAGGAAGGTGCACAGCAGCAACAGCTCTCAGGACTAGTACGTTCCTTGTGGGACAAGAAGCAGGACGTTTGCCTGTTCGCAAAGAGGCTCTGCCGAGTTGCAGTGCTATGAGATGTAGCGTGTCTGGGAAAGCACAGATCCGCAGTGCTCTTGTGCCTGTGAATAAGCTGCACGGTGAGCGTGAAGGGGAGCAAGTGCTTTCAGGGCTGGCACCTTCCTTGTGGGAGAAGGAGCCGGACGTTTGCCTGTTCGGAAAGAGGCTCTGCCGAGGAAAAGCATCATATGTAGCGTGTCTGGGAAAGCACTGATCCGCAGTGCTCTTGTGCCTGTGAATAAGCTGCACGGTGAGAATGAAGGGGAGCAACTGCTTTCAGGGCTGGCACCTTCCTTGTGGGAAAAGGAGTCAGACTTTTGCCTGTTCGGAAAGATGCTCTGCCGAGGAAAAGCATCATATCTAGTGTGTCTGGGAAAGCACAGATCCGCAGGGCTCTTGTGCCTGTGAATCGGCTGCAAAAGGAAGGTGCACAGAAGCAACAGCTTTCAGGGCTGGCACGTTCCTTGTGGGAGAAGGAGCCGGACGTTGGCCTGTTCGGAAAGAGGCTCTGCCGAGGAAAAGCATCATGACATGTAGCGTGTCTGGGAAAGCACAGATCCGCAGTGCTCTTCTGCCTGTGAATCGGCTGCAAAAGGAAGGTGCACAGCAGCAACAGCTCTCAGGACTAGTACGTTCCTTGTGGGACAAGAAGCAGGACGTTTGCTTCTTCGCAAAGAGGCTCTGCCGAGTTGCAGTGCTATGAGATGTAGCGTGTCTGGGAAAGCACAGATCCGCAGTGCTGTTGTACCTGTGAATAGGCTGCACGGTGAGGGTGAAGGGGAGCAAGTTCTTTCAGGGCTGGCACCTTCCTTGTGAGAGAAGGAGCCGGACGTTTGCCTGTTCGGAAAGAGGCTCTGCCGAGGAAAAGCATCATGACATGTAGCGTGTCTGGGAAAGCACAGATCCGCAGTGCTGTTGTACCTGTGAATAGGCTGCACGGTGAGGGTGAAGGGGAGCAACTGCTTTCAGGGCTGGCACCTTCCTTGTGGGAGAAGGAGCCGGACGTTTGCCTGTTCGGAAAGAGGCTCTGCCGAGGAAAAGCATCATGACATGTAGCGTGTCTGGGAAAGCAAAGGTACGCAGTGCTGTTGTGCCTGTGAATAAGCTGCACGGTGAGAATGAAGGGGAGCAACTGCTTTCAGGGCTGGCACCTTCCTTGTGGGAAAAGGAGTCAGACTTTTGCCTGTTCGGAAAGAGGCTCTGCCGAGGAAAAGCATCATATCTAGTGTGTCTGGGAAAGCACAGATCCGCAGTGCTCTTGTGCCTGTGAATAGGCTGCAAAAGGAAGGTGCACAGCAGCAACAGCTCTCAGGACTAGTACGTTCCTTGTGGGACAAGAAGCAGGACGTTTTCTTCTTCGCAAAGAGGCTCTGCCGAGTTGCAGTGCTATGAGATGTAGCGTGTCTGGGAAAGCACAGATCCGCAGTGCTCGTGTGCCTGTGAATCAGCTGCACGGTGAGCATGAAGGGCAGCAAGTGCTTTCAGGGCTGGCACCTTCCTTGTGGGAGAAAGAGGTGGACATTTGCCTGTTCGGAAAGAGGCTCTGCCGAGAAAAAGCATCATGAGATGTAGCGTGTCTGGGAAAGCACAGATCCGCAGTGCTCTTGTGCCTGTGAATAAGCTGCACGGTGAGAATGAAGGGGAGCAACTGCTTTCAGGGCTGGCACCTTCCTTGTGGGAGAAGGAGCCGGACATTTGCCTGTTCGGAAAGAGGCTCTGCCGAGGAAAAGCATCATGACATGTAGCGTGTCCGGGAAAGCACAGATCCGCAGTGCTCTTGTGCCTGTGAATAAGCTGCACGGTGAGAATGAAGGGGAGCAACTGCTTTCAGGGCTGGCACCTTCCTTGTGGGAAAAGGAGTCAGACTCTTGCCTGTTCGGAAAGAGGCTCTGCCGAGGAAAAGCATCATGACATGTAGCGTGTCTGGGAAAGCACAGATCCGCAGTGCTGTTGTGCCTGTGAATAAGCTGCACGGTGAGAATGAAGGGGAGCAACTGCTTTCAGGGCTGGCACCTTCCTTGTGGGAAAAGGAGTCAGAGTTTTGCCTGTTCAGAAAGAGGCTCTGCCGAGGTAAACATCATATCTAGTGTGTCTGGGAAAGCACAGATCCGCAGTGCTCTTGTGCCTGTGAATCGGCTGCAAAAGGAAGGTGCACAGCAGCAACAGCTCTCAGGACTAGTACGTTCCTTGTGGGACAAGAAGCAGGACGTTTGCCTGTTCGCAAAGAGGCTCTGCCGAGTTGCAGTGCTATGAGATGTAGCGTGTCTGGGAAAGCACAGATCCGCAGTGCTCTTGTGCCTGTGAATAAGCTGCACGGTGAGCGTGAAGGGGAGCAAGTGCTTTCAGGGCTGGCACCTTCCTTGTGGGAGAAGGAGCCGGACGTTTGCCTGTTCGGAAAGAGGGTCTGCCGAGGAAAAGCATCATGACATGTAGCGTGTCTGGAAAAGCACTGATCCGCAGTGCTCTTGTGCCTGTGAATCGGCTGCAAAAGGAAGGTGCACAGCAGCAACAGCTCTCAGGACTAGTACGTTCCTTGTGGGACAAGAAGCAGGAAGTTTGCCTGTTCGCAAAGAGGCTCTGCCGAGGAAAAGCATCATGACATGTAGCGTGTCTGGGAAAGCAAAGGTACGCAGTGCTGTTGTGCCTGTGAATAAGCTGCACGGTGAGAATGAAGGGGAGCAACTGCTTTCAGGGCTGGCAGCTTCCTTGTGGGAAAAGGAGTCAGACTTTTGCCTGTTCAGAAAGAGGCTCTGCCGAGGAAAAGCATCATATGTAGCGTGTCTGGGAAAGCACAGATCCACAGTGCTCTTGTGCCTGTGAATAAGCTGCACGGTGAGAATGAAGGGGAGCAACTGCTTTCAGGGCTGGCAGCTTCCTTGTGGGAAAAGGAGTCAGACTTTTGCCTGTTCGGAAAGAGGCTCTGCCGAGGAAAAGCATCATATCTAGCGTGTCTGGGAAAGCACTGATCCGCAGTGCTCTTGTGCCTGTGAATCGGCTGCAAAAGGAAGGTGCACAGCAGCAACAGCTCTCAGGACTAGTACGTTCCTTGTGGGACAAGAAGCAGGACGTTTGCCTGTTTGCAAAGAGGCTCTGCCGAGTTGCAGTGCTATGAGATGTAGCGTGTCTGGGAAAGCACAGATCCGCAGTGCTCTTGTGCCTGTGAATAAGCTGCACGGTGAGCGTGAAGGGGAGCAAGTGCTTTCAGGGCTGGCACCTTCCTTGTGGGAGAAGGAGCCGGACGTTTGCCTGTTCGGAAAGAGGCTCTGCCGAGGAAAAGCATCATATGTAGCGTGTCTGGGAAAGCACAGATCCGCAGTGCTGTTGTGCCTGTGAATAAGCTGCACGGTGAGGTTGAAGGGGGGCAACTGCTTTCAGGGCTGGCACCTTCCTTGTGGGAAAAGGAGTCAGACTCTTGCCTGTTCGGAAAGAGGCTCTGCCAAGGAAAAGCATCATGACATGTAGCGTGTCCGGGAAAGCACAGATCCACAGTGCTCTTGTGCCTGTGAATAAGCTGCACGGTGAGGGTGAAGGGGAGCAAGTGCTTTCAGGGCTGGCACCTTCCTTGTGGGAAAAGGAGTCAGACTTTTGCCTGTTCGCAAAGAGGCTCTGCCGAGTTGCAGTGCTATGAGATGTAGCGTGTCTGGGAAAGCACAGATCCGCAGTGCTCTTGTGCCTGTGAATCGGCTGCAAAAGGAAGGTGCACAGCAGCAACAGCTCTCAGGACTAGTACGTTCCTTGTGGGACAAGAAGCAGGACGTTTGCCTATTCGCAAAGAGGCTCTGCCGAGTTGCAGTGCTATGAGATGTAGCGTGTCTGGGAAAGCACAGATCTGCAGTGCTCTTGTGCCTGTGAATAAGCTGCACGGTGAGAATGAAGGGGAGCAACACCTTTCAGGGCTGGCACCTTCCTTGTGGGAAAAGGAGTCAGAGTTTTGCCTGTTCGGAAAGAGGCTCTGCCGAGGAAAAGCATCATGACATGTAGCGTGTCTGGGAAAGCACAGATCCGCAGTGCTCTTGTGCCTGTGAATAGGCTGCACGGTGAGGGTGAAGGGGAGCAAGTTCTTTCAGGGCTGGCACCTTCCTTGTGGGAGAAGGAGCCGGACGTTTGCCTGTTCGGAAAGAGGCTCTGCCGAGGAAAAGCATCATGACATGTAGCGTGTCCGGGAAAGCACAGATCCGCAGTGCTGTTGTACCTGTGAATAAGCTGCACGGTGAGAATGAAGGGGAGCAACTGCTTTCAGGGCTGGCACCTTCCTTGTGGGAAAAGGAGTCAGACTCTTGCCTGTTCGCAAAGAGGCTCTGCCGAGGAAAAGCATCATGAGATGTAGCGTGTCTGGGAAAACACAGATCCGCAGTGCTCGTGTGCCTGTGAATAGGCTGCACGGTGAGAATGAAGGGGAGTCACACCTTTCAAGGCTGGCACCTTCCTTGTGGGAAAAGGAGTCAGAGTTTTGCCTGTTCGGAAAGAGGCTCTGCCGAGGAAAAGCATCATATCTAGTGTGTCTGGGAAAGCACAGATCCGCAGTGCTCTTGTGCCTGTGAATCGGCTGCAAAAGGAAGGTGCACAGCAGCAACAGCTCTCAGGACTAGTACGTTCCTTGTGGGACAAGAAGCAGGACGTTTGCCTGTTCGCAAAGAGGCTCTGCCGAGTTGCAGTGCTATGAGATGTAGCGTGTCTGGGAAAGCACAGATCCGCAGTGCTCTTGTGCCTGTGAATAAGCTGCACGGTGAGAATGAAGGGGAGCAACTGCTTTCAGGGCTGGCACCTTCCTTGTGGGAAAAGGAGTCAGACTTTTGCCTGTTCGGAAAGATGCTCTGCCGAGGAAAAGCATCATATCTAGTGTGTCTGGGAAAGCACAGATCCGCAGTGCTCTTGTGCCTGTGAATCGGCTGCAAAAGGAAGGTGCACAGCAGCAACAGCTTTCAGGGCTGGCACGTTCCTTGTGGGAGAAGGAGCCGGACGTTGGCCTGTTCGGAAAGAGGCTCTGCCGAGGAAAAGCATCATGACATGTAGCGTGTCTGGGAAAGCACAGATCCGCAGTGCTCTTGTGCCTGTGAATAAGCTGCACGGTGAGAATGAAGGGGAGCAACTGCTTTCAGGGCTGGCACCTTCCTTGTGGGAAAAGGAGTCAGACTCTTGCCTGTTCGCAAAGAGGCTCTGCCGAGGAAAAGCATCATGAGATGTAGCGTGTCTGGGAAAGCACAGATCCGCAGTGCTCGTGTGCCTGTGAATAGGCTGCACGGTGAGAATGAAGGGGAGCCACACCTTTCAGGGCTGGCACGTTCCTTGTGGGAAAAGGAGTCAGAGTTTTGCCTGTTCGGAAAGAGGCTCTGCCGAGGAAAAGCATCATATCTAGTGTGTCTGGGAAAGCACAGATCCGCAGTGCTCTTGTGCCTGTGAATCGGCTGCAAAAGGAAGGTGCACAGCAGCAACAGCTCTCAGGACTAGTACGTTCCTTGTGGGACAAGAAGCAGGACGTTTGCCTGTTCGCAAAGAGGCTCTGCCGAGTTGCAGTGCTATGAGATGTAGCGTGTGTGGGAAACCACAGATCCGCAGTGCTCTTGTGCCTGTGAATAAGCTGCACAGTGAGCGTGAAGGGGAGCAAGTGCTTTCAGGGCTGGCACCTTCCTTGTGGGAGAAGGAGCCGGACGTTTGCCTGTTCGGAAAGAGGCTCTGCCGAGGAAAAGCATCATATGTAGCGTGTCTGGGAAAGCACTGATCCGCAGTGCTGTTGTGCCTGTGAATAAGCTGCACGGTGAGAATGAAGGGGAGCAACTGCTTTCAGGGCTGGCACCTTCCTTGTGGGAAAAGGAGTCAGACTTTTGCCTGTTCGGAAAGATGCTCTGCCGAGGAAAAGCATCATATCTAGTGTGTCTGGGAAAGCACAGATCCGCAGGGCTCTTGTGCCTGTGAATCGGCTGCAAAAGGAAGGTGCACAGAAGCAACAGCTTTCAGGGCTGGCACGTTCCTTGTGGGAGAAGGAGCCGGACGTTGGCCTGTTCGGAAAGAGGCTCTGCCGAGGAAAAGCATCATGACATGTAGCGTGTCTGGGAAAGCACAGATCCGCAGTGCTCTTCTGCCTGTGAATCGGCTGCAAAAGGAAGGTGCACAGCAGCAACAGCTCTCAGGACTAGTACGTTCCTTGTGGGACAAGAAGCAGGACGTTTGCCTGTTCGCAAAGAGGCTCTGCCGAGTTGCAGTGCTACGAGATGTAGCGTGTCTGGGAAAGTACAGATCCGCAGTGCTGTTGTACCTGTGAATAGGCTGCACGGTGAGGGTGAAGGGGAGCAACACCTTTCAGGGCTGGCACCTTCCTTGTGGGAGAAGGAGACGGACGTTTGCCTGTTCGGAAAGAGACTCTGCCGAGGAAAAGCATCATGACATGTAGCGTGTCTGGGAAAGCAAAGGTACGCAGTGCTGTTGTGCCTGTGAATAAGCTGCACGGTGAGAATGAAGGGGAGCAACTGCTTTCAGGGCTGGCAGCTTCCTTGTGGGAAAAGGAGTCAGACTTTTGCCTGTTCGGAAAGAGGCTCTGCCGTGGAAAAGCATCATATCTAGCGTGTCTGGGAAAGCACTGATCCGCAGTGCTCTTGTGCCTGTGAATCGGCTGCAAAAGGAAGGTGCACAGCAGCAACAGCTCTCAGGACTAGTACGTTCCTTGTGGGACAAGAAGCAGGACGTTTGCCTATTCGCAAAGAGGCTCTGCCGAGTTGCAGTGCTATGAGATGTAGCGTGTCTGGGAAAGCACAGATCCGCAGTGCTCTTGTGCCTGTGAATAAGCTGCACGGTGAGAATGAAGGGGAGCAACACCTTTCAGGGCTGGCACCTTCCTTGTGGGAAAAGGAGTCAGAGTTTTGCCTGTTCGGAAAGAGGCTCTGCCGAGGAAAAGCATCATGACATGTAGCGTGTCTGGGAAAGCACAGATCCGCAGTGCTCTTGTGCCTGTGAATAGGCTGAACGGTGAGGGTGAAGGGGAGCAATACCTTTCAGGGCTGGCACCTTCCTTGTGGGAGAAGGAGCCGGACGTTTGCCTGTTCGGAAAGAGGCTCTGCCGAGGAAAAGCATCATGACATGTAGCGTGTCTGGGAAAGCACAGATCCGCAGTGCTCTTGTGCCTGTGAATAAGCTGCACGGTGAGAATGAAGGGGAGCAAGTGCTTTCAGGGCTGGCACCTTCCTTGTGGGAGAAGGAGCCGGACGTTTGCCTGTTCGGAAAGAGGCTCTGCCGAGGAAAAGCATCATATCTAGCGTGTCTGGGAAAGCACTGATCCGCAGTGCTCTTGTGCCTGTGAATCGGCTGCAAAAGGAAGGTGCACAGCAGCAACAGCTCTCAGGACTAGTACATTCCTTGTGGGACAAGAAGCAGGACGTTTGCCTGTTCGCAAAGAGGCTCTGCCGAGTTGCAGTGCTATGAAATGTAGCGTGTCTGGGAAAGCACAGATCCGCAGTGCTGTTGTACCTGTGAATAGGCTGCACGGTGAGGGTGAAGGGGAGCAAGTTCTTTCAGGGCTGGCACCTTCCTTGTGGGAGAAGGAGCCGGACGTTTGCCTGTTCGGAAAGAGGCTCTGCCGAGGAAAAGCATCATGACATGTAGCGTGTCTGGGAAAGCACAGATCCGCAGTGCTGTTGTACCTGTGAATAGGCTGCACGGTGAGGGTGAAGGGGAGCAACTGCTTTCAGGGCTGGCACCTTCCTTGTGGGAGAAGGAGCCGGACGTTTGCCTGTTCGGAAAGAGGCTCTGCCGAGGAAAAGCATCATGACATGTAGCGTGTCTGGGAAAGCAAAGGTACGCAGTGCTGTTGTGCCTGTGAATAAGCTGCACGGTGAGAATGAAGGGGAGCAAGTTCTTTCAGGGCTGGCACCTTCCTTGTGGGAGAAGGAGCCGGACGTTTGCCTGTTCAGAAAGAGGCTCTGCCGAGGAAAAGCATCATGACATGTAGCGTGTCTGGGAAAGCAAAAATCCGCAGTGCTCTTGTGCCTGTGAATAGGCTGCACGGTGAGAATGAAGGGGAGCAACTGCTTTCAGGGCTGGCACCTTCCTTGTGGGAGAAGGAGCCGGACGTTTGCCTGTTCGGAAAGAGGCTCTGCCGAGGAAAAGCATCATGACATGTAGCGTGTCTGGGAAAGCAAAGGTACGCAGTGCTGTTGTGCCTGTGAATAAGCTGCACGGTGAGAATGAAGGGGAGCAACTGCTTTCAGGGCTGGCACCTTCCTTGTGGGAAAAGGAGTCAGACTCTTCCCTGTTCGGAAAGAGGCTCTGCCGGGGAAAAGCATCATGACATGTAGCGTGTCCGGGAAAGCACAGATCCACAGTGCTCTTGTGCCTGTGAATAAGCTGCACGGTGAGGGTGAAGGGGAGCAAGTGCTTTCAGGGCTGGCACCTTCCTTGTGGGAAAAGGAGTCAGACTTTTGCCTGTTCGCAAAGAGGCTCTGCCGAGTTGCAGTGCTATGAGATGTAGCGTGTCTGGGAAAGCACAGATCCGCAGTGCTCTTGTGCCTGTGAATAAGCTGCACGGTGAGCGTGAAGGGGAGCAAGTGCTTTCAGGGCTGGCACCTTCCTTGTGGGAAAAGGAGTCAGACTTTTGCCTGTTCGGAAAGATGCTCTGCCGAGGAAAAGCATCATATCTAGTGTGTCTGGGAAAGCACAGATCCGCAGGGCTCTTGTGCCTGTGAATCGGCTGCAAAAGGAAGGTGCACAGCAGCAACAGCTCTCAGGACTAGTACGTTCCTTGTGGGACAAGAAGCAGGACGTTTGCCTATTCGCAAAGAGGCTCTGCCGAGTTGCAGTGCTATGAGATGTAGCGTGTCTGGGAAAGCACAGATCCGCAGTGCTCTTGTGCCTGTGAATAAGCTGCACGGTGAGAATGAAGGGGAGCAACACCTTTCAGGGCTGGCACCTTCCTTGTGGGAAAAGGAGTCAGAGTTTTGCCTGTTCGGAAAGAGGCTCTGCCGAGGAAAAGCATCATGACATGTAGCGTGTCTGGGAAAGCACAGATCCGCAGTGCTCTTGTGCCTGTGAATAAGCTGCACGGTGAGCGTGAAGGGGAGCAAGTGCTTTCAGGGCTGGCACCTTCCTTGTGGGAGAAGGAGCTGGACGTTTGCCTGTTCGGAAAGAGGCTCTGCCGAGGAAAAGCATCATATGTAGCGTGTCTGGGAAAGCAAAGGTACGCAGTGCTGTTGTACCTGTGAATATGCTGCACGGTGAGAATGAAGGGGAGCAACTGCTTTCAGGGCTGGCACCTTCCTTGTGGGAAAAGGAGTCAGACTTTTGCCTGTTCGGAAAGATGCTCTGCCGAGGAAAAGCATCATATCTAGTGTGTCTGGGAAAGCACAGATCCGCAGTGCTCTTGTGCCTGTGAATAAGCTGCACGGTGAGCGTGAAGGGGAGCAAGTGCTTTCAGGGCTGGCACCTTCCTTGTGGGAGAAGGAGCCGGACGTTTGCCTGTTCAGAAAGAGGCTCTGCCGAGGAAAAGCATCATGACATGTAGCGTGTCTGGGAAAGCAAAAATCCGCAGTGCTCTTGTGCCTGTGAATAGGCTGCACGGTGAGAATGAAGGGGAGCAACTGCTTTCAGGGCTGGCACCTTCCTTGTGGGAAAAGGAGTCAGACTCTTGCCTGTTCGCAAAGAGGCTCTGCCGAGGAAAAGCATCATGAGATGTAGCGTGTCTGGGAAAGCACAGATCCGCAGTGCTCGTGTGCCTGTGAATAGGCTGCACGGTGAGAATGAAGGGGAGCCACACCTTTCAAGGCTGGCACCTTCCTTGTGGGAAAAGGAGTCAGAGTTTTGCCTGTTCGGAAAGAGGCTCTGCCGAGGAAAAGCATCATGACATGTAGCGTGTCCGGGAAAGCACAGATCCACAGTGCTCTTGTGCCTGTGAATAAGCTGCACGGTGAGGGTGAAGGGGAGCAAGTGCTTTCAGGGCTGGCACCTTCCTTGTGGGAAAAGGAGTCAGACTTTTGCCTGTTCGCAAAGAGGCTCTGCCGAGTTGCAGTGCTATGAGATGTAGCGTGTCTGGGAAAGCACAGATCCGCAGTGCTCTTGTGCCTGTGAATCGGCTGCAAAAGGAAGGTGCACAGCAGCAACAGCTCTCAGGACTAGTACGTTCCTTGTGGGACAAGAAGCAGGACGTTTGCCTATTCGCAAAGAGGCTCTGCCGAGTTGCAGTGCTATGAGATGTAGCGTGTCTGGGAAAGCACAGATCCGCAGTGCTCTTGTGCCTGTGAATAAGCTGCACGGTGAGAATGAAGGGGAGCAACACCTTTCAGGGCTGGCACCTTCCTTGTGGGAAAAGGAGTCAGAGTTTTGCCTGTTCGGAAAGAGGCTCTGCCGAGGAAAAGCATCATGACATGTAGCGTGTCCGGGAAAGCACAGATCCGCAGTGCTCTTGTGCCTGTGAATAAGCTGCACGGTGAGAATGAATGGGAGCAACTGCTTTCAGGGCTGGCACCTTCCTTGTGGGAAAAGGAGTCAGACTCTTGCCTGTTCGCAAAGAGGCTCTGCCGAGGAAAAGCATCATGAGATGTAGCGTGTCTGGGAAAGCACAGATCCGCAGTGCTCGTGTGCCTGTGAATAGGCTGCACGGTGAGAATGAAGGGGAGCCACACCTTTCAAGGCTGGCACCTTCCTTGTGGGAAAAGGAGTCAGAGTTTTGCCTGTTCGGAAAGAGGCTCTGCCGAGGAAAAGCATCATATCTAGTGTGTCTGGGAAAGCACAGATCCGCAGTGCTCTTGTGCCTGTGAATCGGCTGCAAAAGGAAGGTGCACAGCAGCAACAGCTCTCAGGACTAGTACGTTCCTTGTGGGACAAGAAGCAGGACGTTTGCCTGTTCGCAAAGAGGCTCTGCCGAGTTGCAGTGCTATGAGATGTAGCGTGTCTGGGAAAGCACAGATCCGCAGTGCTGTTGTGCCTGTGAATAAGCTGCACGGTGAGCGTGAAGGGGAGCAAGTGCTTTCAGGGCTGGCACCTTCCTTGTGGGAGAAGGAGCCGGACGTTTGCCTGTTCGGAAAGAGGCTCTGCCGAGGAAAAGCATCATATGTAGCGTGTCTGGGAAAGCAAATGTACGCAGTGCTGTTGTGCCTGTGAATAAGCTGCACGGTGAGAATGAAGGGGAGCAACTGCTTTCAGGGCTGGCACCTTCCTTGTGGGAAAAGGAGTCAGACTTTTGCCTGTTCGGAAAGATGCTCTGCCGAGGAAAAGCATCATATCTAGTGTGTCTGGGAAAGCACAGATCCGCAGGGCTCCTGTGCCTGTGAATCGGCTGCAAAAGGAAGGTGCACAGAAGCAACAGCTTTCAGGGCTGGCACGTTCCTTGTGGGAGAAGGAGCCGGACGTTGGCCTGTTCGGAAAGAGGCTCTGCCGAGGAAAAGCATCATGACATGTAGCGTGTCTGGGAAAGCACAGATCCGCAGTGCTCTTGTGCCTGTGAATAAGCTGCACGGTGAGAATGAAGGGGAGCAACTGCTTTCAGGGCTGGCACCTTCCTTGTGGGAAAAGGAGTCAGACTCTTGCCTGTTCGCAAAGAGGCTCTGCCGAGGAAAAGCATCATGAGATGTAGCGTGTCTGGGAAAGCACAGATCCGCAGTGCTCGTGTGCCTGTGAATAGGCTGCACGGTGAGAATGAAGGGGAGCCACACCTTTCAGGGCTGGCACGTTCCTTGTGGGAAAAGGAGTCAGAGTTTTGCCTGTTCGGAAAGAGGCTCTGCCGAGGAAAAGCATCATATCTAGTGTGTCTGGGAAAGCACAGATCCGCAGTGCTCTTGTGCCTGTGAATCGGCTGCAAAAGGAAGGTGCACAGCAGCAACAGCTCTCAGGACTAGTACGTTCCTTGTGGGACAAGAAGCAGGACGTTTGCCTGTTCGCAAAGAGGCTCTGCCGAGTTGCAGTGCTATGAGATGTAGCGTGTCTGGGAAACCACAGATCCGCAGTGCTCTTGTGCCTGTGAATAAGCTGCACGGTGAGCGTGAAGGGGAGCAAGTGCTTTCAGGGCTGGCACCTTCCTTGTGGGAGAAGGAGCCGGACGTTTGCCTGTTCGGAAAGAGGCTCTGCCGAGGAAAAGCATCATATGTAGCGTGTCTGGGAAAGCACTGATCCGCAGTGCTCTTGTGCCTGTGAATAAGCTGCACGGTGAGAATGAAGGGGAGCAACTGCTTTCAGGGCTGGCACCTTCCTTGTGGGAAAAGGAGTCAGAGTTTTGCCTGTTCGGAAAGATGCTCTGCCGAGGAAAAGCATCATATCTAGTGTGTCTGGGAAAGCACAGATCCGCAGGGCTCTTGTGCCTGTGAATCGGCTGCAAAAGGAAGGTGCACAGAAGCAACAGCTTTCAGGGCTGGCACGTTCCTTGTGGGAGAAGGAGCCGGACGTTGGCCTGTTCGGAAAGAGGCTCTGCCGAGGAAAAGCATCATGACATGTAGCGTGTCTGGGAAAGCACAGATCCGCAGTGCTCTTGTGCCTGTGAATCGGCTGCAAAAGGAAGGTGCACAGCAGCAACAGCTCTCAGGACTAGTACGTTCCTTGTGGGACAAGAAGCAGGACGTTTGCCTGTTCGCAAAGAGGCTCTGCCGAGTTGCAGTGCTACGAGATGTAGCGTGTCTGGGAAAGTACAGATCCGCAGTGCTGTTGTACCTGTGAATAGGCTGCACGGTGAGGGTGAAGGGGAGCAACACCTTTCAGGGCTGGCACCTTCCTTGTGGGAGAAGGAGCCGGACGTTTGCCTGTTCGGAAAGAGGCTCTGCCGAGGAAAAGCATCATGACATGTAGCGTGTCTGGGAAAGCAAAGGTACGCAGTGCTGTTGTGCCTGTGAATAAGCTGCACGGTGAGAATGAAGGGGAGCAACTGCTTTCAGGGCTGGCACCTTCCTTGTGGGAAAAGGAGTCAGACTTTTGCCTGTTCGGAAAGAGGCTCTGCCGAGGAAAAGCATCATGACATGTAGCGTGTCTGGGAAAGCACAGATCCACAGTGCTCTTGTGCCTGTGAATAAGCTGCACGGTGAGAATGAAGGGGAGCAACTGCTTTCAGGGCTGGCAGCTTCCTTGTGGGAAAAGGAGTCAGACTTTTGCCTGTTCGGAAAGAGGCTCTGCCGTGGAAAAGCATCATATCTACCGTGTCTGGGAAAGCACTGATCCGCAGTGCTCTTGTGCCTGTGAATCGGCTGCAAAAGGAAGGTGCACAGCAGCAACAGCTCTCAGGACTAGTACGTTCCTTGTGGGACAAGAAGCAGGACGTTTGCCTATTCGCAAAGAGGCTCTGCCGAGTTGCAGTGCTATGAGATGTAGCGTGTCTGGGAAAGCACAGATCCGCAGTGCTCTTGTGCCTGTGAATAAGCTGCACGGTGAGAATGAAGGGGAGCAACACCTTTCAGGGCTGGCACCTTCCTTGTGGGAAAAGGAGCCGGACGTTTGCCTGTTCGGAAAGAGGCTCTGCCGAGGAAAAGCATCATGACATGTAGCGTGTCTGGGAAAGCACAGATCCGCAGTGCTCTTGTGCCTGTGAATAAGCTGCACGGTGAGAATGAAGGGGAGCAAGTGCTTTCAGGGCTGGCACCTTCCTTGTGGGAGAAGGAGCCGGACGTTTGCCTGTTCGGAAAGAGGCTCTGCCGAGGAAAAGCATCATATCTAGCGTGTCTGGGAAAGCACTGATCCGCAGTGCTCTTGTGCCTGTGAATCGGCTGCAAAAGGAAGGTGCACAGCAGCAACAGCTCTCAGGACTAGTACATTCCTTGTGGGACAAGAAGCAGGACGTTTGCCTGTTCGCAAAGAGGCTCTGCCGAGTTGCAGTGCTATGAAATGTAGCGTGTCTGGGAAAGCACAGATCCGCAGTGCTGTTGTACCTGTGAATAGGCTGCACGGTGAGGGTGAAGGGGAGCAAGTTCTTTCAGGGCTGGCACCTTCCTTGTGGGAGAAGGAGCCGGACGTTTGCCTGTTCGGAAAGAGGCTCTGCCGAGGAAAAGCATCATGACATGTAGCGTGTCTGGGAAAGCACAGATCCGCAGTGCTGTTGTACCTGTGAATAGGCTGCACGGTGAGGGTGAAGGGGAGCAACTGCTTTCAGGGCTGGCACCTTCCTTGTGGGAGAAGGAGCCGGACGTTTGCCTGTTCGGAAAGAGGCTCTGCCGAGGAAAAGCATCATGACATGTAGCGTGTCTGGGAAAGCAAAGGTACGCAGTGCTGTTGTGCCTGTGAATAAGCTGCACGGTGAGAATGAAGGGGAGCAAGTTCTTTCAGGGCTGGCACCTTCCTTGTGGGAGAAGGAGCCGGACGTTTGCCTGTTCAGAAAGAGGCTCTGCCGAGGAAAAGCATCATGACATGTAGCGTGTCTGGGAAAGCAAAAATCCGCAGTGCTCTTGTGCCTGTGAATAGGCTGCACGGTGAGAATGAAGGGGAGCAACTGCTTTCAGGGCTGGCACCTTCCTTGTGGGAGAAGGAGCCGGACGTTTGCCTGTTCGGAAAGAGGCTCTGCCGAGGAAAAGCATCATGACATGTAGCGTGTCTGGGAAAGCAAAGGTACGCAGTGCTGTTGTGCCTGTGAATAAGCTGCACGGTGAGAATGAAGGGGAGCAACTGCTTTCAGGGCTGGCACCTTCCTTGTGGGAAAAGGAGTCAGACTCTTGCCTGTTCGGAAAGAGGCTCTGCCGAGGAAAAGCATCATGACATGTAGCGTGTCCGGGAAAGCACAGATCCACAGTGCTCTTGTGCCTGTGAATAAGCTGCACGGTGAGGGTGAAGGGGAGCAAGTGCTTTCAGGGCTGGCACCTTCCTTGTGGGAAAAGGAGTCAGACTTTTGCCTGTTCGCAAAGAGGCTCTGCCGAGTTGCAGTGCTATGAGATGTAGCGTGTCTGGGAAAGCACAGATCCGCAGTGCTCTTGTGCCTGTGAATAAGCTGCACGGTGAGCGTGAAGGGGAGCAAGTGCTTTCAGGGCTGGCACCTTCCTTGTGGGAAAAGGAGTCAGACTTTTGCCTGTTCGGAAAGATGCTCTGCCGAGGAAAAGCATCATATCTAGTGTGTCTGGGAAAGCACAGATCCGCAGGGCTCTTGTGCCTGTGAATCGGCTGCAAAAGGAAGGTGCACAGCAGCAACAGCTCTCAGGACTAGTACGTTCCTTGTGGGACAAGAAGCAGGACGTTTGCCTATTCGCAAAGAGGCTCTGCCGAGTTGCAGTGCTATGAGATGTAGCGTGTCTGGGAAAGCACAGATCCGCAGTGCTCTTGTGCCTGTGAATAAGCTGCACGGTGAGAATGAAGGGGAGCAACACCTTTCAGGGCTGGCACCTTCCTTGTGGGAAAAGGAGTCAGAGTTTTGCCTGTTCGGAAAGAGGCTCTGCCGAGGAAAAGCATCATGACATGTAGCGTGTCTGGGAAAGCACAGATCCGCAGTGCTCTTGTGCCTGTGAATAAGCTGCACGGTGAGCGTGAAGGGGAGCAAGTGCTTTCAGGGCTGGCACCTTCCTTGTGGGAGAAGGAGCTGGACGTTTGCCTGTTCGGAAAGAGGCTCTGCCGAGGAAAAGCATCATATGTAGCGTGTCTGGGAAAGCAAAGGTACGCAGTGCTGTTGTACCTGTGAATATGCTGCACGGTGAGAATGAAGGGGAGCAACTGCTTTCAGGGCTGGCACCTTCCTTGTGGGAAAAGGAGTCAGACTTTTGCCTGTTCGGAAAGATGCTCTGCCGAGGAAAAGCATCATATCTAGTGTGTCTGGGAAAGCACAGATCCGCAGTGCTCTTGTGCCTGTGAATAAGCTGCACGGTGAGCGTGAAGGGGAGCAAGTGCTTTCAGGGCTGGCACCTTCCTTGTGGGAGAAGGAGCCGGACGTTTGCCTGTTCAGAAAGAGGCTCTGCCGAGGAAAAGCATCATGACATGTAGCGTGTCTGGGAAAGCAAAAATCCGCAGTGCTCTTGTGCCTGTGAATAGGCTGCACGGTGAGAATGAAGGGGAGCAACTGCTTTCAGGGCTGGCACCTTCCTTGTGGGAAAAGGAGTCAGACTCTTGCCTGTTCGCAAAGAGGCTCTGCCGAGGAAAAGCATCATGAGATGTAGCGTGTCTGGGAAAGCACAGATCCGCAGTGCTCGTGTGCCTGTGAATAGGCTGCACGGTGAGAATGAAGGGGAGCCACACCTTTCAAGGCTGGCACCTTCCTTGTGGGAAAAGGAGTCAGAGTTTTGCCTGTTCGGAAAGAGGCTCTGCCGAGGAAAAGCATCATGACATGTAGCGTGTCCGGGAAAGCACAGATCCACAGTGCTCTTGTGCCTGTGAATAAGCTGCACGGTGAGGGTGAAGGGGAGCAAGTGCTTTCAGGGCTGGCACCTTCCTTGTGGGAAAAGGAGTCAGACTTTTGCCTGTTCGCAAAGAGGCTCTGCCGAGTTGCAGTGCTATGAGATGTAGCGTGTCTGGGAAAGCACAGATCCGCAGTGCTCTTGTGCCTGTGAATCGGCTGCAAAAGGAAGGTGCACAGCAGCAACAGCTCTCAGGACTAGTACGTTCCTTGTGGGACAAGAAGCAGGACGTTTGCCTATTCGCAAAGAGGCTCTGCCGAGTTGCAGTGCTATGAGATGTAGCGTGTCTGGGAAAGCACAGATCCGCAGTGCTCTTGTGCCTGTGAATAAGCTGCACGGTGAGAATGAAGGGGAGCAACACCTTTCAGGGCTGGCACCTTCCTTGTGGGAAAAGGAGTCAGAGTTTTGCCTGTTCGGAAAGAGGCTCTGCCGAGGAAAAGCATCATGACATGTAGCGTGTCCGGGAAAGCACAGATCCGCAGTGCTCTTGTGCCTGTGAATAAGCTGCACGGTGAGAATGAATGGGAGCAACTGCTTTCAGGGCTGGCACCTTCCTTGTGGGAAAAGGAGTCAGACTCTTGCCTGTTCGCAAAGAGGCTCTGCCGAGGAAAAGCATCATGAGATGTAGCGTGTCTGGGAAAGCACAGATCCGCAGTGCTCGTGTGCCTGTGAATAGGCTGCACAGTGAGAATGAAGGGGAGCCACACCTTTCAAGGCTGGCACCTTCCTTGTGGGAAAAGGAGTCAGAGTTTTGCCTGTTCGGAAAGAGGCTCTGCCGAGGAAAAGCATCATATCTAGTGTGTCTGGGAAAGCACAGATCCGCAGTGCTCTTGTGCCTGTGAATCGGCTGCAAAAGGAAGGTGCACAGCAGCAACAGCTCTCAGGACTAGTACGTTCCTTGTGGGACAAGAAGCAGGACGTTTGCCTGTTCGCAAAGAGGCTCTGCCGAGTTGCAGTGCTATGAGATGTAGCGTGTCTGGGAAAGCACAGATCCGCAGTGCTGTTGTGCCTGTGAATAAGCTGCACGGTGAGCGTGAAGGGGAGCAAGTGCTTTCAGGGCTGGCACCTTCCTTGTGGGAGAAGGAGCCGGACGTTTGCCTGTTCGGAAAGAGGCTCTGCCGAGGAAAAGCATCATATGTAGCGTGTCTGGGAAAGCAAATGTACGCAGTGCTGTTGTGCCTGTGAATAAGCTGCACGGTGAGAATGAAGGGGAGCAACTGCTTTCAGGGCTGGCACCTTCCTTGTGGGAAAAGGAGTCAGACTTTTGCCTGTTCGGAAAGATGCTCTGCCGAGGAAAAGCATCATATCTAGTGTGTCTGGGAAAGCACAGATCCGCAGGGCTCCTGTGCCTGTGAATCGGCTGCAAAAGGAAGGTGCACAGAAGCAACAGCTTTCAGTGCTGGCACGTTCCTTGTGGGAGAAGGAGCCGGACGTTGGCCTGTTCGGAAAGAGGCTCTGCCGAGGAAAAGCATCATGACATGTAGCGTGTCTGGGAAAGCACAGATCCGCAGTGCTCTTGTGCCTGTGAATAAGCTGCACGGTGAGAATGAAGGGGAGCAACTGCTTTCAGGGCTGGCACCTTCCTTGTGGGAAAAGGAGTCAGACTCTTGCCTGTTCGCAAAGAGGCTCTGCCGAGGAAAAGCATCATGAGATGTAGCGTGTCTGGGAAAGCACAGATCCGCAGTGCTCGTGTGCCTGTGAATAGGCTGCACGGTGAGAATGAAGGGGAGCCACACCTTTCAGGGCTGGCACGTTCCTTGTGGGAAAAGGAGTCAGAGTTTTGCCTGTTCGGAAAGAGGCTCTGCCGAGGAAAAGCATCATATCTAGTGTGTCTGGGAAAGCACAGATCCGCAGTGCTCTTGTGCCTGTGAATCGGCTGCAAAAGGAAGGTGCACAGCAGCAACAGCTCTCAGGACTAGTACGTTCCTTGTGGGACAAGAAGCAGGACGTTTGCCTGTTCGCAAAGAGGCTCTGCCGAGTTGCAGTGCTATGAGATGTAGCGTGTCTGGGAAACCACAGATCCGCAGTGCTCTTGTGCCTGTGAATAAGCTGCACGGTGAGCGTGAAGGGGAGCAAGTGCTTTCAGGGCTGGCACCTTCCTTGTGGGAGAAGGAGCCGGACGTTTGCCTGTTCGGAAAGAGGCTCTGCCGAGGAAAAGCATCATATGTAGCGTGTCTGGGAAAGCACTGATCCGCAGTGCTCTTGTGCCTGTGAATAAGCTGCACGGTGAGAATGAAGGGGAGCAACTGCTTTCAGGGCTGGCACCTTCCTTGTGGGAAAAGGAGTCAGAGTTTTGCCTGTTCGGAAAGATGCTCTGCCGAGGAAAAGCATCATATCTAGTGTGTCTGGGAAAGCACAGATCCGCAGTGCTCGTGTGCCTGTGAATCGGCTGCAAAAGGAAGGTGCACAGAAGCAACAGCTTTCAGGGCTGGCACGTTCCTTGTGGGAGAAGGAGCCGGACGTTGGCCTGTTCGGAAAGAGGCTCTGCCGAGGAAAAGCATCATGACATGTAGCGTGTCTGGGAAAGCACAGATCCGCAGTGCTCTTCTGCCTGTGAATCGGCTGCAAAAGGAAGGTGCACAGCAGCAACAGCTCTCAGGACTAGTACGTTCCTTGTGGGACAAGAAGCAGGACGTTTGCCTGTTCGCAAAGAGGCTCTGCCGAGTTGCAGTGCTACGAGATGTAGCGTGTCTGGGAAAGTACAGATCCGCAGTGCTGTTGTACCTGTGAATAGGCTGCACGGTGAGGGTGAAGGGGAGCAACACCTTTCAGGGCTGGCACCTTCCTTGTGGGAGAAGGAGCCGGACGTTTGCCTGTTCGGAAAGAGGCTCTGCCGAGGAAAAGCATCATGACATGTAGCGTGTCTGGGAAAGCAAAGGTACGCAGTGCTGTTGTGCCTGTGAATAAGCTGCACGGTGAGAATGAAGGGGAGCAACTGCTTTCAGGGCTGGCACCTTCCTTGTGGGAAAAGGAGTCAGACTTTTGCCTGTTCGGAAAGAGGCTCTGCCGAGGAAAAGCATCATGACATGTAGCGTGTCTGGGAAAGCACAGATCCACAGTGCTCTTGTGCCTGTGAATAAGCTGCACGGTGAGAATGAAGGGGAGCAACTGCTTTCAGGGCTGGCAGCTTCCTTGTGGGAAAAGGAGTCAGACTTTTGCCTGTTCGGAAAGAGGCTCTGCCGTGGAAAAGCATCATATCTACCGTGTCTGGGAAAGCACTGATCCGCAGTGCTCTTGTGCCTGTGAATCGGCTGCAAAAGGAAGGTGCACAGCAGCAACAGCTCTCAGGACTAGTACGTTCCTTGTGGGACAAGAAGCAGGACGTTTGCCTATTCGCAAAGAGGCTCTGCCGAGTTGCAGTGCTATGAGATGTAGCGTGTCTGGGAAAGCACAGATCCGCAGTGCTCTTGTGCCTGTGAATAAGCTGCACGGTGAGAATGAAGGGGAGCAACACCTTTCAGGGCTGGCACCTTCCTTGTGGGAAAAGGAGTCAGAGTTTTGCCTGTTCGGAAAGAGGCTCTGCCGAGGAAAAGCATCATGACATGTAGCGTGTCTGGGAAAGCACAGATCCGCAGTGCTCTTGTGCCTGTGAATAAGCTGCACGGTGAGAATGAAGGGGAGCAAGTGCTTTCAGGGCTGGCACCTTCCTTGTGGGAGAAGGAGCCGGACGTTTGCCTGTTCGGAAAGAGGCTCTGCCGAGGAAAAGCATCATATCTAGCGTGTCTGGGAAAGCACTGATCCGCAGTGCTCTTGTGCCTGTGAATCGGCTGCAAAAGGAAGGTGCACAGCAGCAACAGCTCTCAGGACTAGTACATTCCTTGTGGGACAAGAAGCAGGACGTTTGCCTGTTCGCAAAGAGGCTCTGCCGAGTTGCAGTGCTATGAAATGTAGCGTGTCTGGGAAAGCACAGATCCGCAGTGCTGTTGTACCTGTGAATAGGCTGCACGGTGAGGGTGAAGGGGAGCAAGTTCTTTCAGGGCTGGCACCTTCCTTGTGGGAGAAGGAGCCGGACGTTTGCCTGTTCGGAAAGAGGCTCTGCCGAGGAAAAGCATCATGACATGTAGCGTGTCTGGGAAAGCACAGATCCGCAGTGCTGTTGTACCTGTGAATAGGCTGCACGGTGAGGGTGAAGGGGAGCAACTGCTTTCAGGGCTGGCACCTTCCTTGTGGGAGAAGGAGCCGGACGTTTGCCTGTTCGGAAAGAGGCTCTGCCGAGGAAAAGCATCATGACATGTAGCGTGTCTGGGAAAGCAAAGGTACGCAGTGCTGTTGTGCCTGTGAATAAGCTGCACGGTGAGAATGAAGGGGAGCAAGTTCTTTCAGGGCTGGCACCTTCCTTGTGGGAGAAGGAGCCGGACGTTTGCCTGTTCAGAAAGAGGCTCTGCCGAGGAAAAGCATCATGACATGTAGCGTGTCTGGGAAAGCAAAAATCCGCAGTGCTCTTGTGCCTGTGAATAGGCTGCACGGTGAGAATGAAGGGGAGCAACTGCTTTCAGGGCTGGCACCTTCCTTGTGGGAGAAGGAGCCGGACGTTTGCCTGTTCGGAAAGAGGCTCTGCCGAGGAAAAGCATCATGACATGTAGCGTGTCTGGGAAAGCAAAGGTACGCAGTGCTGTTGTGCCTGTGAATAAGCTGCACGGTGAGAATGAAGGGGAGCAACTGCTTTCAGGGCTGGCACCTTCCTTGTGGGAAAAGGAGTCAGACTCTTGCCTGTTCGGAAAGAGGCTCTGCCGAGGAAAAGCATCATGACATGTAGCGTGTCCGGGAAAGCACAGATCCACAGTGCTCTTGTGCCTGTGAATAAGCTGCACGGTGAGGGTGAAGGGGAGCAAGTGCTTTCAGGGCTGGCACCTTCCTTGTGGGAAAAGGAGTCAGACTTTTGCCTGTTCGCAAAGAGGCTCTGCCGAGTTGCAGTGCTATGAGATGTAGCGTGTCTGGGAAAGCACAGATCCGCAGTGCTCTTGTGCCTGTGAATAAGCTGCACGGTGAGCGTGAAGGGGAGCAAGTGCTTTCAGGGCTGGCACCTTCCTTGTGGGAAAAGGAGTCAGACTTTTGCCTGTTCGGAAAGATGCTCTGCCGAGGAAAAGCATCATATCTAGTGTGTCTGGGAAAGCACAGATCCGCAGGGCTCTTGTGCCTGTGAATCGGCTGCAAAAGGAAGGTGCACAGCAGCAACAGCTCTCAGGACTAGTACGTTCCTTGTGGGACAAGAAGCAGGACGTTTGCCTATTCGCAAAGAGGCTCTGCCGAGTTGCAGTGCTATGAGATGTAGCGTGTCTGGGAAAGCACAGATCCGCAGTGCTCTTGTGCCTGTGAATAAGCTGCACGGTGAGAATGAAGGGGAGCAAGTTCTTTCAGGGCTGGCACCTTCCTTGTGGGAAAAGGAGTCAGAGTTTTGCCTGTTCGGAAAGAGGCTCTGCCGAGGAAAAGCATCATGACATGTAGCGTGTCTGGGAAAGCACAGATCCGCAGTGCTCTTGTGCCTGTGAATAGGCTGAACGGTGAGGGTGAAGGGGAGCAATACCTTTCAGGGCTGGCACCTTCCTTGTGGGAGAAGGAGCCGGACGTTTGCCTGTTCGGAAAGAGGCTCTGCCGAGGAAAAGCATCATATCTAGCGTGTCTGGGAAAGCACTGATCCGCAGTGCTCTTGTGCCTGTGAATCGGCTGCAAAAGGAAGGTGCACAGCAGCAACAGCTCTCAGGACTAGTACGTTCCTTGTGGGACAAGAAGCAGGACGTTTGCCTATTCGCAAAGAGGCTCTGCCGAGTTGCAGTGCTATGAAATGTAGCGTGTCTGGGAAAGCACAGATCCGCAGTGCTGTTGTACCTGTGAATAGGCTGCACGGTGAGGGTGAAGGGGAGCAAGTTCTTTCAGGGCTGGCACCTTCCTTGTGGGAGAAGGAGCCGGACGTTTGCCTGTTCGGAAAGAGGCTCTGCCGAGGAAAAGCATCATGACATGTAGCGTGTCTGGGAAAGCACAGATCCGCAGTGCTGTTGTACCTGTGAATAGGCTGCACGGTGAGGGTGAAGGGGAGCAACTGCTTTCAGGGCTGGCACCTTCCTTGTGGGAGAAGGAGCCGGACGTTTGCCTGTTCGGAAAGAGGCTCTGCCGAGGAAAAGCATCATGACATGTAGCGTGTCTGGGAAAGCAAAGGTACGCAGTGCTGTTGTGCCTGTGAATAAGCTGCACGGTGAGAATGAAGGGGAGCAACTGCTTTCAGGGCTGGCACCTTCCTTGTGGGAAAAGGAGTCAGACTCTTGCCTGTTCGGAAAGAGGCTCTGCCGAGGAAAAGCATCATGACATGTAGCGTGTCCGGGAAAGCACAGATCCACAGTGCTCTTGTGCCTGTGAATAAGCTGCACGGTGAGGGTGAAGGGGAGCAAGTGCTTTCAGGGCTGGCACCTTCCTTGTGGGAAAAGGAGTCAGACTTTTGCCTGTTCGCAAAGAGGCTCTGCCGAGGAAAAGCATCATATCTAGTGTGTCTGGGAAAGCACAGATCCGCAGGGCTCTGGTGCCTGTGAATCGGCTGCAAAAGGAAGGTGCACAGCAGCAACAGCTCTCAGGACTAGTACGTTCCTTGTGGGACAAGAAGCAGGACGTTTGCCTATTCGCAAAGAGGCTCTGCCGAGTTGCAGTGCTATGAGATGTAGCGTGTCTGGGAAAGCACAGATCCGCAGTGCTCTTGTGCCTGTGAATAAGCTGCACGGTGAGAATGAAGGGGAGCAACTGCTTTCAGGGCTGGCACCTTCCTTGTGGGAAAAGGAGTCAGACGTTTGCCTGTTCGGAAAGAGGCTCTGCCGAGGAAAAGCATCATATCTAGCGTGTCTGGGAAAGCAAAGGTACGCAGTGCTGTTGTACCTGTGAATAAGCTGCACGGTGAGAATGAAGGGGAGCAACTGCTTTCAGGGCTGGCACCTTCCTTGTGGGAAAAGGAGTCAGACTCTTGCCTGTTCGCAAAGAGGCTCTGCCGAGGAAAAGCATCATATCTAGTGTGTCTGGGAAAGCACAGATCCGCAGGGCTCTTGTGCCTGTGAATCGGCTGCAAAAGGAAGGTGCACAGAAGCAACAGCTTTCAGGGCTGGCACGTTCCTTGTGGGAGAAGAAGCCGGACGTTGGCCTGTTCGGAAAGAGGCTCTGCCGAGGAAAAGCATCATGACATGTAGCGTGTCTGGGAAAGCACAGATCCGCAGTGCTCTTGTGCCTGTGAATAAGCTGCACGGTGAGAATGAAGGGGAGCAACTGCTTTCAGGGCTGGCACCTTCCTTGTGGGAAAAGGAGTCAGACTCTTGCCTGTTCGCAAAGAGGCTCTGCCGAGGAAAAGCATCATGAGATGTAGCGTGTCTGGGAAAGCACAGATCCGCAGTGCTCTTGTGCCTGTGAATAGGCTGCACGGTGAGAATGAAGGGGAGCAAGTGCTTTCAGGGCTGGCACGTTCCTTGTGGGAAAATGAGTCAGACTTTTGCCTGTTCGGAAAGAGGCTCTGCCGTGGAAAAGCATCATATCTAGCGTGTCTGGGAAAGCACTGATCCGCAGTGCTCTTGTGCCTGTGAATCGGCTGCAAAAGGAAGGTGCACAGCAGCAACAGCTCTCAGGACTAGTACGTTCCTTGTGGGACAAGAAGCAGGACGTTTGCCTGTTCGGAAAGAGGCTCTGCCGAGGAAAAGCATCATGACATGTAGCGTGTCTGGGAAAGCACAGATCCGCAGTGGTCTTGTGCCTGTGAATAGGCTGCACGGTGAGGGTGAAGGGGAGCAACTGCTTTCAGGGCTGGCACCTTCCTTGTGGGAGAAGGAGCCGGACGTTTGCCTGTTCGGAAAGAGGCTCTGCCGAGGAAAAGCATCATATGTAGCGTGTCTGGGAAAGCACAGATCCGCAGTGCTCTTCTGCCTGTGAATAAGCTGCACGGTGAGGGTGAAGGGGAGCAAGTGTTTTCAGGGCTGGCTCCTTCCTTTTGGCAGAAGGAGCCGGACGTTTGCCTGTTCGGAAAGAGGCTCTGCCGAGGAAAAGCGTCATGAGATGTAGCGTGTCTGGGAAAGCACAGATCCGCAGTGCTCGTGTGCCTGTGAATAAGCTGCACGGTGAGCGTGAAGGGGAGCAAGTGCTTTCAGGGCTGGCACCTTCCTTGTGGGAGAAGGAGCCGGACGTTTGCCTGTTCGCAAAGAGGCTCTGCCGAGTTGCAGTGCTATGAGATGTAGCGTGTCTGGGAAAGCACAGATCCGCAGTGCTGTTGTACCTGTGAATAGGCTGCACGGTGAGGGTGAAGGGGAGCAAGTTCTTTCAGGGCTGGCACCTTCCTTGTGGGAGAAGGAGCCGGACGTTTGCCTGTTCGGAAAGAGGCTCTGCCGAGGAAAAGCATCATGAGATGTAGCGTGTCTGCGAAAGCACAGATCCGCAGTGCTCTTGTGCCTGTGAATAGGCTGCACGGTGAGGGTGAAGGGGAGCAACACCTTTCAGGGCTGGCACCTTCCTTGTGGGAGAAGGAGCCGGACGTTTGCCTGTTCGGAAAGAGGCTCTGCCGAGGAAAAGCATCATGACATGTAGCGTGTCTGGGAAAGCAAAGGTACGCAGTGCTGTTGTGCCTGTGAATAAGCTGCACGGTGAGAATGAAGGGGAGCAACTGCTTTCAGGGCTGGCACCTTCCTTGTGGGAAAAGGAGTCAGACTTTTGCCTGTTCGGAAAGAGGCTCTGCCGAGGAAAAGCATCATGACATGTAGCGTGTCTGGGAAAGCACAGATCCACAGTGCTCTTGTGCCTGTGAATAAGCTGCACGGTGAGGGTGAAGGGGAGCAACTGCTTTCAGGGCTGGCACCTTCCTTGTGGGAAAAGGAGTCAGACTTTTGCCTGTTCGGAAAGAGGCTCTGCCGTGGAAAAGCATCATATCTAGCGTGTCTGGGAAAGCACTGATCCGCAGTGCTCTTGTGCCTGTGAATCGGCTGCAAAAGGAAGGTGCACAGCAGCAACAGCTCTCAGGACTAGTACGTTCCTTGTGGGACAAGAAGCAGGACGTTTGCCTATTCGCAAAGAGGCTCTGCCGAGTTGCAGTGCTATGAGATGTAGCGTGTCTGGGAAAGCACAGATCCGCAGTGCTCTTGTGCCTGTGAATAAGCTGCACGGTGAGAATGAAGGGGAGCAACACCTTTCAGGGCTGGCACCTTCCTTGTGGGAAAAGGAGTCAGAGTTTTGCCTGTTCGGAAAGAGGCTCTGCCGAGGAAAAGCATCATGACATGTAGCGTGTCTGGGAAAGCACAGATCCGCAGTGCTCTTGTGCCTGTGAATAAGCTGCACGGTGAGAATGAAGGGGAGCAAGTGCTTTCAGGGCTGGCACCTTCCTTGTGGGAGAAGGAGCCGGACGTTTGCCTGTTCGGAAAGAGGCTCTGCCGAGGAAAAGCATCATATCTAGCGTGTCTGGGAAAGCACTGATCCGCAGTGCTCTTGTGCCTGTGAATAAGCTGCACGGTGAGAATGAAGGGGAGCAACTGCTTTCAGGGCTGGCACCTTCCTTGTGGGAAAAGGAGTCAGAGTTTTGCCTGTTCGGAAAGAGGCTCTGCCGAGGAAAAGCATCATGACATGTAGCGTGTCTGGGAAAGCACAGATCCGCAGTGCTCTTGTGCCTGTGAATAGGCTGCACGGTGAGCGTGAAGGGGAGCAAGTTCTTTCAGTGCTGGCACCTTCCTTGTGGGAGAAGGAGCCGGACGTTTGCCTGTTCGGAAAGAGGCTCTGCCGAGGAAAAGCATCATGACATGTAGCGTGTCCGGGAAAGCACAGATCCGCAGTGCTCTTGTGCCTGTGAATAAGCTGCACGGTGAGAATGAAGGGGAGCAACTGCTTTCAGGGCTGGCACCTTCCTTGTGGGAAAAGGAGTCAGACTCTTGCCTGTTCGCAAAGAGGCTCTGCCGAGGAAAAGCATCATGAGATGTAGCGTGTCTGGGAAAGCACAGATCCGCAGTGCTCTTGTGCCTGTGAATCGGCTGCAAAAGGAAGGTGCACAGCAGCAACAGCTCTCAGGACTAGTACGTTCCTTGTGGGACAAGAAGCAGGACGTTTGCCTGTTCGCAAAGAGGCTCTGCCGAGTTGCAGTGCTATGAGATGTAGCGTGTCTGGGAAACCACAGATCCGCAGTGCTCTTGTGCCTGTGAATAAGCTGCACGGTGAGCGTGAAGGGGAGCAAGTGCTTTCAGGGCTGGCACCTTCCTTGTGGGAGAAGGAGCCGGACGTTTGCCTGTTCGGAAAGAGGCTCTGCCGAGGAAAAGCATCATATGTAGCGTGTCTGGGAAAGCACTGATCCGCAGTGCTCTTGTGCCTGTGAATAAGCTGCACGGTGAGAATGAAGGGGAGCAACTGCTTTCAGGGCTGGCACCTTCCTTGTGGGAAAAGGAGTCAGACTCTTGCCTGTTCGGAAAGAGGCTCTGCCGAGGAAAAGCATCATATCTAGTGTGTATGGGAAAGCACAGATCCGCAGGGCTCTTGTGCCTGTGAATCGGCTGCAAAAGGAAGGTGCACAGAAGCAACAGCTTTCAGGGCTGGCACGTTCCTTGTGGGAGAAGGAGCCGGACGTTGGCCTGTTCGCAAAGAGGCTCTGCCGAGTTGCAGTGCTACGAGATGTAGCGTGTCTGGGAAAGCACAGATCCGCAGTGCTCTTGTGCCTGTGAATAAGCTGCACGGTGAGAATGAAGGGGAGCAACACCTTTCAGGGCTGGCACCTTCCTTGTGGGAAAAGGAGTCAGAGTTTTGCCTGTTCGGAAAGAGGCTCTGCCGAGGAAAAGCATCATGACATGTAGCGTGTCTGGGAAAGCACAGATCCGCAGTGCTGTTGTACCTGTGAATAGGCTGCACGGTGAGGGTGAAGGGGAGCAACTGCTTTCAGGGCTGGCACCTTCCTTGTGGGAGAAGGAGCCGGACGTTTGCCTGTTCGGAAAGAGGCTCTGCCGAGGAAAAGCATCATGACATGTAGCGTGTCTGCGAAAGCACAGATCCGCAGTGCTCTTGTGCCTGTGAATAGGCTGCACGGTGAGGGTGAAGGGGAGCAACACCTTTCAGGGCTGGCACCTTCCTTGTGGGAGAAGGAGCCGGACGTTTGCCTGTTCGGAAAGAGGCTCTGCCGAGGAAAAGCATCATATCTAGCGTGTCTGGGAAAGCACTGATCCGCAGTGCTCTTGTGCCTGTGAATCGGCTGCAAAAGGAAGGTGCACAGCAGCAACAGCTCTCAGGACTAGTACGTTCCTTGTGGGACAAGAAGCAGGACGTTTGCCTGTTCGCAAAGAGGCTCTGCCGAGTTGCAGTGCTATGAGATGTAGCGTGTCTGGGAAAGCACAGATCCGCAGTGCTGTTGTACCTGTGAATAGGCTGCACGGTGAGGGTGAAGGGGAGCAAGTGCTTTCAGGGCTGGCACCTTCCTTGTGGGAGAAAGAGGTGGACATTTGCCTGTTCGGAAAGAGGCTCTGCCGAGGAAAAGCATCATGAGATGTAGCGTGTCTGGGAAAGCACAGATCCGCAGTGCTCGTGTGCCTGTGAATCGGCTGCAAAAGGAAGGTGCACAACAGCAACAGCTCTCAGGACTAGTACGTTCCTTGTGGGACAAGAAGCAGGACGTTTTCTTCTTCGCAAAGAGGCTCTGCCGAGTTGCAGTGCTATGAGATGTAGCGTGTCTGGGAAAGCACAGATCCGCAGTGCTGTTGTACCTGTGAATAGGCTGCACGGTGAGGGTGAAGGGGAGCAAGTTCTTTCAGGGCTGGCACCTTCCTTGTGGGAGAAGGAGCCGGACGTTTGCCTGTTCGGAAAGAGGCTCTGCCGAGGAAAAGCATCATGACATGTAGCGTGTCTGGGAAAGCACAGATCCGCAGTGCTGTTGTACCTGTGAATAGGCTGCACGGTGAGGGTGAAGGGGAGCAACTGCTTTCAGGGCTGGCACCTTCCTTGTGGGAGAAGGAGCCGGACGTTTGCCTGTTCGGAAAGAGGCTCTGCCGAGGAAAAGCATCATGACATGTAGCGTGTCTGCGAAAGCACAGATCCGCAGTGCTCTTGTGCCTGTGAATAGGCTGCACGGTGAGGGTGAAGGGGAGCAACTGCTTTCAGGGCTGGCACCTTCCTTGTGGGAGAAGGAGTCAGACTTTTGCCTGTTCGGAAAGAGGCTCTGCCGAGGAAACGCATCATGACATGTAGCGTGTCCGGGAAAGCACAGATCCACAGTGCTCTTGTGCCTGTGAATAAGCTGCACGGTGAGGGTGAAGGGGAGCAAGTGCTTTCAGGGCTGGCACCTTCCTTGTGGGAAAATGAGTCAGACTTTTGCCTGTTCGGAAAGAGGCTCTGCCGTGGAAAAGCATCATATCTAGCGTGTCTGGGAAAGCACTGATCCGCAGTGCTCTTGTGCCTGTGAATCGGCTGCAAAAGGAAGGTGCACAGCAGCAACAGCTCTCAGGACTAGTACGTTCCTTGTGGGACAAGAAGCAGGACGTTTGCCTGTTCGCAAAGAGGCTCTGCCGAGTTGCAGTGCTATGAGATGTAGCGTGTCTGGGAAAGCACAGATCCGCAGTGCTGTTGTACCTGTGAATAGGCTGCACGGTGAGGGTGAAGGGGAGCAAGTTCTTTCAGGGTTGGCACCTTCCTTGTGGGAGAAGGAGCCGGACGTTTGCCTGTTCGGAAAGAGGCTCTGCCGAGGAAAAGCATCATGACATGTAGCGTGTCTGGGAAAGCACAGATCCGCAGTGGTCTTGTGCCTGTGAATAGGCTGCACGGTGAGGGTGAAGGGGAGCAACTGCTTTCAGGGCTGGCACCTTCCTTGTGGGAGAAGGAGCCGGACGTTTGCCTGTTCGGAAAGAGGCTCTGCCGAGGAAAAGCATCATATCTAGCGTGTCTGGGAAAGCACAGATCCGCAGTGCTCTTGTGCCTGTGAATCGGCTGCAAAAGGAAGGTGCACAGCAGCAACAGCTCTCAGGACTAGTACGTTCCTTGTGGGACAAGAAGCAGGACGTTTGCCTGTTCGCAAAGAGGCTCTGCCGAGTTGCAGTGCTATGAGATGTAGCGTGTCTGGGAAAGCACAGATCCGCAGTGCTGTTGTACCTGTGAATAGGCTGCACGGTGAGGGTGAAGGGGAGCAAGTTCTTTCAGGGCTGGCACCTTCCTTGTGGGAGAAGGAGCCGGACGTTTGCCTGTTCGGAAAGAGGCTCTGCCGAGGAAAAGCATCATGACATGTAGCGTGTGTGGGAAAGCACAGATCCGCAGTGCTGTTGTACCTGTGAATAGGCTGCACGGTGAGGGTGAAGGGGAGCAACTGCTTTCAGGGCTGGCACCTTCCTTGTGGGAGAAGGAGTCAGACTTTTGCCTGTTCGGAAAGAGGCTCTGCCGAGGAAACGCATCATGACATGTAGCGTGTCCGGGAAAGCACAGATCCACAGTGCTCTTGTGCCTGTGAATAAGCTGCACGGTGAGGGTGAAGGGGAGCAAGTGCTTTCAGGGCTGGCACCTTCCTTGTGGGAAAATGAGTCAGACTTTTCCCTGTTCGGAAAGAGGCTCTGCCGTGGAAAAGCATCATATCTAGCGTGTCTGGGAAAGCACTGATCCGCAGTGCTCTTGTGCCTGTGAATCGGCTGCAAAAGGAAGGTGCACAGCAGCAACAGCTCTCAGGACTAGTACGTTCCTTGTGCGACAAGAAGCAGGACGTTTGCCTGTTCGCAAAGAGGCTCTGCCGAGTTGCAGTGCTATGAGATGTAGCGTGTCTGGGAAAGCACAGATCCGCAGTGCTGTTGTACCTGTGAATAGGCTGCACGGTGAGGGTGAAGGGGAGCAAGTTCTTTCAGGGTTGGCACCTTCCTTGTGGGAGAAGGAGCCGGACGTTTGCCTGTTCGGAAAGAGGCTCTGCCGAGGAAAAGCATCATGACATGTAGCGTGTCTGGGAAAGCACAGATCCGCAGTGGTCTTGTGCCTGTGAATAGGCTGCACGGTGAGGGTGAAGGGGAGCAAGTTCTTTCAGGGTTGGCACCTTCCTTGTGGGAGAAGGAGCCGGACGTTTGCCTGTTCGGAAAGAGGCTCTGCCGAGGAAAAGCATCATGACATGTAGCGTGTCTGGGAAAGCACAGATCCGCAGTGGTCTTGTGCCTGTGAATAGGCTGCACGGTGAGGGTGAAGGGGAGCAAGTGCTTTCAGGGCTGGCACCTTCCTTGTGGGAGAAGGAGCCGGACGTTTGCCTGTTCGCAAAGAGGCTCTGCCGAGTTGCAGTGCTATGAGATGTAGCGTGTCTGGGAAAGCACAGATCCGCAGTGCTGTTGTACCTGTGAATAGGCTGCACGGTGAGGGTGAAGGGGAGCAACTGCTTTCAGGGCTGGCACCTTCCTTGTGGGAGAAAGAGGTGGATATTGCCTGTTCGGAAAGAGGCTCTGCCGAGGAAAAGCATCATGAGATGTAGCGTGTCTGGGAAAGCACAGATCCGCAGTGCTCGTGTGCCTGTGAATCGGCTGCCAAAGGAAGGTGCACAACAGCAACAGCTCTCAGGACTAGTACGTTCCTTGTGGGACAAGAAGCAGGACGTTTGCTTCTTCGCAAATAGGCTCTGCCGAGTTGCAGTGCTATGAGATGTAGCGTGTCTGCGAAAGCACAGATCCGCAGTGCTCTTGTGCCTGTGAATAAGCTGCACGGTGAGCATGAAGGGCAGCAAGTGCTTTCAGGGCTGGCACCTTCCTTGTGGGAAAATGAGTCAGACTTTTGCCTGTTCGGAAAGAGGCTCTGCCGTGGAAAAGCATCATATCTAGCGTGTCTGGGAAAGCACTGATCCGCAGTGCTCTTGTGCCTGTGAATCGGCTGCAAAAGGAAGGTGCACAGCAGCAACAGCTCTCAGGACTAGTACGTTCCTTGTGGGACAAGAAGCAGGACGTTTGCCTGTTCGCAAAGAGGCTCTGCCGAGTTGCAGTGCTATGAGATGTAGCGTGTCTGGGAAAGCACAGATCCGCAGTGCTGTTGTACCTGTGAATAGGCTGCACGGTGAGGGTGAAGGGGAGCAAGTTCTTTCAGGGTTGGCACCTTCCTTGTGGGAGAAGGAGCCGGACGTTTGCCTGTTCGGAAAGAGGCTCTGCCGAGGAAAAGCATCATGACATGTAGCGTGTCTGGGAAAGCACAGATCCGCAGTGGTCTTGTGCCTGTGAATAGGCTGCACGGTGAGGGTGAAGGGGAGCAACTGCTTTCAGGGCTGGCACCTTCCTTGTGGGAGAAGGAGCCGGACGTTTGCCTGTTCGGAAAGAGGCTCTGCCGAGGAAAAGCATCATATCTAGCGTGTCTGGGAAAGCACAGATCCGCAGTGCTCTTGTGCCTGTGAATCGGCTGCAAAAGGAAGGTGCACAGCAGCAACAGCTCTCAGGACTAGTACGTTCCTTGTGGGACAAGAAGCAGGACGTTTGCCTGTTCGCAAAGAGGCTCTGCCGAGTTGCAGTGCTATGAGATGTAGCGTGTCTGGGAAAGCACAGATCCGCAGTGCTGTTGTACCTGTGAATAGGCTGCACGGTGAGGGTGAAGGGGAGCAAGTTCTTTCAGGGCTGGCACCTTCCTTGTGGGAGAAGGAGCCGGACGTTTGCCTGTTCGGAAAGAGGCTCTGCCGAGGAAAAGCATCATGACATGTAGCGTGTGTGGGAAAGCACAGATCCGCAGTGCTGTTGTACCTGTGAATAGGCTGCACGGTGAGGGTGAAGGGGAGCAACTGCTTTCAGGGCTGGCACCTTCCTTGTGGGAGAAGGAGCCGGACGTATGCCTGTTCGGAAAGAGGCTCTGCCGAGGAAAAGCATCATGACATGTAGCGTGTCTGCGAAAGCACAGATCCGCAGTGCTCTTGTGCCTGTGAATAGGCTGCACGGTGAGGGTGAAGGGGAGCAACTGCTTTCAGGGCTGGCACCTTCCTTGTGGGAGAAGGAGTCAGACTTTTGCCTGTTCGGAAAGAGGCTCTGCCGAGGAAACGCATCATGACATGTAGCGTGTCCGGGAAAGCACAGATCCACAGTGCTCTTGTGCCTGTGAATAAGCTGCACGGTGAGGGTGAAGGGGAGCAAGTGCTTTCAGGGCTGGCACCTTCCTTGTGGGAAAATGAGTCAGACTTTTGCCTGTTCGGAAAGAGGCTCTGCCGTGGAAAAGCATCATATCTAGCGTGTCTGGGAAAGCACTGATCCGCAGTGCTCTTGTGCCTGTGAATCGGCTGCAAAAGGAAGGTGCACAGCAGCAACAGCTCTCAGGACTAGTACGTTCCTTGTGCGACAAGAAGCAGGACGTTTGCCTGTTCGCAAAGAGGCTCTGCCGAGTTGCAGTGCTATGAGATGTAGCGTGTCTGGGAAAGCACAGATCCGCAGTGCTGTTGTACCTGTGAATAGGCTGCACGGTGAGGGTGAAGGGGAGCAAGTTCTTTCAGGGTTGGCACCTTCCTTGTGGGAGAAGGAGCCGGACGTTTGCCTGTTCGGAAAGAGGCTCTGCCGAGGAAAAGCATCATGACATGTAGCGTGTCTGGGAAAGCACAGATCCGCAGTGGTCTTGTGCCTGTGAATAGGCTGCACGGTGAGGGTGAAGGGGAGCAAGTTCTTTCAGGGTTGGCACCTTCCTTGTGGGAGAAGGAGCCGGACGTTTGCCTGTTCGGAAAGAGGCTCTGCCGAGGAAAAGCATCATATCTAGCGTGTCTGGGAAAGCACAGATCCGCAGTGCTCTTGTGCCTGTGAATCGGCTGCAAAAGGAAGGTGCACAGCAGCAACAGCTCTCAGGACTAGTACGTTCCTTGTGGGACAAGAAGCAGGACGTTTGCCTGTTCGCAAAGAGGCTCTGCCGAGTTGCAGTGCTATGAGATGTAGCGTGTCTGGGAAAGCACAGATCCGCAGTGCTGTTGTACCTGTGAATAGGCTGCACGGTGAGGGTGAAGGGGAGCAAGTTCTTTCAGGGCTGGCACCTTCCTTGTGGGAGAAGGAGCCGGACGTTTGCCTGTTCGGAAAGAGGCTCTGCCGAGGAAAAGCATCATGACATGTAGCGTGTGTGGGAAAGCACAGATCCGCAGTGCTGTTGTACCTGTGAATAGGCTGCACGGTGAGGGTGAAGGGGAGCAACTGCTTTCAGGGCTGGCACCTTCCTTGTGGGAGAAGGAGTCAGACTTTTGCCTGTTCGGAAAGAGGCTCTGCCGAGGAAACGCATCATGACATGTAGCGTGTCCGGGAAAGCACAGATCCACAGTGCTCTTGTGCCTGTGAATAAGCTGCACGGTGAGGGTGAAGGGGAGCAAGTGCTTTCAGGGCTGGCACCTTCCTTGTGGGAAAATGAGTCAGACTTTTGCCTGTTCGGAAAGAGGCTCTGCCGTGGAAAAGCATCATATCTAGCGTGTCTGGGAAAGCACTGATCCGCAGTGCTCTTGTGCCTGTGAATCGGCTGCAAAAGGAAGGTGCACAGCAGCAACAGCTCTCAGGACTAGTACGTTCCTTGTGCGACAAGAAGCAGGACGTTTGCCTGTTCGCAAAGAGGCTCTGCCGAGTTGCAGTGCTATGAGATGTAGCGTGTCTGGGAAAGCACAGATCCGCAGTGCTGTTGTACCTGTGAATAGGCTGCACGGTGAGGGTGAAGGGGAGCAAGTTCTTTCAGGGTTGGCACCTTCCTTGTGGGAGAAGGAGCCGGACGTTTGCCTGTTCGGAAAGAGGCTCTGCCGAGGAAAAGCATCATGACATGTAGCGTGTCTGGGAAAGCACAGATCCGCAGTGGTCTTGTGCCTGTGAATAGGCTGCACGGTGAGGGTGAAGGGGAGCAAGTTCTTTCAGGGTTGGCACCTTCCTTGTGGGAGAAGGAGCCGGACGTTTGCCTGTTCGGAAAGAGGCTCTGCCGAGGAAAAGCATCATGACATGTAGCGTGTCTGGGAAAGCACAGATCCGCAGTGGTCTTGTGCCTGTGAATAGGCTGCACGGTGAGGGTGAAGGGGAGCAAGTGCTTTCAGGGCTGGCACCTTCCTTGTGGGAGAAGGAGCCGGACGTTTGCCTGTTCGCAAAGAGGCTCTGCCGAGTTGCAGTGCTATGAGATGTAGCGTGTCTGGGAAAGCACAGATCCGCAGTGCTGTTGTACCTGTGAATAGGCTGCACGGTGAGGGTGAAGGGGAGCAACTGCTTTCAGGGCTGGCACCTTCCTTGTGGGAGAAAGAGGTGGATATTGCCTGTTCGGAAAGAGGCTCTGCCGAGGAAAAGCATCATGAGATGTAGCGTGTCTGGGAAAGCACAGATCCGCAGTGCTCGTGTGCCTGTGAATCGGCTGCCAAAGGAAGGTGCACAACAGCAACAGCTCTCAGGACTAGTACGTTCCTTGTGGGACAAGAAGCAGGACGTTTGCTTCTTCGCAAATAGGCTCTGCCGAGTTGCAGTGCTATGAGATGTAGCGTGTCTGCGAAAGCACAGATCCGCAGTGCTCTTGTGCCTGTGAATAAGCTGCACGGTGAGCATGAAGGGCAGCAAGTGCTTTCAGGGCTGGCACCTTCCTTGTGGGAAAATGAGTCAGACTTTTGCCTGTTCGGAAAGAGGCTCTGCCGTGGAAAAGCATCATATCTAGCGTGTCTGGGAAAGCACTGATCCGCAGTGCTCTTGTGCCTGTGAATCGGCTGCAAAAGGAAGGTGCACAGCAGCAACAGCTCTCAGGACTAGTACGTTCCTTGTGGGACAAGAAGCAGGACGTTTGCCTGTTCGCAAAGAGGCTCTGCCGAGTTGCAGTGCTATGAGATGTAGCGTGTCTGGGAAAGCACAGATCCGCAGTGCTGTTGTACCTGTGAATAGGCTGCACGGTGAGGGTGAAGGGGAGCAAGTTCTTTCAGGGTTGGCACCTTCCTTGTGGGAGAAGGAGCCGGACGTTTGCCTGTTCGGAAAGAGGCTCTGCCGAGGAAAAGCATCATGACATGTAGCGTGTCTGGGAAAGCACAGATCCGCAGTGGTCTTGTGCCTGTGAATAGGCTGCACGGTGAGGGTGAAGGGGAGCAACTGCTTTCAGGGCTGGCACCTTCCTTGTGGGAGAAGGAGCCGGACGTTTGCCTGTTCGGAAAGAGGCTCTGCCGAGGAAAAGCATCATATCTAGCGTGTCTGGGAAAGCACAGATCCGCAGTGCTCTTGTGCCTCTGAATCGGCTGCAAAAGGAAGGTGCACAGCAGCAACAGCTCTCAGGACTAGTACGTTCCTTGTGGGACAAGAAGCAGGACGTTTGCCTGTTCGCAAAGAGGCTCTGCCGAGTTGCAGTGCTATGAGATGTAGCGTGTCTGGGAAAGCACAGATCCGCAGTGCTGTTGTACCTGTGAATAGGCTGCACGGTGAGGGTGAAGGGGAGCAAGTTCTTTCAGGGCTGGCACCTTCCTTGTGGGAGAAGGAGCCGGACGTTTGCCTGTTCGGAAAGAGGCTCTGCCGAGGAAAAGCATCATGACATGTAGCGTGTGTGGGAAAGCACAGATCCGCAGTGCTGTTGTACCTGTGAATAGGCTGCACGGTGAGGGTGAAGGGGAGCAACTGCTTTCAGGGCTGGCACCTTCCTTGTGGGAGAAGGAGCCGGACGTATGCCTGTTCGGAAAGAGGCTCTGCCGAGGAAAAGCATCATGACATGTAGCGTGTCTGCGAAAGCACAGATCCGCAGTGCTCTTGTGCCTGTGAATAGGCTGCACGGTGAGGGTGAAGGGGAGCAACTGCTTTCAGGGCTGGCACCTTCCTTGTGGGAGAAGGAGTCAGACTTTTGCCTGTTCGGAAAGAGGCTCTGCCGAGGAAACGCATCATGACATGTAGCGTGTCCGGGAAAGCACAGATCCACAGTGCTCTTGTGCCTGTGAATAAGCTGCACGGTGAGGGTGAAGGGGAGCAAGTGCTTTCAGGGCTGGCACCTTCCTTGTGGGAAAATGAGTCAGACTTTTGCCTGTTCGGAAAGAGGCTCTGCCGTGGAAAAGCATCATATCTAGCGTGTCTGGGAAAGCACTGATCCGCAGTGCTCTTGTGCCTGTGAATCGGCTGCAAAAGGAAGGTGCACAGCAGCAACAGCTCTCAGGACTAGTACGTTCCTTGTGCGACAAGAAGCAGGACGTTTGCCTGTTCGCAAAGAGGCTCTGCCGAGTTGCAGTGCTATGAGATGTAGCGTGTCTGGGAAAGCACAGATCCGCAGTGCTGTTGTACCTGTGAATAGGCTGCACGGTGAGGGTGAAGGGGAGCAAGTTCTTTCAGGGTTGGCACCTTCCTTGTGGGAGAAGGAGCCGGACGTTTGCCTGTTCGGAAAGAGGCTCTGCCGAGGAAAAGCATCATGACATGTAGCGTGTCTGGGAAAGCACAGATCCGCAGTGGTCTTGTGCCTGTGAATAGGCTGCACGGTGAGGGTGAAGGGGAGCAAGTTCTTTCAGGGTTGGCACCTTCCTTGTGGGAGAAGGAGCCGGACGTTTGCCTGTTCGGAAAGAGGCTCTGCCGAGGAAAAGCATCATGACATGTAGCGTGTCTGGGAAAGCACAGATCCGCAGTGGTCTTGTGCCTGTGAATAGGCTGCACGGTGAGGGTGAAGGGGAGCAAGTGCTTTCAGGGCTGGCACCTTCCTTGTGGGAGAAGGAGCCGGACGTTTGCCTGTTCGCAAAGAGGCTCTGCCGAGTTGCAGTGCTATGAGATGTAGCGTGTCTGGGAAAGCACAGATCCGCAGTGCTGTTGTACCTGTGAATAGGCTGCACGGTGAGGGTGAAGGGGAGCAACTGCTTTCAGGGCTGGCACCTTCCTTGTGGGAGAAAGAGGTGGATATTGCCTGTTCGGAAAGAGGCTCTGCCGAGGAAAAGCATCATGAGATGTAGCGTGTCTGGGAAAGCACAGATCCGCAGTGCTCGTGTGCCTGTGAATCGGCTGCCAAAGGAAGGTGCACAACAGCAACAGCTCTCAGGACTAGTACGTTCCTTGTGGGACAAGAAGCAGGACGTTTGCTTCTTCGCAAATAGGCTCTGCCGAGTTGCAGTGCTATGAGATGTAGCGTGTCTGCGAAAGCACAGATCCGCAGTGCTCTTGTGCCTGTGAATAAGCTGCACGGTGAGCATGAAGGGCAGCAAGTGCTTTCAGGGCTGGCACCTTCCTTGTGGGAGAAAGAGGTGGACATTTGCCTGTTCGGAAAGAGGCTCTGCCGAGGAAAAGCATCATATCTAGCGTGTCTGGGAAAGCACTGATCCGCAGTGCTCTTGTGCCTGTGAATCGGCTGCAAAAGGAAGGTGCACAGCAGCAACAGCTCTCAGGACTAGTACGTTCCTTGTGGGACAAGAAGCAGGACGTTTGCCTGTTCGCAAAGAGGCTCTGCCGAGTTGCAGTGCTATGAGATGTAGCGTGTCTGCGAAAGCACAGATCCGCAGTGCTGTTGTACCTGTGAATAGGCTGCACGGTGAGGGTGAAGGGGAGCAAGTTCTTTCAGGGCTGGCACCTTCCTTGTGGGAGAAGGAGCCGGACGTTTGCCTGTTCGGAAAGAGGCTCTGCCGAGGAAAAGCATCATGACATGTAGCGTGTCTGGGAAAGCACAGATCCGCCGTGCTGTTGTACCTGTGAATAGGCTGCACGGTGAGGGTGAAGGGGAGCAACTGCTTTCAGGGCTGGCACCTTCCTTGTGGGAGAAGGAGCCGGACGTTTGCCTGTTCGGAAAGAGGCTCTGCCGAGGAAAAGCATCATGACATGTAGCGTGTCTGGGAAAGCAAAGGTACGCAGTGCAGTTGTGCCTGTGAATAGGCTGCACGGTGAGAATGAAGGGGAGCAACTGCTTTCAGGGCTGGCACCTTCCTTGTGGGAAAAGGAGTCAGACTCTTGCCTGTTCGGAAAGAGGCTCTGCCGAGGAAAAGCATCATATCTAGTGTGTCCGGGAAAGCACAGATCCGCAGTGCTCTTGTGCCTGTGAATCGGCTGCAAAAGGAAGGTGCACAGCAGCAACAGCTCTCAGGACTAGTACGTTCCTTGTGGGACAAGAAGCAGGACGTTTGCCTGTTCGCAAAGAGGCTCTGCCGAGTTGCAGTGCTATGAGATGTAGCGTGTCTGGGAAACCACAGATCCGCAGTGCTCTTGTGCCTGTGAATAAGCTGCACGGTGAGCATGAAGGGCAGCAACTGCTTTCAGGGCTGGCACCTTCCTGGTGGGAAAAGGAGTCAGAGTTTTGCCTGTTCGGAAAGAGGCTCTGCCGAGGAAAAGCATCATATCTAGTGTGTCTGGGAAAGCACTGATCCGCAGTGCTCTTGTGCCTGTGAATCGGCTGCAAAAGGAAGGTGCACAGCAGCAACAGCTCTCAGGACTAGTACGTTCCTTGTGGGACAAGAAGCAGGACGTTTGCCTGTTCGCAAAGAGGCTCTGCCGAGTTGCAGTGCTATGAGATGTAGCATGTCTGGGAAAGCACAGATCCGCAGTGCTGTTGTACCTGTGAATAGGCTGCACGGTGAGGGTGAAGGGGAGCAAGTGCTTTCAGGGCTGGCACCTTCCTTGTGGGAGAAGGAGCCGGACGTTTGCCTGTTCGGAAAGAGGCTCTGCCGAGGAAAAGCATCATGACATGTAGTGTGTCTGCGAAAGCACAGATCCGCAGTGCTGTTGTACCTGTGAATAGGCTGCACGGTGAGGGTGAAGGGGAGCAACTGCTTTCAGGGCTGGCACCTTCCTTGTGGGAGAAGGAGCCGGACGTTTGCCTGTTCGGAAAGAGGCTCTGCCGAGGAAAAGCATCATGACATGTAGCGTGTCTGGGAAAGCAAAAATCCGCAGTGCTCTTGTGCCTGTGAATAGGCTGCACGGTGAGAATGAAGGGGAGCAACTGCTTTCAGGGCTGGCACCTTCCTTGTGGGAGAAGGAGCCGGACGTTTGCCTGTTCGGAAAGAGGCTCTGCCGAGGAAAAGCATCATGACATGTAGCGTGTCTGGGAAAGCAAAGGTACGCAGTGCAGTTGTGCCTGTGAATAGGCTGCACGGTGAGAATGAAGGGGAGCAACTGCTTTCAGGGCTGGCACCTTCCTTGTGGGAAAAGGAGTCAGACTCTTGCCTGTTCGGAAAGAGGCTCTGCCGAGGAAAAGCATCATATCTAGTGTGTCTGGGAAAGCACAGATCCGCAGTGCTCTTGTGCCTGTGAATCGGCTGCAAAAGGAAGGTGCACAGCAGCAACAGCTCTCAGGACTAGTACGTTCCTTGTGGGACAAGAAGCAGGACGTTTGCCTGTTCGCAAAGAGGCTCTGCCGAGTTGCAGTGCTATGAGATGTAGCATGTCTGGGAAAGCACAGATCCGCAGTGCTCTTGTGCCTGTGAATAAGCTGCACGGTGAGCGTGAAGGGGAGCAAGTGCTTTCAGGGCTGGCACCTTCCTTGTGGGAGAGGGAGCCGGACGTTTGCCTGTTCGGAAAGAGGCTCTGCCGAGGAAAAGCATCATGACATGTAGCGTGTCCGGGAAAGCACAGATCCGCAGTGCTCTTGTGCCTGTGAATAAGCTGCACGGTGAGAATGAAGGGGAGCAACTGCTTTCAGGGCTGGCACCTTCCTTGTGGGAGAAGGAGCCGGACGTTTGCCTGTTCGGAAAGAGGCTCTGCCGAGGAAAAGCATCATGACATGTAGCGTGTCTGGGAAAGCACAGATCCGCAGTGCTCGTGTGCCTGTGAATAGGCTGCACGGTGAGAATGAAGGGGAGCAACACCTTTCAGGGCTGGCACCTTCCTTGTGGGAAAAGGAGTCAGAGTTTTGCCTGTTCGGAAAGAGGCTCTGCCGAGGAAAAGCATCATATCTAGCGTGTCTGGGAAAGCACAGATCCGCAGTGCTCTTGTACCTGTGAATCGGCTGCAAAAGGAAGGTGCACAGCAGCAACAGCTCTCAGGACTAGTACGTTCCTTGTGGGACAAGAAGCAGGACGTTTGCCTGTTTGCAAAGAGGCTCTGCCGAGTTGCAGTGCTATGAGATGTAGCGTGTCTGGGAAAGCACAGATCCGCAGTGCTGTTGTACCTGTGAATAGGCTGCACGGTGAGGGTGAAGGGGAGCAAGTTCTTTCAGGGTTGGCACCTTCCTTGTGGGAGAAGGAGCCGGACGTTTGCCTGTTCGGAAAGAGGCTCTGCCGAGGAAAAGCATCATGACATGTAGCGTGTCTGCGAAAGCACAGATCCGCAGTGCTCTTGTACCTGTGAATAGGCTGCACGGTGAGGGTGAAGGGGAGCAACTGCTTTCAGGGCTGGCACCTTCCTTGTGGGAGAAGGAGCCGGACGTTTGCCTGTTCGGAAAGAGGCTCTGCCGAGGAAAAGCATCATATGTAGCGTGTCTGGGAAAGCACAGATCCGCAGTGCTGTTGTACCTGTGAATAAGCTGCACGGTGAGGGTGAAGGGGAGCAACTGCTTTCAGGGCTGGCACCTTCCTTGTGGGAAAAGGAGTCAGAGTTTTGCCTGTTCGGAAAGAGGCTCTGCCGAGGAAAAGCGTCATGACATACAGCGTCTCTGGGAAAGCACAGATCCGCAGTGCTCTTGTGCCTGTGAATCGGCTGCAAAAGGAAGGTGCAGAACAGCAACAGCTCTCAGGACTAGTACGTTCCTTGTGGGACAAGAAGCAGGAAGTTTGCCTGTTCGCAAAGAGGCTCTGCCGAGTTGCAGTGCTACGAGATGTAGCGTGTCTGGGAAAGCACAGATCCGCAGTGCTCTTGTGCCTGTGAATAAGCTGCACGGTGAGCGTGAAGGGGAGCAAGTGCTTTCAGGGCTGGCACCTTCCTTGTGGGAGAAGGAGCCGGACGTTTGCCTGTTCGGAAAGAGGCTCTGCCGAGGAAAAGCATCATATGTAGCGTGTCTGGGAAAGCACAGATCCACAGTGCTCTTGTGCCTGTGAATAAGCTGCACGGTGAGGGTGAAGGGGAGCAACTGCTTTCAGGGCTGGCACCTTCCTTGTGGGAAAAGGAGTCAGAGTTTTGCCTGTTCGGAAAGAGGCTCTGCCGAGGAAAAGCATCATATCTAGCGTGTCTGGGAAAGCACTGATCCGCAGTGCTCTTGTGCCTGTGAATCGGCTGCAAAAGGAAGGTGCACAGCAGCAACAGCTCTCAGGACTAGTACGTTCCTTGTGGGACAAGAAGCAGGACGTTTGCCTGTTCGCAAAGAGGCTCTGCCGAGTTGCAGTGCTATGAGATGTAGCATGTCTGGGAAAGCACAGATCCGCAGTGCTGTTGTACCTGTGAATAGCCTGCACGGTGAGGGTGAAGCGGAGCAAGTTCTTTCAGGGCTGGCACCTTCCTTGTGGGAAAAGTAGTCAGACTTTTGCCTGTTCGGAAAGAGGCTCTGCCGAGGAAAAGCATCATATCTAGTGTGTCTGGGAAAGCACAGATCCGCAGTGCTCTTGTGCCTGTGAATCGGCTGCAAAAGGAAGGTGCACAGCAGCAACAGCTCTCAGGACTAGTACGTTCCTTGTGGGACAAGAAGCAGGAAGTTTGCCTGTTCGCAAAGAGGCTCTGCCGAGTTGCAGTGCTACGAGATGTAGCGTGTCTGGGAAAGCACAGATCCGCAGTGCTCTTGTGCCTGTGAATAAGCTGCACGGTGAGCGTGAAGGGGAGCAAGTGCTTTCAGGGCTGGCACCTTCCTTGTGGGAGAAGGAGCCGGACGTTTGCCTGTTCGGAAAGAGGCTCTGCCGAGGAAAAGCATCATGACATGTAGCGTGTCTGGGAAAGCAAAAATCCGCAGTGCTCTTGTGCCTGTGAATAGGCTGCACGGTGAGAATGAAGGGGAGCAACTGCTTTCAGGGCTGGCACCTTCCTTGTGGGAGAAGGAGCCGGACGTTTGCCTGTTCGGAAAGAGGCTCTGCCGAGGAAAAGCATCATATCTAGTGTGTCTGGGAAAGCACAGATCCGCAGTGCTCTTGTGCCTGTGAATCGGCTGCAAAAGGAAGGTGCACAGCAGCAACAGCTCTCAGGACTAGTACGTTCCTTGTGGGACAAGAAGTAGGACGTTTGCCTGTTCGGAAAGAGGCTCTGCCGAGTTGCAGTGCTACGAGATGTAGCGTGTCTGGGAAAGCACAGATCCGCAGTGCTCTTGTGCCTGTGAATAAGCTGCACGGTGAGCGTGAAGGGGAGCAAGTGCTTTCAGGGCTGGCACCTTCCTTGTGGGAGAAGGAGCCGGACGTTTGCCTGTTCGGAAAGAGGCTCTGCCGAGGAAAAGCATCATGACATGTAGCGTGTCTGGGAAAGCACAGATTCGCAGTGCTCGTGTGCCTGTGAATAGGCTGCACGGTGAGAATGAAGGGGAGCAACACCTTTCAGGGCTGGCACGTTCCTTGTGGGAAAAGGAGTCAGAGTTTTGCCTGTTCGGAAAGAGGCTCTGCCGAGGAAAAGCATCATATCTAGCGTGTCTGGGAAAGCACAGATCCGCAGTGCTCTTGTGCCTGTGAATCGGCTGCAAAAGGAAGGTGCACAGCAGCAACAGCTCTCAGGACTAGTACGTTCCTTGTGGGACAAGAAGCAGGACGTTTGCCTGTTCGCAAAGAGGCTCTGCCGAGTTGCAGTGCTATGAGATGTAGCGTGTCTGGGAAAGCACAGATCCGCAGTGCTGTTGTACCTGTGAATAGGCTGCACGGTGAGGGTGAAGGGGAGCAAGTTCTTTCAGGGCTGGCACCTTCCTTGTGGGAGAAGGAGCCGGACGTTTGCCTGTTCGGAAAGAGGCTCTGCCGAGGAAAAGCATCATGACATGTAGCGTGTCTGGGAAAGCACAGATCCGCAGTGCTGTTGTACCTGTGAATAGGCTGCACGGTGAGGGTGAAGGGGAGCAACTGCTTTCAGGGCTGGCACCTTCCTTGTGGGAAAAGGAGTCAGACTCTTGCCTGTTCGGAAAGAGGCTCTGCCGAGGAAAAGCATCATGACATGTAGCGTGTCCGGGAAAGCACAGATCCACAGTGCTCTTGTGCCTGTGAATAAGCTGCACGGTGAGGGTGAAGGGGAGCAAGTGCTTTCAGGGCTGGCACCTTCCTTGTGGGAAAAGGAGTCAGACTTTTGCCTGTTCGCAAAGAGGCTCTGCCGAGTTGCAGTGCTATGAGATGTAGCGTGTCTGGGAAAGCACAGATCCGCAGTGCTCTTGTGCCTGTGAATAAGCTGCACGGTGAGCGTGAAGGGGAGCAAGTGCTTTCAGGGCTGGCACCTTCCTTGTGGGAGAAGGAGCCGGACGTTTGCCTGTTCGGAAAGAGGCTCTGCCGAGGAAAAGCATCATATGTAGCGTGTCTGGGAAAGCACAGATCCACAGTGCTCTTGTGCCTGTGAATAAGCTGCACGGTGAGAATGAAGGGGAGCAACTGCTTTCAGGGCTGGCACCTTCCTTGTGGGAAAAGGAGTCAGACTTTTGCCTGTTCGGAAAGATGCTCTGCCGAGGAAAAGCATCATATCTAGTGTGTCTGGGAAAGCACAGATCCGCAGGGCTCTGGTGCCTGTGAATCGGCTGCAAAAGGAAGGTGCACAGCAGCAACAGCTCTCAGGACTAGTACGTTCCTTGTGGGACAAGAAGCTGGACGTTTGCCTGTTCGCAAAGAGGCTCTGCCGAGTTGCAGTGCTATGAGATGTAGCGTGTCTGGGAAACCACAGATCCGCAGTGCTCTTGTGCCTGTGAATAAGCTGCACGGTGAGGGTGAAGGGGAGCAAGTTCTTTCAGGGCTGGCACCTTCCTTGTGGGAGAAGGAGCCGGACGTTTGCCTGTTCGGAAAGAGGCTCTGCCGAGGAAAAGCATCATGACATGTAGCGTGTCCGGGAAAGCACAGATCCGCAGTGCTCTTGTGCCTGTGAATAAGCTGCACGGTGAGAATGAAGGGGAGCAACTGCTTTCAGGGCTGGCACCTTCCTTGTGGGAAAAGGAGTCAGACTCTTGCCTGTTCGCAAAGAGGCTCTGCCGAGGAAAAGCATCATGACATGTAGCGTGTCTGGGAAAGCACAGATCCGCAGTGCTCTTGTGCCTGTGAATAGGCTGCACGGTGAGGGTGAAGGGGAGCAAGTTCTTTCAGGGCTGGCACCTTCCTTGTGGGAGAAGGAGCCGGACGTTTGCCTGTTCGGAAAGAGGCTCTGCCGAGGAAAAGCATCATGACATGTAGCGTGTCCGGGAAAGCACAGATCCGCAGTGCTCTTGTGCCTGTGAATAAGCTGCACGGTGAGAATGAAGGGGAGCAACTGCTTTCAGGGCTGGCACCTTCCTTGTGGGAAAAGGAGTCAGACTCTTGCCTGTTCGCAAAGAGGCTCTGCCGAGGAAAAGCATCATGAGATGTAGCGTGTCTGGGAAAGCACAGATCCGCAGTGCTCTTGTGCCTGTGAATCGGCTGCAAAAGGAAGGTGCACAGCAGCAACAGCTCTCAGGACTAGTACGTTCCTTGTGGGACAAGAAGCAGGACGTTTGCCTGTTCGCAAAGAGGCTCTGCCGAGTTGCAGTGCTATGAGATGTAGCGTGTCTGGGAAACCACAGATCCGCAGTGCTCTTGTGCCTGTGAATAAGCTGCACGGTGAGCGTGAAGGGGAGCAAGTGCTTTCAGGGCTGGCACCTTCCTTGTGGGAGAAGGAGCCGGACGTTTGCCTGTTCGGAAAGAGGCTCTGCCGAGGAAAAGCATCATATGTAGCGTGTCTGGGAAAGCACTGATCCGCAGTGCTCTTGTGCCTGTGAATAAGCTGCACGGTGAGAATGAAGGGGAGCAACTGCTTTCAGGGCTGGCACCTTCCTTGTGGGAAAAGGAGTCAGACTCTTGCCTGTTCGGAAAGAGGCTCTGCCGAGGAAAAGCATCATATCTAGTGTGTATGGGAAAGCACAGATCCGCAGGGCTCTTGTGCCTGTGAATCGGCTGCAAAAGGAAGGTGCACAGAAGCAACAGCTTTCAGGGCTGGCACGTTCCTTGTGGGAGAAGGAGCCGGACGTTTGCCTGTTCGCAAAGAGGCTCTGCCGAGTTGCAGTGCTACGAGATGTAGCGTGTCTGGGAAAGCACAGATCCGCAGTGCTCTTGTGCCTGTGAATAAGCTGCACGGTGAGAATGAAGGGGAGCAACACCTTTCAGGGCTGGCACCTTCCTTGTGGGAAAAGGAGTCAGAGTTTTGCCTGTTCGGAAAGAGGCTCTGCCGAGGAAAAGCATCATGACATGTAGCGTGTCTGGGAAAGCACAGATCCGCAGTGCTGTTGTACCTGTGAATAGGCTGCACGGTGAGGGTGAAGGGGAGCAACTGCTTTCAGGGCTGGCACCTTCCTTGTGGGAGAAGGAGCCGGACGTTTGCCTGTTCGGAAAGAGGCTCTGCCGAGGAAAAGCATCATGACATGTAGCGTGTCTGCGAAAGCACAGATCCGCAGTGCTCTTGTGCCTGTGAATAGGCTGCACGGTGAGGGTGAAGGGGAGCAACACCTTTCAGGGCTGGCACCTTCCTTGTGGGAGAAGGAGCCGGACGTTTGCCTGTTCGGAAAGAGGCTCTGCCGAGGAAAAGCATCATATCTAGCGTGTCTGGGAAAGCACTGATCCGCAGTGCTCTTGTGCCTGTGAATCGGCTGCAAAAGGAAGGTGCACAGCAGCAACAGCTCTCAGGACTAGTACGTTCCTTGTGGGACAAGAAGCAGGACGTTTGCCTGTTCGCAAAGAGGCTCTGCCGAGTTGCAGTGCTATGAGATGTAGCGTGTCTGGGAAAGCACAGATCCGCAGTGCTGTTGTACCTGTGAATAGGCTGCACGGTGAGGGTGAAGGGGAGCAAGTGCTTTCAGGGCTGGCACCTTCCTTGTGGGAGAAAGAGGTGGACATTTGCCTGTTCGGAAAGAGGCTCTGCCGAGGAAAAGCATCATGAGATGTAGCGTGTCTGGGAAAGCACAGATCCGCAGTGCTCGTGTGCCTGTGAATCGGCTGCAAAAGGAAGGTGCACAACAGCAACAGCTCTCAGGACTAGTACGTTCCTTGTGGGACAAGAAGCAGGACGTTTTCTTCTTCGCAAAGAGGCTCTGCCGAGTTGCAGTGCTATGAGATGTAGCGTGTCTGGGAAAGCACAGATCCGCAGTGCTCTTGTGCCTGTGAATAAGCTGCACGGTGAGCGTGAAGGGGAGCAAGTGCTTTCAGGGCTGGCACCTTCCTTGTGGGAGAAGGAGCCGGACGTTTGCCTGTTCGGAAAGAGGCTCTGCCGAGGAAAAGCATCATGACATGTAGCGTGTCTGGGAAAGCACAGATCCGCAGTGCTCGTGTGCCTGTGAATAGGCTGCACGGTGAGAATGAAGGGGAGCAACACCTTTCAGGGCTGGCACCTTCCTTGTGGGAAAAGGAGTCAGAGTTTTGCCTGTTCGGAAAGAGGCTCTGCCGAGGAAAAGCATCATATCTAGCGTGTCTGGGAAAGCACAGATCCGCAGTGCTCTTGTGCCTGTGAATCGGCTGCAAAAGGAAGGTGCACAGCAGCAACAGCTCTCAGGACTAGTACGTTCCTTGTGGGACAAGAAGCAGGACGTTTGCCTGTTCGCAAAGAGGCTCTGCCGAGTTGCAGTGCTATGAGATGTAGCGTGTCTGGGAAAGCACAGATCCGCAGTGCTGTTGTACCTGTGAATAGGCTGCACGGTGAGGGTGAAGGGGAGCAAGTTCTTTCAGGGCTGGCACCTTCCTTGTGGGAGAAGGAGCCGGACGTTTGCCTGTTCGGAAAGAGGCTCTGCCGAGGAAAAGCATCATGACATGTAGCGTGTCTGGGAAAGCACAGATCCGCAGTGCTGTTGTACCTGTGAATAGGCTGCACGGTGAGGGTGAAGGGGAGCAACTGCTTTCAGGGCTGGCACCTTCCTTGTGGGAGAAGGAGCCGGACGTTTGCCTGTTCGGAAAGAGGCTCTGCCGAGGAAAAGCATCATGACATGTAGCGTGTCTGCGAAAGCACAGATCCGCAGTGCTCTTGTGCCTGTGAATAGGCTGCACGGTGAGGGTGAAGGGGAGCAACTGCTTTCAGGGCTGGCACCTTCCTTGTGGGAGAAGGAGTCAGACTTTTGCCTGTTCGGAAAGAGGCTCTGCCGAGGAAACGCATCATGACATGTAGCGTGTCCGGGAAAGCACAGATCCACAGTGCTCTTGTGCCTGTGAATAAGCTGCACGGTGAGGGTGAAGGGGAGCAAGTGCTTTCAGGGCTGGCACCTTCCTTGTGGGAAAATGAGTCAGACTTTTGCCTGTTCGGAAAGAGGCTCTGCCGTGGAAAAGCATCATATCTAGCGTGTCTGGGAAAGCACTGATCCGCAGTGCTCTTGTGCCTGTGAATCGGCTGCAAAAGGAAGGTGCACAGCAGCAACAGCTCTCAGGACTAGTACGTTCCTTGTGGGACAAGAAGCAGGACGTTTGCCTGTTCGCAAAGAGGCTCTGCCGAGTTGCAGTGCTATGAGATGTAGCGTCTCTGGGAAACCACAGATCCGCAGTGCTGTTGTACCTGTGAATAGGCTGCACGGTGAGGGTGAAGGGGAGCAAGTTCTTTCAGGGTTGGCACCTTCCTTGTGGGAGAAGGAGCCGGACGTTTGCCTGTTCGGAAAGAGGCTCTGCCGAGGAAAAGCATCATGACATGTAGCGTGTCTGGGAAAGCACAGATCCGCAGTGGTCTTGTGCCTGTGAATAGGCTGCACGGTGAGGGTGAAGGGGAGCAACTGCTTTCAGGGCTGGCACCTTCCTTGTGGGAGAAGGAGCCGGACGTTTGCCTGTTCGGAAAGAGGCTCTGCCGAGGAAAAGCATCATATCTAGCGTGTCTGGGAAAGCACAGATCCGCAGTGCTCTTGTGCCTGTGAATCGGCTGCAAAAGGAAGGTGCACAGCAGCAACAGCTCTCAGGACTAGTACGTTCCTTGTGGGACAAGAAGCAGGACGTTTGCCTGTTCGCAAAGAGGCTCTGCCGAGTTGCAGTGCTATGAGATGTAGCGTGTCTGGGAAAGCACAGATCCGCAGTGCTGTTGTACCTGTGAATAGGCTGCACGGTGAGGGTGAAGGGGAGCAAGTTCTTTCAGGGCTGGCACCTTCCTTGTGGGAGAAGGAGCCGGACGTTTGCCTGTTCGGAAAGAGGCTCTGCCGAGGAAAAGCATCATGACATGTAGCGTGTCTGGGAAAGCACAGATCCGCCGTGCTGTTGTACCTGTGAATAGGCTGCACGGTGAGGGTGAAGGGGAGCAACTGCTTTCAGGGCTGGCACCTTCCTTGTGGGAGAAGGAGCCGGACGTTTGCCTGTTCGGAAAGAGGCTCTGCCGAGGAAAAGCATCATGACATGTAGCGTGTCTGGGAAAGCAAAGGTACGCAGTGCAGTTGTGCCTGTGAATAGGCTGCACGGTGAGAATGAAGGGGAGCAACTGCTTTCAGGGCTGGCACCTTCCTTGTGGGAAAAGGAGTCAGACTCTTGCCTGTTCGGAAAGAGGCTCTGCCGAGGAAAAGCATCATATCTAGTGTGTCCGGGAAAGCACAGATCCGCAGTGCTCTTGTGCCTGTGAATCGGCTGCAAAAGGAAGGTGCACAGCAGCAACAGCTCTCAGGACTAGTACGTTCCTTGTGGGACAAGAAGCAGGACGTTTGCCTGTTCGCAAAGAGGCTCTGCCGAGTTGCAGTGCTATGAGATGTAGCGTGTCTGGGAAAGCACAGATCCGCAGTGCTCGTGTGCCTGTGAATAAGCTGCACGGTGAGCATGAAGGGCAGCAACTGCTTTCAGGGCTGGCACCTTCCTGGTGGGAAAAGGAGTCAGAGTTTTGCCTGTTCGGAAAGAGGCTCTGCCGAGGAAAAGCATCATATCTAGTGTGTCTGGGAAAGCACTGATCCGCAGTGCTCTTGTGCCTGTGAATCGGCTGCAAAAGGAAGGTGCACAGCAGCAACAGCTCTCAGGACTAGTACGTTCCTTGTGGGACAAGAAGCAGGACGTTTGCCTGTTCGCAAAGAGGCTCTGCCGAGTTGCAGTGCTATGAGATGTAGCATGTCTGGGAAAGCACAGATCCGCAGTGCTGTTGTACCTGTGAATAGGCTGCACGGTGAGGGTGAAGGGGAGCAAGTGCTTTCAGGGCTGGCACCTTCCTTGTGGGAGAAGGAGCCGGACGTTTGCCTGTTCGGAAAGAGGCTCTGCCGAGGAAAAGCATCATGACATGTAGTGTGTCTGCGAAAGCACAGATCCGCAGTGCTCTTGTACCTGTGAATAGGCTGCACGGTGAGGGTGAAGGGGAGCAACTGCTTTCAGGGCTGGCACCTTCCTTGTGGGAGAAGGAGCCGGACGTTTGCCTGTTCGGAAAGAGGCTCTGCCGAGGAAAAGCATCATGACATGTAGCGTGTCTGGGAAAGCAAAAATCCGCAGTGCTCTTGTGCCTGTGAATAGGCTGCACGGTGAGAATGAAGGGGAGCAAGTGCTTTCAGGGCTGGCACCTTCCTTGTGGGAGAAGGAGCCGGACGTTTGCCTGTTCGGAAAGAGGCTCTGCCGAGGAAAAGCATCATGACATGTAGCGTGTCTGGGAAAGCAAAGGTACGCAGTGCAGTTGTGCCTGTGAATAGGCTGCACGGTGAGAATGAAGGGGAGCAACTGCTTTCAGGGCTGGCACCTTCCTTGTGGGAAAAGGAGTCAGACTCTTGCCTGTTCGGAAAGAGGCTCTGCCGAGGAAAAGCATCATATCTAGTGTGTCTGGGAAAGCACAGATCCGCAGTGCTCTTGTGCCTGTGAATCGGCTGCAAAAGGAAGGTGCACAGCAGCAACAGCTCTCAGGACTAGTACGTTCCTTGTGGGACAAGAAGCAGGACGTTTGCCTGTTCGCAAAGAGGCTCTGCCGAGTTGCAGTGCTATGAGATGTAGCATGTCTGGTAAAGCACAGATCCGCAGTGCTCTTGTGCCTGTGAATAAGCTGCACGGTGAGCGTGAAGGGGAGCAAGTGCTTTCAGGGCTGGCACCTTCCTTGTGGGAGAGGGAGCCGGACGTTTGCCTGTTCGGAAAGAGGCTCTGCCGAGGAAAAGCATCATGACATGTAGCGTGTCCGGGAAAGCACAGATCCGCAGTGCTCTTGTGCCTGTGAATAAGCTGCACGGTGAGAATGAAGGGGAGCAACTGCTTTCAGGGCTGGCACCTTCCTTGTGGGAGAAGGAGCCGGACGTTTGCCTGTTCGGAAAGAGGCTCTGCCGAGGAAAAGCATCATGACATGTAGCGTGTCTGGGAAAGCACAGATCCGCAGTGCTCGTGTGCCTGTGAATAGGCTGCACGGTGAGAATGAAGGGGAGCAACACCTTTCAGGGCTGGCACCTTCCTTGTGGGAAAAGGAGTCAGAGTTTTGCCTGTTCGGAAAGAGGCTCTGCCGAGGAAAAGCATCATATCTAGCGTGTCTGGGAAAGCACAGATCCGCAGTGCTCTTGTACCTGTGAATCGGCTGCAAAAGGAAGGTGCACAGCAGCAACAGCTCTCAGGACTAGTACGTTCCTTGTGGGACAAGAAGCAGGACGTTTGCCTGTTTGCAAAGAGGCTCTGCCGAGTTGCAGTGCTATGAGATGTAGCGTGTCTGGGAAAGCACAGATCCGCAGTGCTCTTGTGCCTGTGAATAAGCTGCACGGTGAGCGTGAAGGGGAGCAAGTTTTTTCAGGGTTGGCACCTTCCTTGTGGGAGAAGGAGCCGGACGTTTGCCTGTTCGGAAAGAGGCTCTGCCGAGGAAAAGCATCATGACATGTAGCGTGTCTGCGAAAGCACAGATCCGCAGTGCTCTTGTACCTGTGAATAGGCTGCACGGTGAGGGTGAAGGGGAGCAACTGCTTTCAGGGCTGGCACCTTCCTTGTGGGAGAAGGAGCCGGACGTTTGCCTGTTCGGAAAGAGGCTCTGCCGAGGAAAAGCATCATATGTAGCGTGTCTGGGAAAGCACAGATCCGCAGTGCTGTTGTACCTGTGAATAAGCTGCACGGTGAGGGTGAAGGGGAGCAACTGCTTTCAGGGCTGGCACCTTCCTTGTGGGAAAAGGAGTCAGAGTTTTGCCTGTTCGGAAAGAGGCTCTGCCGAGGAAAAGCGTCATGACATACAGCGTCTCTGGGAAAGCACAGATCCGCAGTGCTCTTGTGCCTGTGAATCGGCTGCAAAAGGAAGGTGCAGAACAGCAACAGCTCTCAGGACTAGTACGTTCCTTGTGGGACAAGAAGCAGGAAGTTTGCCTGTTCGCAAAGAGGCTCTGCCGAGTTGCAGTGCTACGAGATGTAGCGTGTCTGGGAAAGCACAGATCCGCAGTGCTCTTGTGCCTGTGAATAAGCTGCACGGTGAGCGTGAAGGGGAGCAAGTGCTTTCAGGGCTGGCACCTTCCTTGTGGGAGAAGGAGCCGGACGTTTGCCTGTTCGGAAAGAGGCTCTGCCGAGGAAAAGCATCATATGTAGCGTGTCTGGGAAAGCACAGATCCACAGTGCTCTTGTGCCTGTGAATAAGCTGCACGGTGAGGGTGAAGGGGAGCAACTGCTTTCAGGGCGGGCACCTTCCTTGTGGGAAAAGGAGTCAGAGTTTTGCCTGTTCGGAAAGAGGCTCTGCCGAGGAAAAGCATCATATCTAGCGTGTCTGGGAAAGCACTGATCCGCAGTGCTCTTGTGCCTGTGAATCGGCTGCAAAAGGAAGGTACACAGCAGCAACAGCTCTCAGGACTAGTACGTTCCTTGTGGGACAAGAAGCAGGACGTTTGCCTGTTCGCAAAGAGGCTCTGCCGAGTTGCAGTGCTACGAGATGTAGCATGTCTGGGAAAGCACAGATCCGCAGTGCTCTTGTACCTGTGAATAGGCTGCACGGTGAGGGTGAAGGGGAGCAACTGCTTTCAGGGCTGGCACCTTCCTTGTGGGAGAAGGAGCCGGACGTTTGCCTGTTCGGAAAGAGGCTCTGCCGAGGAAAAGCATCATATGTAGCGTGTCTGGGAAAGCACAGATCCGCAGTGCTCTTGTGCCTGTGAATAAGCTGCACGGTGAGCGTGAAGGGGAGCAAGTGCTTTCAGGGCTGGCACCTTCCTTGTGGGAGAAGGAGCCGGACGTTTGCCTGTTCGGAAAGAGGCTCTGCCGAGGAAAAGCATCATATGTAGCGTGTCTGGGAAAGCACAGATCCACAGTGCTCTTGTGCCTGTGAATAAGCTGCACGGTGAGGGTGAAGGGGAGCAACTGCTTTCAGGGCTGGCACCTTCCTTGTGGGAAAAGGAGTCAGAGTTTTGCCTGTTCGGAAAGAGGCTCTGCCGAGGAAAAGCATCATATCTAGCGTGTCTGGGAAAGCACTGATCCGCAGTGCTCTTGTGCCTGTGAATCGGCTGCAAAAGGAAGGTGCACAGCAGCAACAGCTCTCAGGACTAGTACGTTCCTTGTGGGACAAGAAGCAGGACGTTTGCCTGTTCGCCAAGAGGCTCTGCCGAGTTGCAGTGCTATGAGATGTAGCATGTCTGGGAAAGCACAGATCCGCAGTGCTGTTGTACCTGTGAATAGGCTGCACGGTGAGGGTGAAGCGGAGCAAGTTCTTTCAGGGCTGGCACCTTCCTTGTGGGAAAAGTAGTCAGACTTTTGCCTGTTCGGAAAGAGGCTCTGCCGAGGAAAAGCATCATGACATGTAGCGTGTCTGGGAAAGCACAGATCCGCAGTGCTCTTGTGCCTGTGAATAAGCTGCACGGTGAGAATGAAGGGAACAACTGCTTTCAGGGCTGGCACCTTCCTTGTGGGAAAAGGAGTCAGACTCTTGCCTGTTCGGAAAGAGGCTCTGCCGAGGAAAAGCATCATGACATGTAGCGTGTCTGGGAAAGCACAGATCCGCAGTGCTCTTGTGCCTGTGAATCGGCTGCAAAAGGAAGGTGCACAGCAGCAACAGCTCTCAGGACTAGTACGTTCCTTGTGGGACAAGAAGCAGGACGTTTGCCTGTTCGCAAAGAGGCTCTGCCGAGTTGCAGTGCTACGAGATGTAGCGTGTCTGGGAAAGCACAGATCCGCAGTGCTCTTGTGCCTGTGAATAAGCTGCACGGTGAGCGTGAAGGGGAGCAAGTGCTTTCAGGGCTGGCACCTTCCTTGTGGGAGAAGGAGCCGGACGTTTGCCTGTTCGGAAAGAGGCTCTGCCGAGGAAAAGCATCATGACATGTAGCGTGTCCGGGAAAGCACAGATCCGCAGTGCTCTTGTGCCTGTGAATAAGCTGCACGGTGAGAATGAAGGGGAGCAACTGCTTTCAGGGCTGGCACCTTCCTTGTGGGAGAAGGAGCCGGACGTTTGCCTGTTCGGAAAGAGGCTCTGCCGAGGAAAAGCATCATGACATGTAGCGTGTCTGCGAAAGCACAGATCCGCAGTGCTCTTGTACCTGTGAATAGGCTGCACGGTGAGAATGAAGGGAACAACTGCTTTCAGGGCTGGCACCTTCCTTGTGGGAAAAGGAGTCAGACTCTTGCCTGTTCGGAAAGAGGCTCTGCCGAGGAAAAGCATCATGACATGTAGCGTGTCTGGGAAAGCACTGATCCGCAGTGCTCTTGTGCCTGTGAATCGGCTGCAAAAGGAAGGTGCACAGCAGCAACAGCTCTCAGGACTAGTACGTTCCTTGTGGGACAAGAAGCAGGACGTTTGCCTGTTCGCAAAGAGGCTCTGCCGAGTTGCAGTGCTACGAGATGTAGCGTGTCTGGGAAAGCACAGATCCGCAGTGCTCTTGTGCCTGTGAATAAGCTGCACGGTGAGAATGAAGGGGAGCAACTGCTTTCAGGGCTGGCACCTTCCTTGTGGGAAAAGGAGTCAGAGATTTGCCTGTTTGGAAAGAGGCTCTGCCGAGGAAAAGCATCATGACATGTAGTGTGTCTGGGAGAGCACAGATCCGCAGTGCTCTTGTGCCTGTGAATCGGCTGCAAAAGGAAGGTGCACAGCAGCAACAGCTCTCAGGACTAGTACGTTCCTTGTGGGACAAGAAGCAGGACGTTTGCCTGTTCGCAAAGAGGCTCTGCCGAGTTGCAGTGCTATGAGATGTAGCGTGTCTGGGAAAGCACAGATCCGCAGTGCTCTTGTGCCTGTGAATAAGCTGCACGGTGAGCGTGAAGGGGAGCAAGTGCTTTCAGGGCTGGCACCTTCCTTGTGGGAAAAGGAGTCAGACTTTTGCCTGTTCGGAAAGATGCTCTGCCGAGGAAAAGCATCATATCTAGTGTGTCTGGGAAAGCACAGATCCGCAGGGCTCTTGTGCCTGTGAATCGGCTGCAAAAGGAAGGTGCACAGCAGCAACAGCTTTCAGGGCTGGCACCTTCCTTGTGGGAGAAGGAGCCGGACGTTTGCCTGTTCGGAAAGAGGCTCTGCCGAGGAAAAGCATCATATCTAGCGTGTCTGGGAAAGCACTGATCCGCAGTGCTCTTGTGCCTGTGAATCGGCTGCAAAAGGAAGGTGCACAGCAGCAACAGCTCTCAGGACTAGTACGTTCCTTGTGGGACAAGAAGCAGGACGTTTGCCTGTTCGCAAAGAGGCTCTGCCGAGTTGCAGTGCTATGAGATGTAGCGTGTCTGGGAAAGCACAGATCCGCAGTGCTGTTGTACCTGTGAATAGGCTGCACGGTGAGGGTGAAGGGGAGCAAGTGCTTTCAGGGCTGGCACCTTCCTTGTGGGAGAAGGAGCCGGACGTTTGCCTGTTCGGAAAGAGGCTCTGCCGAGGAAAAGCATCATGACATGTAGCGTGTCTGGGAAAGCAAAGGTACGCAGTGCTCTTGTGCCTGTGAATAGGCTGCACGGTGAGAATGAAGGGGAGCAACTGCTTTCAGGGCTGGCACCTTCCTTGTGGGAGAAGGAGCCGGACGTTTGCCTGTTCGGATAGAGGCTCTGCCGAGTTGCAGTGCTATGAGATGTAGCGTGTCTGGGAAAGCACAGATCCGCAGTGCTCTTGTGCCTGTGAATCGGCTGCAAAAGGAAGGTGCACAGCAGCAACAGCTCTCAGGACTAGTACGTTCCTTGTGGGACAAGAAGCAGGACGATTGCCTATTCGCAAAGAGGCTCTGCCGAGTTGCAGTGCTGTGAGATGTAGCGTGTCTGGGAAAGCACAGATCCGCAGTGCTCTTGTGCCTGTGAATAGGCTGCACGGTGAGGGTGAAGGGGAGCAAGTTCTTTCAGGGCTGGCACCTTCCTTGTGGGAGAAGGAGCCGGACGTTTGCCTGTTCGGAAAGAGGCTCTGCCGAGGAAAAGCATCATGACATGTAGCGTGTCCGGGAAAGCACAGATCCGCAGTGCTCTTGTGCCTGTGAATAAGCTGCACGGTGAGCGTGAAGGGGAGCAAGTGCTTTCAGGGCTGGCACCTTCCTTGTGGGAAAAGGAGTCAGACTTTTGCCTGTTCGGAAAGATGCTCTGCCGAGGAAAAGCATCATATCTAGTGTGTCTGGGAAAGCACAGATCCGCAGTGCTCTTGTGCCTGTGAATCGGCTGCAAAAGGAAGGTGCACAGAAGCAACAGCTTTCAGGGCTGGCACGTTCCTTGTGGGAGAAGGAGCCGGACGTTGGCCTGTTCGGAAAGAGGCTCTGCCGAGGAAAAGCATCATGACATGTAGCGTGTCTGGGAAAGCACAGATCCGCAGTGCTCTTCTGCCTGTGAATCGGCTGCAAAAGGAAGGTGCACAGCAGCAACAGCTCTCAGGACTAGTACGTTCCTTGTGGGACAAGAAGCAGGACGTTTGCCTGTTCGCAAAGAGGCTCTGCCGAGTTGCAGTGCTATGAGATGTAGCGTGTCTGGGAAAGCACAGATCCGCAGTGCTGTTGTGCCTGTGAATAAGCTGCACGGTGAGAATGAAGGTGAGCAACTGCTTTCAGGGCTGGCACCTTCCTTGTGGGAAAAGGAGTCAGACTCTTGCCTGTTCGGAAAGAGGCTCTGCCGAGGAAAAGCATCATATCTAGTGTGTCTGGGAAAGCACAGATCCGCAGTGCTCTTGTGCCTGTGAATCGGCTGCAAAAGGAAGGTGCACAGCAGCAACAGCTCTCAGGACTAGTACGTTCCTTGTGGGACAAGAAGCAGGACGTTTGCCTGTTCGCAAAGAGGCTCTGCCGAGTTGCAGTGCTACGAGATGTAGCGTGTCTGGGAAAGCACAGATCCGCAGTGCTGTTGTACCTGTGAATAGGCTGCACGGTGAGGGTGAAGGGGAGCAAGTTCTTTCAGGGCTGGCACCTTCCTTGTGGGAGAAGGAGCCGGACGTTTGCCTGTTCGGAAAGAGGCTCTGCCGAGGAAAAGCATCATGACATGTAGCGTGTCTGGGAAAGCAAAGGTACGCAGTGCTGTTGTGCCTGTGAATAAGCTGCACGGTGAGAATGAAGGGGAGCAACTGCTTTCAGGGCTGGCACCTTCCTTGTGGGAGAAGGAGCCGGACGTTTGCCTGTTCGGAAAGAGGCTCTGCCGAGGAAAAGCATCATGACATGTAGCGTGTCTGGGAAACCACAGATCCACAGTGCTCTTGTGCCTGTGAATAAGCTGCACGGTGAGAATGAAGGGGAGCAACACCTTTCAGGGCTGGCACCTTCCTTGTGGGAGAAGGAGCCGGACGTTTGCCTGTTCGGAAAGAGGCTCTGCCGAGGAAAAGCATCATGACATGTAGCGTGTCTGGGAAAGCAAAGGTACGCAGTGCTGTTGTGCCTGTGAATAAGCTGCACGGTGAGAATGAAGGGGAGCAACTGCTTTCAGGGCTGGCACCTTCCTTGTGGGAGAAGGAGCCGGACGTTTGCCTGTTCGGAAAGAGGCTCTGCCGAGGAAAAGCATCATGACATGTAGCGTGTCTGGGAAAGCAAAGGTACGCAGTGCTGTTGTGCCTGTGAATAAGCTGCACGGTGAGAATGAAGGGGAGCAAGTGCTTTCAGGGCTGGCACCTTCCTTGTGGGAAAAGGAGTCAGACTTTTGCCTGTTCGCAAAGAGGCTCTGCCGAGTTGCAGTGCTATGAGATGTAGCGTGTCTGGGAAAGCACAGATCCGCAGTGCTCTTGTGCCTGTGAATCGGCTGCAAAAGGAAGGTGCACAGCAGCAACAGCTCTCAGGACTAGTACGTTCCTTGTGGGACAAGAAGCAGGACGTTTGCCTATTCGCAAAGAGGCTCTGCCGAGTTGCAGTGCTATGAGATGTAGCGTGTCTGGGAAAGCGCAGATCCGCAGTGCTCTTGTGCCTGTGAATAAGCTGCACGGTGAGAATGAAGGGGAGCAACACCTTTCAGGGCTGGCACCTTCCTTGTGGGAAAAGGAGTCAGAGTTTTGCCTGTTCGGAAAGAGGCTCTGCCGAGGAAAAGCATCATGACATGTAGCGTGTCTGGGAAAGCACAGATCCGCAGTGCTCTTGTGCCTGTGAATAAGCTGCACGGTGAGAATGAAGGGGAGCAACACCTTTCAGGGCTGGCACCTTCCTTGTGGGAAAAGGAGTCAGACTCTTGCCTGTTCGGAAAGAGGCTCTGCCGAGGAAAAGCATCATATGTAGCGTGTCTGGGAAAGCACAGATCCGCAGGGCTCTTGTGCCTGTGAATCGGCTGCAAAAGGAAGGTGCACAGAAGCAACAGCTTTCAGGGCTGGCACGTTCCTTGTGGGAGAAGGAGCCGGACGTTGGCCTGTTCGGAAAGAGGCTCTGCCGAGGAAAAGCATCATGACATGTAGCGTGTCTGGGAAAGCACAGATCCGCAGTGCTCTTGTGCCTGTGAATCGGCTGCAAAAGGAAGGTGCAGAACAGCAACAGCTCTCAGGACTAGTACGTTCCTTGTGGGACAAGAAGCAGGAAGTTTGCCTGTTCGCAAAGAGGCTCTGCCGAGTTGCAGTGCTACGAGATGTAGCGTGTCTGGGAAAGCACAGATCCGCAGTGCTCTTGTGCCTGTGAATAAGCTGCACGGTGAGCGTGAAGGGGAGCAAGTGCTTTCAGGGCTGGCACCTTCCTTGTGGGAGAAGGAGCCGGACGTTTGCCTGTTCGGAAAGAGGCTCTGCCGAGGAAAAGCATCATATGTAGCGTGTCTGGGAAAGCACAGATCCACAGTGCTCTTGTACCTGTGAATAGCCTGCACGGTGAGAATGAAGGGGAGCAACTGCTTTCAGGGCTGGCACCTTCCTTGTGGGAAAAGTAGTCAGACTTTTGCCTGTTCGGAAAGAGGCTCTGCCGAGGAAAAGCATCATATCTAGTGTGTCTGGGAAAGCACAGATCCGCAGTGCTCTTGTGCCTGTGAATCGGCTGCAAAAGGAAGGTGCACAGCAGCAACAGCTCTCAGGACTAGTACGTTCCTTGTGGGACAAGAAGCAGGACGTTTGCCTGTTCGCAAAGAGGCTCTGCCGAGTTGCAGTGCTATGAGATGTAGCATGTCTGGGAAAGCACAGATCCGCAGTGCTCTTGTGCCTGTGAATAAGCTGCACGGTGAGCGTGAAGGGGAGCAAGTGCTTTCAGGGCTGGCACCTTCCTTGTGGGAGAAGGAGCCGGACGTTTGCCTGTTCGGAAAGAGGCTCTGCCGAGGAAAAGCATCATGACATGTAGCGTGTCCGGGAAAGCACAGATCCGCAGTGCTCTTGTGCCTGTGAATAAGCTGCACGGTGAGAATGAAGGGGAGCAACTGCTTTCAGGGCTGGCACCTTCCTTGTGGGAAAAGGAGTCAGAGTTTTGCCTGTTCGGAAAGAGGCTCTGCCGAGGAAAAGCATCATATCTAGTGTGTCTGGGAAAGCACAGATCCGCAGTGCTCTTGTGCCTGTGAATCGGCTGCAAAAGGAAGGTGCACAGCAGCAACAGCTCTCAGGACTAGTACGTTCCTTGTGGGACAAGAAGTAGGACGTTTGCCTGTTCGCAAAGAGGCTCTGCCGAGTTGCAGTGCTACGAGATGTAGCGTGTCTGGGAAAGCACAGATCCGCAGTGCTCTTGTGCCTGTGAATAAGCTGCACGGTGAGCGTGAAGGGGAGCAAGTGCTTTCAGGGCTGGCACCTTCCTTGTGGGAGAAGGAGCCGGACGTTTGCCTGTTCGGAAAGAGGCTCTGCCGAGGAAAAGCATCATGACATGTAGCGTGTCTGGGAAAGCACAGATCCGCAGTGCTCTTGTGCCTGTGAATAGGCTGCACGGTGAGAATGAAGGGGAGCAACACCTTTCAGGGCTGGCACCTTCCTTGTGGGAAAAGGAGTCAGAGTTTTGCCTGTTCGGAAAGAGGCTCTGCCGAGGAAAAGCATCATGACATGTAGCGTGTCTGGGAAAGCACAGATCCGCAGTGCTCTTGTGCCTGTGAATCGGCTGCAAAAGGAAGGTGCACAGCAGCAACAGCTCTCAGGACTAGTACGTTCCTTGTGGGACAAGAAGCAGGACGTTTGCCTGTTCGCAAAGAGGCTCTGCCGAGTTGCAGTGCTATGAGATGTAGCGTGTCTGGGAAAGCACAGATCCGCAGTGCTGTTGTACCTGTGAATAGGCTGCACGGTGAGCGTGAAGGGGAGCAAGTTCTTTCAGGGTTGGCACCTTCCTTGTGGGAGAAGGAGCCGGACGTTTGCCTGTTCGGAAAGAGGCTCTGCCGAGGAAAAGCATCATATGTAGCGTGTCTGGGAAAGCACAGATCCGCAGTGCTCTTGTGCCTGTGAATAAGCTGCACGGTGAGCGTGAAGGGGAGCAAGTGCTTTCAGGGCTGGCACCTTCCTTGTGGGAGAAGGAGCCGGACGTTTGCCTGTTCGGAAAGAGGCTCTGCCGAGGAAAAGCATCATATGTAGCGTGTCTGGGAAAGCACAGATCCACAGTGCTCTTGTGCCTGTGAATAAGCTGCACGGTGAGGGTGAAGGGGAGCAACTGCTTTCAGGGCTGGCACCTTCCTTGTGGGAAAAGGAGTCAGAGTTTTGCCTGTTCGGAAAGAGGCTCTGCCGAGGAAAAGCATCATATCTAGCGTGTCTGGGAAAGCACTGATCCGCAGTGCTCTTGTGCCTGTGAATCGGCTGCAAAAGGAAGGTGCACAGCAGCAACAGCTCTCAGGACTAGTACGTTCCTTGTGGGACAAGAAGCAGGACGTTTGCCTGTTCGCAAAGAGGCTCTGCCGAGTTGCAGTGCTATGAGATGTAGCATGTCTGGGAAAGCACAGATCCGCAGTGCTGTTGTACCTGTGAATAGGCTGCACGGTGAGGGTGAAGCGGAGCAAGTTCTTTCAGGGTTGGCACCTTCCTTGTGGGAAAAGTAGTCAGACTCTTGCCTGTTCGGAAAGAGGCTCTGCCGAGGAAAAGCATCATATCTAGTGTGTCTGGGAAAGCACAGATCCGCAGTGCTCTTGTGCCTGTGAATCGGCTGCAAAAGGAAGGTGCACAGCAGCAACAGCTCTCAGGACTAGTACGTTCCTTGTGGGACAAGAAGCAGGACGTTTGCCTGTTCGCAAAGAGGCTCTGCCGAGTTGCAGTGCTATGAGATGTAGCATGTCTGGGAAAGCACAGATCCGCAGTGCTGTTGTACCTGTGAATAGGCTGCACGGTGAGAATGAAGGGGAGCAACTGCTTTCAGGGCTGGCACCTTCCTTGTGGGAGAAGGAGCCGGACGTTTGCCTGTTCGGAAAGAGGCTCTGCCGAGGAAAAGCATCATGACATGTAGCGTGTCTGGGAAAGCACAGATCCGCAGTGCTCTTGTGCCTGTGAATAAGCTGCACGGTGAGAATGAAGGGAACAACTGCTTTCAGGGCTGGCACCTTCCTTGTGGGAAAAGGAGTCAGACTCTTGCCTGTTCGGAAAGAGGCTCTGCCGAGGAAAAGCATCATGACATGTAGCGTGTCTGGGAAAGCACAGATCCGCAGTGCTCTTGTGCCTGTGAATCGGCTGCAAAAGGAAGGTGCACAGCAGCAACAGCTCTCAGGACTAGTACGTTCCTTGTGGGACAAGAAGCAGGACGTTTGCCTGTTCGCAAAGAGGCTCTGCCGAGTTGCAGTGCTATGAGATGTAGCGTGTCTGGGAAAGCACAGATCCGCAGTGCTCTTGTGCCTGTGAATAAGCTGCACGGTGAGCGTGAAGGGGAGCAAGTGCTTTCAGGGCTGGCACCTTCCTTGTGGGAAAAGGAGTCAGAGTTTTGCCTGTTCGGAAAGAGGCTCTGCCGAGGAAAAGCATCATATCTAGTGTGTCTGGGAAAGCACAGATCCGCAGTGCTCTTGTGCCTGTGAATCGGCTGCAAAAGGAAGGTGCACAGCAGCAACAGCTCTCAGGACTAGTACGTTCCTTGTGGGACAAGAAGCAGGACGTTTGCCTGTTCGCAAAGAGGCTCTGCCGAGTTGCAGTGCTATGAGATGTAGCATGTCTGGGAAAGCACAGATCCGCAGTGCTCTTGTGCCTGTGAATAAGCTGCACGGTGAGCGTGAAGGGGAGCAAGTGCTTTCAGGGCTGGCACCTTCCTTGTGGGAGAAGGAGCCGGACGTTTGCCTGTTCGGAAAGAGGCTCTGCCGAGGAAAAGCATCATGACATGTAGCGTGTCCGGGAAAGCACAGATCCGCAGTGCTCTTGTGCCTGTGAATCGGCTGCAAAAGGAAGGTGCACAGCAGCAACAGCTCTCAGGACTAGTACGTTCCTTGTGGGACAAGAAGCAGGACGTTTTCTTCTACGCAAAGAGGCTCTGCCGAGTTGCAGTGCTATGAGATGTAGCGTGTCTGCGAAAGCACAGATCCGCAGTGCTGTTGTACCTGTGAATAGGCTGCACGGTGAGGGTGAAGGGGAGCAAGTTCTTTCAGGGCTGGCACCTTCCTTGTGGGAGAAGGAGCCGGACGTTTGCCTGTTCGGAAAGAGGCTCTGCCGAGGAAAAGCATCATGACATGTAGCGTGTCTGGGAAAGCACAGATCCGCAGTGCTGTTGTACCTGTGAATAGGCTGCACGGTGAGGGTGAAGGGGAGCAACTGCTTTCAGGGCTGGCACCTTCCTTGTGGGAGAAGGAGCCGGACGTTTGCCTGTTCGGAAAGAGGCTCTGCCGAGGAAAAGCATCATGACATGTAGCGTGTCTGCGAAAGCACAGATCCGCAGTGCTCTTGTGCCTGTGAATAGGCTGCACGGTGAGGGTGAAGGGGAGCAACACCTTTCAGGGCTGGCACCTTCCTTGTGGGAGAAGGAGCCAGACGTTTGCCTGTTCGGAAAGAGGCTCTGCCGAGGAAAAGCATCATGACATGTAGCGTGTCTGGGAAAGAAAAGGTACGCAGTGCTGTTGTGCCTGTGAATAAGCTGCACGGTGAGAATGAAGGGGAGCAAGTGCTTTCAGGGCTGGCACCTTCCTTGTGGGAAAAGGAGTCAGACTTTTGCCTGTTCGGAAAGAGGCTCTGCCGAGGAAACGCATCATGACATGTAGCGTGTCCGGGAAAGCACAGATCCACAGTGCTCTTGTGCCTGTGAATAAGCTGCACGGTGAGGGTGAAGGGGAGCAAGTGCTTTCAGGGCTGGCACCTTCCTTGTGGGAGAAGGAGTCAGAGTTTTGCCTGTTCGGAAAGAGGCTCTGCCGTGGAAAAGCATAATATCTAGCGTGTCTGGGAAAGCACTGATCCGCAGTGCTCTTGTGCCTGTGAATCGGCTGCAAAAGGAAGGTGCACAGCAGCAACAGCTCTCAGGACTAGTACGTTCCTTGTGGGACAAGAAGCAGGACGTTTGCCTGTTCGCAAAGAGGCTCTGCCGAGTTGCAGTGCTATGAGATGTAGCGTGTCTGGGAAAGCACAGATCCGCAGTGCTGTTGTACCTGTGAATAGGCTGCACGGTGAGGGTGAAGGGGAGCAAGTTCTTTCAGGGTTGGCACCTTCCTTGTGGGAGAAGGAGCCGGACGTTTGCCTGTTCGGAAAGAGGCTCTGCCGAGGAAAAGCATCATGACATGTAGCGTGTCTGGGAAAGCACAGATCCGCAGTGGTCTTGTGCCTGTGAATAGGCTGCACGGTGAGGGTGAAGGGGAGCAACTGCTTTCAGGGCTGGCACCTTCCTTGTGGGAGAAGGAGCCGGACGTTTGCCTGTTCGCAAAGAGGCTCTGCCGAGTTGCAGTGCTACGAGATGTAGCGTGTCTGGGAAAGCACAGATCCGCAGTGCTCTTGTGCCTGTGAATAAGCTGCACGGTGAGCGTGAAGGGGAGCAAGTGCTTTCAGGGCTGGCACCTTCCTTGTGGGAGAAGGAGCCGGACGTTTGCCTGTTCGGAAAGAGGCTCTGCCGAGGAATACCGTCATGACATACAGCGTCTCTGGGAAAGGAGAGATCCGCAGTGTATAGTGCCTGTGAATCGGCTGCAAAAGGAAGGTGCAGAACAGCAACAGCTCTCAGGACTAGTACATTCCTTGTGGGACAAGAAGCAGGACGTTTGCCTGTTCGCAAAGAGGCTCTGCCGAGTTGCAGTACTACGAGATGTAGCGTGTCTGGGAAAGCACAGATCCGCAGTGCTCTTGTGCCTGTGAATAAGCTGCACGGTGAGCGTGAAGGGGAGCAAGTGCTTTCAGGGCTGGCACCTTCCTTGTGGGAGAAGGAGCCGGACGTTTGCCTGTTCGGAAACAGGCTCTGCCGAGGAAAAGCATCATGACATGTAGCGTGTCTGGGAAAGCAAAGGTACGCAGTGCTGTTGTGCCTGTGAATAAGCTGCACGGTGAGAATGAAGGGGAGCAACTGCTTTCAGGGCTGGCACCTTCCTTGTGGGAAAAGGAGTCAGACTTTTGCCTGTTCGGAAAGATGCTCTGCCTAGGAAAAGCATCATATCTACTGTGTCTGGGAAAGCACAGATCCGCAGGGCTCTTGTGCCTGTGAATCGGATGCAAAAGGAAGGTGCACAGCAGCAACAGCTTTCAGGGCTGGCACGTTCCTTGTGGGAGAAGGAGCCGGACGTTGGCCTGTTCGGAAAGAGGCTCTGCCGAGGAAAAGCATCATGACATGTAGCGTGTCTGGGAAAGCACAGATCCGCAGTGCTCTTCTGCCTGTGAATCGGCTGCAAAAGGAAGGTGCACAGCAGCAACAGCTCTCAGGACTAGTACGTTCCTTGTGGGACAAGAAGCAGGACGTTTGCCTGTTCGCAAAGAGGCTCTGCCGAGTTGCAGTGCTATGAGATGTAGCGTGTCTGGGAAAGCACAGATCCGCAGTGCTCTTGTGCCTGTGAATAAGCTGCACGGTGAGAATGAAGGGGAGCAACACCTTTCAGGGCTGGCACCTTCCTTGTGGGAAAAGGAGTCAGAGTTTTGCCTGTTCGGAAAGAGGCTCTGCCGAGGAAAAGCATCATGACATGTAGCGTGTCTGGGAAAGCACAGATCCGCAGTGCTCTTGTGCCTGTGAATAGGCTGAACGGTGAGGGTGAAGGGGAGCAATACCTTTCAGGGCTGGCACCTTCCTTGTGGGAAAAGGAGTCAGAGTTTTGCCTGTTCGGAAAGAGGCTCTGCCGAGGAAAAGCATCATGACATGTAGCGTGTCTGGGAAAGCACAGATCCGCAGTGCTCTTGTGCCTGTGAATCGGCTGCAAAAGGAAGGTGCACAGCAGCAACAGCTCTCAGGACTAGTACGTTCCTTGTGGGACAAGAAGCAGGACGTTTGCCTGTTCGCAAAGAGGCTCTGCCGAGTTGCAGTGCTATGAGATGTAGCGTGTCTGGGAAAGCACAGATCCGCAGTGCTCTTGTGCCTGTGAATAAGCTGCACGGTGAGAATGAAGGGGAGCAACACCTTTCAGGGCTGGCACCTTCCTTGTGGGAAAAGGAGTCAGAGTTTTGCCTGTTCGGAAAGAGGCTCTGCCGAGGAAAAGCATCATGACATGTAGCGTGTCTGGGAAAGCACAGATCCGCAGTGCTCTTGTGCCTGTGAATCGGCTGCAAAAGGAAGGTGCACAGCAGCAACAGCTCTCAGGACTAGTACGTTCCTTGTGGGACAAGAAGCAGGACGTTTGCCTGTTCGCAAAGAGGCTCTGCCGAGTTGCAGTGCTATGAGATGTAGCGTGTCTGGGAAAGCACAGATCCGCAGTGCTCTTGTGCCTGTGAATAAGCTGCACGGTGAGAATGAAGGGGAGCAACACCTTTCAGGGCTGGCACCTTCCTTGTGGGAAAAGGAGTCAGAGTTTTGCCTGTTCGGAAAGAGGCTCTGCCGAGGAAAAGCATCATGACATGTAGCGTGTCTGGGAAAGCACAGATCCGCAGTGCTCTTGTGCCTGTGAATAGGCTGAACGGTGAGGGTGAAGGGGAGCAATACCTTTCAGGGCTGGCACCTTCCTTGTGGGAGAAGGAGCCGGACGTTTGCCTGTTCGGAAAGAGGCTCTGCCGAGGAAAAGCATCATGACATGTAGCGTGTCTGGGAAAGCACTGATCCGCAGTGCTCTTGTGCCTGTGAATCGGCTGCAAAAGGAAGGTGCACAGCAGCAACAGCTCTCAGGACTAGTACGTTCCTTGTGGGACAAGAAGCAGGACGTTTGCCTGTTCGCAAAGAGGCTCTGCCGAGTTGCAGTGCTATGAGATGTAGCGTGTCTGGGAAAGCACAGATCCGCAGTGCTCTTGTGCCTGTGAATAAGCTGCACGGTGAGAATGAAGGGGAGCAACACCTTTCAGGGCTGGCACCTTCCTTGTGGGAAAAGGAGTCAGAGTTTTGCCTGTTCGGAAAGAGGCTCTGCCGAGGAAAAGCATCATGACATGTAGCGTGTCTGGGAAAGCACAGATCCGCAGTGCTCTTGTGCCTGTGAATAGGCTGAACGGTGAGGGTGAAGGGGAGCAATACCTTTCAGGGCTGGCACCTTCCTTGTGGGAAAAGGAGTCAGAGTTTTGCCTGTTCGGAAAGAGGCTCTGCCGAGGAAAAGCATCATGACATGTAGCGTGTCTGGGAAAGCACAGATCCGCAGTGCTCTTGTGCCTGTGAATCGGCTGCAAAAGGAAGGTGCACAGCAGCAACAGCTCTCACTACTAGTACGTTCCTTGTGGGACAAGAAGCAGGACGTTTGCCTGTTCGCAAAGAGGCTCTGCCGAGTTGCAGTGCTATGAGATGTAGCGTGTCTGGGAAAGCACAGATCCGCAGTGCTCTTGTGCCTGTGAATAAGCTGCACGGTGAGAATGAAGGGGAGCAACACCTTTCAGGGCTGGCACCTTCCTTGTGGGAAAAGGAGTCAGAGTTTTGCCTGTTCGGAAAGAGGCTCTGCCGAGGAAAAGCATCATGACATGTAGCGTGTCTGGGAAAGCACAGATCCGCAGTGCTCTTGTGCCTGTGAATAGGCTGAACGGTGAGGGTGAAGGGGAGCAATACCTTTCAGGGCTGGCACCTTCCTTGTGGGAAAAGGAGTCAGAGTTTTGCCTGTTCGGAAAGAGGCTCTGCCGAGGAAAAGCATCATGACATGTAGCGTGTCTGGGAAAGCACAGATCCGCAGTGCTCTTGTGCCTGTGAATAGGCTGAACGGTGAGGGTGAAGGGGAGCAATACCTTTCAGGGCTGGCACCTTCCTTGTGGGAGAAGGAGCCGGACGTTTGCCTGTTCGGAAAGAGGCTCTGCCGAGGAAAAGCATCATGACATGTAGCGTGTCTGGGAAAGCACAGATCCGCAGTGCTCTTGTGCCTGTGAATAAGCTGCACGGTGAGAATGAAGGGGAGCAAGTGCTTTCAGGGCTGGCACCTTCCTTGTGGGAGAAGGAGCCGGACGTTTGCCTGTTCGGAAAGAGGCTCTGCCGAGGAAAAGCATCATATCTAGCGTGTCTGGGAAAGCACTGATCCGCAGTGCTCTTGTGCCTGTGAATCGGCTGCAAAAGGAAGGTGCACAGCAGCAACAGCTCTCAGGACTAGTACGTTCCTTGTGGGACAAGAAGCAGGACGTTTGCCTGTTCGCAAAGAGGCTCTGCCGAGTTGCAGTGCTATGAGATGTAGCGTGTCTGGGAAAGCACAGATCCGCAGTGCTGTTGTACCTGTGAATAGGCTGCACGGTGAGGGTGAAGGGGAGCAAGTTCTTTCAGGGCTGGCACCTTCCTTGTGGGAGAAGGAGCCGGACGTTTGCCTGTTCGGAAAGAGGCTCTGCCGAGGAAAAGCATCATGACATGTAGCGTGTCTGGGAAAGCAAAGGTACGCAGTGCTGTTGTGCCTGTGAATAAGCTGCACGGTGAGAATGAAGGGGAGCAACTGCTTTCAGGGCTGGCACCTTCCTTGTGGGAAAAGGAGTCAGACTTTTGCCTGTTCGGAAAGAGGCTCTGCCGTGGAAAAGCATCATGACATGTAGCGTGTCTGGGAAAGCACAGATCCGCAGTGCTCTTGTGCCTGTGAATAGGCTGAACGGTGAGGGTGAAGGGGAGCAATACCTTTCAGGGCTGGCACCTTCCTTGTGGGAGAAGGAGCCGGACGTTTGCCTGTTCGGAAAGAGGCTCTGCCGAGGAAAAGCATCATGACATGTAGCGTGTCTGGGAAAGCACAGATCCGCAGTGCTCTTGTGCCTGTGAATAAGCTGCACGGTGAGAATGAAGGGGAGCAAGTGCTTTCAGGGCTGGCACCTTCCTTGTGGGAGAAGGAGCCGGACGTTTGCCTGTTCGGAAAGAGGCTCTGCCGAGGAAAAGCATCATATCTAGCGTGTCTGGGAAAGCACTGATCCGCAGTGCTCTTGTGCCTGTGAATCGGCTGCAAAAGGAAGGTGCACAGCAGCAACAGCTCTCAGGACTAGTACGTTCCTTGTGGGACAAGAAGCAGGACGTTTGCCTGTTCGCAAAGAGGCTCTGCCGAGTTGCAGTGCTATGAGATGTAGCGTGTCTGGGAAAGCACAGATCCGCAGTGCTGTTGTGCCTGTGAATAGGCTGCACGGTGAGGGTGAAGGGGAGCAAGTTCTTTCAGGGCTGGCACCTTCCTTGTGGGAGAAGGAGCCGGACGTTTGCCTGTTCGGAAAGAGGCTCTGCCGAGGAAAAGCATCATGAGATGTAGCGTGTCTGCGAAAGCACAGATCCGCAGTGCTCTTGTGCCTGTGAATAGGCTGCACGGTGAGGGTGAAGGGGAGCAACACCTTTCAGGGCTGGCACCTTCCTTGTGGGAAAAGGAGTCAGACTTTTGCCTGTTCGGAAAGAGGCTCTGCCGAGGAAAAGCATCATATGTAGCGTGTCTGGGAAAGCACAGATCCGCAGTGCTCTTGTGCCTGTGAATCGGCTGCAAAAGGAAGGTGCACAGCAGCAACAGCTCTCAGGACTAGTACGTTCCTTGTGGGACAAGAAGCAGGACGTTTGCCTGTTCGCAAAGAGGCTCTGCCGAGTTGCAGTGCTATGAGATGTAGCGTGTCTGGGAAAGCACAGATCCGCAGTGCTCTTGTGCCTGTGAATAAGCTGCACGGTGAGAATGAAGGGGAGCAACACCTTTCAGGGCTGGCACCTTCCTTGTGGGAAAAGGAGTCAGAGTTTTGCCTGTTCGGAAAGAGGCTCTGCCGAGGAAAAGCATCATGACATGTAGCGTGTCTGGGAAAGCACAGATCCGCAGTGCTCTTGTGCCTGTGAATAAGCTGCACGGTGAGAATGAAGGGGAGCAAGTGCTTTCAGGGCTGGCACCTTCCTTGTGGGAGAAGGAGCCGGACGTTTGCCTGTTCGGAAAGAGGGTCTGCCGAGGAAAAGCATCATATCTAGCGTGTCTGGGAAAGCACTGATCCGCAGTGCTCTTGTGCCTGTGAATCGGCTGCAAAAGGAAGGTGCACAGCAGCAACAGCTCTCAGGACTAGTACGTTCCTTGTGGGACAAGAAGCAGGACGTTTGCCTGTTCGCAAAGAGGCTCTGCCGAGTTGCAGTGCTATGAGATGTAGCGTGTCTGGGAAAGCACAGATCCGCAGTGCTGTTGTACCTGTGAATAGGCTGCACGGTGAGGGTGAAGGGGAGCAAGTGCTTTCAGGGCTGGCACCTTCCTTGTGGGAGAAGGAGCCGGACGTTTGCCTGTTCGGAAAGAGGCTATGCCGAGGAAAAGCATCATGACATGTAGCGTGTCTGCGAAAGCACAGAACCGCAGTGCTCTTGTGCCTGTGAATAGGCTGCACGGTGAGGGTGAAGGGGAGCAACACCTTTCAGGGCTGGCACCTTCCTTGTGGGAGAAGGAGCCGGACGTTTGCCTGTTCGGAAAGAGGCTCTGCCGAGGAAAAGCATCATGACATGTAGCGTGTCTGGGAAAGCAAAGGTACGCAGTGCTGTTGTGCCTGTGAATAAGCTGCACGGTGAGAATGAAGGGGAGCAACTGCTTTCAGGGCTGGCACCTTCCTTGTGGGAAAAGGAGTCAGACTTTTGCCTGTTCAGAAAGAGGCTCTGCCGAGGAAAAGCATCATATGTAGCGTGTCTGGGAAAGCACAGATCCGCAGTGCTCTTGTGCCTGTGAATAAGCTGCACGGTGAGAATGAAGGGGAGCAAGTGCTTTCAGGGCTGGCACCTTCCTTGTGGGAAAAGGAGTCAGAGTTTTGCCTGTTCGGAAAGAGGCTCTGCCGAGGAAAAGCATCATGACATGTAGCGTGTCTGGGAAAGCAAAGGTACGCAGTGCTGTTGTGCCTGTGAATAAGCTGCACGGTGACAATGAAGGGGAGCAACTGCTTTCAGGGCTGGCACCTTCCTTGTGGGAAAAGGAGTCAGACTCTTGCCTGTTCGGAAAGAGGCTCTGCCGAGTTGCAGTGCTATGAGATGTAGTGTGTCTGGGAAAGCACAGATCCGCAGTGCTCTTGTGCCTGTGAATCGGCTGCAAAAGGAAGGTGCACAGCAGCAACAGCTCTCAGGACTAGTACGTTCCTTGTGGGACAAGAAGCAGGACGTTTGCCTGTTCGCAAAGAGGCTCTGCCGAGTTGCAGTGCTATGAGATGTAGCATGTCTGGGAAAGCACAGATCCGCAGTGCTCTTGTGCCTGTGAATAAGCTGCACGGTGAGCGTGAAGGGGAGCAAGTGCTTTCAGGGCTGGCACCTTCCTTGTGGGAGAAGGAGCCGGACGTTTGCCTGTTCGGAAAGAGGCTCTGCCGAGGAAAAGCATCATGACATGTAGCGTGTCCGGGAAAGCACAGATCCGCAGTGCTGTTGTGCCTGTGAATAAGCTGCACGGTGAGAATGAAGGGGAGCAACTGCTTTCAGGGCTGGCACCTTCCTTGTGGGAAAAGGAGTCAGAGTTTTGCCTGTTCGGAAAGAGGCTCTGCCGAGGAAAAGCATCATATCTAGTGTGTCTGGGAAAGCACAGATCCGCAGTGCTCTTGTGCCTGTGAATCGGCTGCAAAAGGAAGGTGCACAGCAGCAACAGCTCTCAGGACTAGTACGTTCCTTGTGGGACAAGAAGTAGGACGTTTGCCTGTTCGCAAAGAGGCTCTGCCGAGTTGCAGTGCTACGAGATGTAGCGTGTCTGGGAAAGCACAGATCCGCAGTGCTCTTGTGCCTGTGAATAAGCTGCACGGTGAGAATGAAGGGGAGCAACACCTTTCAGGGCTGGCACCTTCCTTGTGGGAAAAGGAGTCAGAGTTTTGCCTGTTCGGAAAGAGGCTCTGCCGAGGAAAAGCATCATGACATGTAGCGTGTCTGGGAAAGCACAGATCCGCAGTGCTCTTGTGCCTGTGAATAGGCTGAACGGTGAGGGTGAAGGGGAGCAAGTTCTTTCAGGGTTGGCACCTTCCTTGTGGGAGAAGGAGCCGGACGTTTGCCTGTTCGGAAAGAGGCTCTGCCGAGGAAAAGCATCATGACATGTAGCGTGTCTGCGAAAGCACAGATCCGCAGTGCTCTTGTGCCTGTGAATAAGCTGCACGGTGAGGGTGAAGGGGAGCAAGTGCTTTCAGGGCTGGCACCTTCCTTGTGGGAAAAGGAGTCAGACTTTTGCCTGTTCGCAAAGAGGCTCTGCCGAGTTGCAGTGCTATGAGATGTAGCGTGTCTGGGAAAGCACAGATCCGCAGTGCTCTTGTGCCTGTGAATAAGCTGCACGGTGAGCGTGAAGGGGAGCAAGTGCTTTCAGGGCTGGCACCTTCCTTGTGGGAGAAGGAGCCGGACGTTTGCCTGTTCGGAAAGAGGCTCTGCCGAGGAAAAGCATCATATGTAGCGTGTCTGGGAAAGCACAGATCCACAGTGCTCTTGTGCCTGTGAATAAGCTGCACGGTGAGAATGAAGGGGAGCAACTGCTTTCAGGGCTGGCACCTTCCTTGTGGGAAAAGGAGTCAGACTTTTGCCTGTTCGGAAAGATGCTCTGCCGAGGAAAAGCATCATATCTAGTGTGTCTGGGAAAGCACAGATCCGCAGGGCTCTTGTGCCTGTGAATCGGCTGCAAAAGGAAGGTGCACAGCAGCAACAGCTCTCAGGACTAGTACGTTCCTTGTGGGACAAGAAGCAGGACGTTTGCCTATTCGCAAAGAGGCTCTGCCGAGTTGCAGTGCTATGAGATGTAGCGTGTCTGGGAAAGCACAGATCCGCAGTGCTCTTGTGCCTGTGAATAAGCTGCACGGTGAGCGTGAAGGGGAGCAAGTGCTTTCAGGGCTGGCACCTTCCTTGTGGGAGAAGGAGCCGGACGTTTGCCTGTTCGGAAAGAGGCTCTGCCGAGGAAAAGCATCATGACATGTAGCGTGTCTGGGAAAGCAAAGGTACGCAGTGCTGTTGTGCCTGTGAATAAGCTGCACGGTGAGAATGAAGGGGAGCAACTGCTTTCAGGGCTGGCACCTTCCTTGTGGGAAAAGGAGTCAGACTCTTGCCTGTTCGCAAAGAGGCTCTGCCGAGGAAAAGCATCATGAGATGTAGCGTGTCTGGGAAAGCACAGATCCGCAGTGCTCTTGTGCCTGTGAATAGGCTGCACGGTGAGAATGAAGGGGAGCAAGTGCTTTCAGGGCTGGCACGTTCCTTGTGGGAAAATGAGTCAGACTTTTGCCTGTTCGGAAAGAGGCTCTGCCGTGGAAAAGCATCATATCTAGCGTGTCTGGGAAAGCACTGATCCGCAGTGCTCTTGTGCCTGTGAATCGGCTGCAAAAGGAAGGTGCACAGCAGCAACAGCTCTCAGGACTAGTACGTTCCTTGTGGGACAAGAAGCAGGACGTTTGCCTGTTCGCAAAGAGGCTCTGCCGAGGAAAAGCATCATGACATGTAGCGTGTCTGGGAAAGCACAGATCCGCAGTGCTCTTGTGCCTGTGAATAGGCTGCACGGTGAGGGTGAAGGGGAGCAACTGCTTTCAGGGCTGGCACCTTCCTTGTGGGAGAAGGAGCCGGACGTTTGCCTGTTCGGAAAGAGGCTCTGCCGAGGAAAAGCATCATATGTAGCGTGTCTGGGAAAGCACAGATCCGCAGTGCTCTTCTGCCTGTGAATAAGCTGCACGGTGAGGGTGAAGGGGAGCAAGTGTTTTCAGGGCTGGCTCCTTCCTTTTGGCAAAAGGAGCCGGACGTTTGCCTGTTCGGAAAGAGGCTCTGCCGAGGAAAAGCGTCATGAGATGTAGCGTGTCTGGGAAAGCACAGATCCGCAGTGCTCGTGTGCCTGTGAATAAGCTGCACGGTGAGCGTGAAGGGGAGCAAGTGCTTTCAGGGCTGGCACCTTCCTTGTGGGAGAAGGAGCCGGACGTTTGCCTGTTCGCAAAGAGGCTCTGCCGAGTTGCAGTGCTATGAGATGTAGCGTGTCTGGGAAAGCACAGATCCGCAGTGCTGTTGTACCTGTGAATAGGCTGCACGGTGAGGGTGAAGGGGAGCAAGTTCTTTCAGGGCTGGCACCTTCCTTGTGGGAGAAGGAGCCGGACGTTTGCCTGTTCGGAAAGAGGCTCTGCCGAGGAAAAGCATCATGAGATGTAGCGTGTCTGCGAAAGCACAGATCCGCAGTGCTCTTGTGCCTGTGAATAGGCTGCACGGTGAGGGTGAAGGGGAGCAACACCTTTCAGGGCTGGCACCTTCCTTGTGGGAGAAGGAGCCGGACGTTTGCCTGTTCGGAAAGAGGCTCTGCCGAGGAAAAGCATCATGACATGTAGCGTGTCTGGGAAAGCAAAGGTACGCAGTGCTGTTGTGCCTGTGAATAAGCTGCACGGTGAGAATGAAGGGGAGCAACTGCTTTCAGGGCTGGCACCTTCCTTGTGGGAAAAGGAGTCAGACTTTTGCCTGTTCGGAAAGAGGCTCTGCCGAGGAAAAGCATCATGACATGTAGCGTGTCTGGGAAAGCACAGATCCACAGTGCTCTTGTGCCTGTGAATAAGCTGCACGGTGAGGGTGAAGGGGAGCAACTGCTTTCAGGGCTGGCACCTTCCTTGTGGGAAAAGGAGTCAGACTTTTGCCTGTTCGGAAAGAGGCTCTGCCGTGGAAAAGCATCATATCTAGCGTGTCTGGGAAAGCACTGATCCGCAGTGCTCTTGTGCCTGTGAATCGGCTGCAAAAGGAAGGTGCACAGCAGCAACAGCTCTCAGGACTAGTACGTTCCTTGTGGGACAAGAAGCAGGACGTTTGCCTATTCGCAAAGAGGCTCTGCCGAGTTGCAGTGCTATGAGATGTAGCGTGTCTGGGAAAGCACAGATCCGCAGTGCTCTTGTGCCTGTGAATAAGCTGCACGGTGAGAATGAAGGGGAGCAACACCTTTCAGGGCTGGCACCTTCCTTGTGGGAAAAGGAGTCAGAGTTTTGCCTGTTCGGAAAGAGGCTCTGCCGAGGAAAAGCATCATGACATGTAGCGTGTCTGGGAAAGCACAGATCCGCAGTGCTCTTGTGCCTGTGAATAGGCTGAACGGTGAGGGTGAAGGGGAGCAATACCTTTCAGGGCTGGCACCTTCCTTGTGGGAGAAGGAGCCGGACGTTTGCCTGTTCGGAAAGAGGCTCTGCCGAGGAAAAGCATCATATCTAGCGTGTCTGGGAAAGCACTGATCCGCAGTGCTCTTGTGCCTGTGAATCGGCTGCAAAAGGAAGGTGCACAGCAGCAAGAGCTCTCAGGACTAGTACGTTCCTTGTGGGACAAGAAGCAGGACGTTTGCCTGTTCGCAAAGAGGCTCTGCCGAGGAAAAGCATCATATGTAGCGTGTCTGGGAAAGCACTGATCCGCAGTGCTCTTGTGCCTGTGAATAAGCTGCACGGTGAGAATGAAGGGGAGCAACTGCTTTCAGGGCTGGCACCTTCCTTGTGGGAAAAGGAGTCAGACTCTTGCCTGTTCGGAAAGAGGCTCTGCCGAGGAAAAGCATCATATCTAGTGTGTCTGGGAAAGCACAGATCCGCAGGGCTCTTGTGCCTGTGAATCGGCTGCAAAAGGAAGGTGCACAGAAGCAACAGCTTTCAGGGCTGGCACGTTCCTTGTGGGAGAAGGAGCCGGACGTTGGCCTGTTCGCAAAGAGGCTCTGCCGAGTTGCAGTGCTACGAGATGTAGCGTGTCTGGGAAAGCACAGATCCGCAGTGCTCTTGTGCCTGTGAATAAGCTGCACGGTGAGAATGAAGGGGAGCAACACCTTTCAGGGCTGGCGCCTTCCTTGTGGGAAAAGGAGTCAGAGTTTTGCCTGTTCGGAAAGAGGCTCTGCCGAGGAAAAGCATCATGACATGTAGCGTGTCTGGGAAAGCACAGATCCGCAGTGCTGTTGTACCTGTGAATAGGCTGCACGGTGAGGGTGAAGGGGAGCAACTGCTTTCAGGGCTGGCACCTTCCTTGTGGGAGAAGGAGCCGGACGTTTGCCTGTTCGGAAAGAGGCTCTGCCGAGGAAAAGCATCATGACATGTAGCGTGTCTGGGAAAGCACAGATCCGCAGTGCTCTTGTGCCTGTGAATAGGCTGCACGGTGAGGGTGAAGGGGAGCAACACCTTTCAGGGCTGGCACCTTCCTTGTGGGAGAAGGAGCCGGACGTTTGCCTGTTCGGAAAGAGGCTCTGCCGAGGAAAAGCATCATATCTAGCGTGTCTGGGAAAGCACTGATCCGCAGTGCTCTTGTGCCTGTGAATCGGCTGCAAAAGGAAGGTGCACAGCAGCAACAGCTCTCAGGACTAGTACGTTCCTTGTGGGAGAAGAAGCAGGACGTTTGCTTGTTCGCAAAGAGGCTCTGCCGAGTTGCAGTGCTATGAGATGTAGCGTGTCTGGGAAAGCACAGATCCGCAGTGCTGTTGTACCTGTGAATAGGCTGCACGGTGAGGGTGAAGGGGAGCAAGTGCTTTCAGGGCTGGCACCTTCCTTGTGGGAGAAAGAGGTGGACATTTGCCTGTTCGGAAAGAGGCTCTGCCGAGGAAAAGCATCATGAGATGTAGCGTGTCTGGGAAAGCACAGATCCGCAGTGCTCGTGTGCCTGTGAATCGGCTGCAAAAGGAAGGTGCACAACAGCAACAGCTCTCAGGACTAGTACGTTCCTTGTGGGACAAGAAGCAGGACGTTTTCTTCTTCGCAAAGAGGCTCTGCCGAGTTGCAGTGCTATGAGATGTAGCGTGTCTGGGAAAGCACAGATCCGCAGTGCTCTTGTGCCTGTGAATAAGCTGCACGGTGAGCGTGAAGGGGAGCAAGTGCTTTCAGGGCTGGCACCTTCCTTGTGGGAGAAGGAGCCGGACGTTTGCCTGTTCGGAAAGAGGCTCTGCCGAGGAAAAGCATCATGAGATGTAGCGTGTCTGCGAAAGCACAGATCCGCAGTGCTCTTGTGCCTGTGAATAGGCTGCACGGTGAGGGTGAAGGGGAGCAACACCTTTCAGGGCTGGCACCTTCCTTGTGGGAAAAGGAGTCAGAGTTTTGCCTGTTCGGAAAGAGGCTCTGCCGAGGAAAAGCATCATATGTAGCGTGTCTGGGAAAGCACAGATCCGCAGTGCTCTTGTGCCTGTGAATCGGCTGCAAAAGGAAGGTGCACAGCAGCAACAGCTCTCAGGACTAGTACGTTCCTTGTGGGACAAGAAGCAGGACGTTTGCCTGTTCGCAAAGAGGCTCTGCCGAGTTGCAGTGCTATGAGATGTAGCGTGTCTGGGAAAGCACAGATCCGCAGTGCTCTTGTGCCTGTGAATAAGCTGCACGGTGAGAATGAAGGGGAGCAACACCTTTCAGGGCTGGCACCTTCCTTGTGGGAAAAGGAGTCAGAGTTTTGCCTGTTCGGAAAGAGGCTCTGCCGAGGAAAAGCATCATGACATGTAGCGTGTCTGGGAAAGCACAGATCCGCAGTGCTCTTGTGCCTGTGAATAAGCTGCACGGTGAGAATGAAGGGGAGCAAGTGCTTTCAGGGCTGGCACCTTCCTTGTGGGAGAAGGAGCCGGACGTTTGCCTGTTCGGAAAGAGGGTCTGCCGAGGAAAAGCATCATATCTAGCGTGTCTGGGAAAGCACTGATCCGCAGTGCTCTTGTGCCTGTGAATCGGCTGCAAAAGGAAGGTGCACAGCAGCAACAGCTCTCAGGACTAGTACGTTCCTTGTGGGACAAGAAGCAGGACGTTTGCCTGTTCGCAAAGAGGCTCTGCCGAGTTGCAGTGCTATGAGATGTAGCGTGTCTGGGAAAGCACAGATCCGCAGTGCTCTTGTACCTGTGAATAGGCTGCACGGTGAGGGTGAAGGGGAGCAAGTGCTTTCAGGGCTGGCACCTTCCTTGTGGGAGAAGGAGCCGGACGTTTGCCTGTTCGGAAAGAGGCTATGCCGAGGAAAAGCATCATGACATGTAGCGTGTCTGCGAAAGCACAGAACCGCAGTGCTCTTGTGCCTGTGAATAGGCTGCACGGTGAGGGTGAAGGGGAGCAACACCTTTCAGGGCTGGCACCTTCCTTGTGGGAGAAGGAGCCGGACGTTTGCCTGTTCGGAAAGAGGCTCTGCCGAGGAAAAGCATCATGACATGTAGCGTGTCTGGGAAAGCAAAGGTACGCAGTGCTGTTGTGCCTGTGAATAAGCTGCACGGTGAGAATGAAGGGGAGCAACTGCTTTCAGGGCTGGCACCTTCCTTGTGGGAAAAGGAGTCAGACTTTTGCCTGTTCAGAAAGAGGCTCTGCCGAGGAAAAGCATCATATGTAGCGTGTCTGGGAAAGCACAGATCCGCAGTGCTCTTGTGCCTGTGAATAAGCTGCACGGTGAGAATGAAGGGGAGCAAGTGCTTTCAGGGCTGGCACCTTCCTTGTGGGAAAAGGAGTCAGAGTTTTGCCTGTTCGGAAAGAGGCTCTGCCGAGGAAAAGCATCATGACATGTAGCGTGTCTGGGAAAGCAAAGGTACGCAGTGCTGTTGTGCCTGTGAATAAGCTGCACGGTGAGAATGAAGGGGAGCAACTGCTTTCAGGGCTGGCACCTTCCTTGTGGGAAAAGGAGTCAGACTCTTGCCTGTTCGGAAAGAGGCTCTGCCGAGTTGCAGTGCTATGAGATGTAGTGTGTCTGGGAAAGCACAGATCCGCAGTGCTCTTGTGCCTGTGAATCGGCTGCAAAAGGAAGGTGCACAGCAGCAACAGCTCTCAGGACTAGTACGTTCCTTGTGGGACAAGAAGCAGGACGTTTGCCTGTTCGCAAAGAGGCTCTGCCGAGTTGCAGTGCTATGAGATGTAGCATGTCTGGGAAAGCACAGATCCGCAGTGCTCTTGTGCCTGTGAATAAGCTGCACGGTGAGCGTGAAGGGGAGCAAGTGCTTTCAGGGCTGGCACCTTCCTTGTGGGAGAAGGAGCCGGACGTTTGCCTGTTCGGAAAGAGGCTCTGCCGAGGAAAAGCATCATGACATGTAGCGTGTCCGGGAAAGCACAGATCCGCAGTGCTGTTGTGCCTGTGAATAAGCTGCACGGTGAGAATGAAGGGGAGCAACTGCTTTCAGGGCTGGCACCTTCCTTGTGGGAAAAGGAGTCAGAGTTTTGCCTGTTCGGAAAGAGGCTCTGCCGAGGAAAAGCATCATATCTAGTGTGTCTGGGAAAGCACAGATCCGCAGTGCTCTTGTGCCTGTGAATCGGCTGCAAAAGGAAGGTGCACAGCAGCAACAGCTCTCAGGACTAGTACGTTCCTTGTGGGACAAGAAGTAGGACGTTTGCCTGTTCGCAAAGAGGCTCTGCCGAGTTGCAGTGCTACGAGATGTAGCGTGTCTGGGAAAGCACAGATCCGCAGTGCTCTTGTGCCTGTGAATAAGCTGCACGGTGAGAATGAAGGGGAGCAACACCTTTCAGGGCTGGCACCTTCCTTGTGGGAAAAGGAGTCAGAGTTTTGCCTGTTCGGAAAGAGGCTCTGCCGAGGAAAAGCATCATGACATGTAGCGTGTCTGGGAAAGCACAGATCCGCAGTGCTCTTGTGCCTGTGAATAGGCTGAACGGTGAGGGTGAAGGGGAGCAAGTTCTTTCAGGGTTGGCACCTTCCTTGTGGGAGAAGGAGCCGGACGTTTGCCTGTTCGGAAAGAGGCTCTGCCGAGGAAAAGCATCATGACATGTAGCGTGTCTGCGAAAGCACAGATCCGCAGTGCTCTTGTGCCTGTGAATAAGCTGCACGGTGAGGGTGAAGGGGAGCAAGTGCTTTCAGGGCTGGCACCTTCCTTGTGGGAAAAGGAGTCAGACTTTTGCCTGTTCGCAAAGAGGCTCTGCCGAGTTGCAGTGCTATGAGATGTAGCGTGTCTGGGAAAGCACAGATCCGCAGTGCTCTTGTGCCTGTGAATAAGCTGCACGGTGAGCGTGAAGGGGAGCAAGTGCTTTCAGGGCTGGCACCTTCCTTGTGGGAGAAGGAGCCGGACGTTTGCCTGTTCGGAAAGAGGCTCTGCCGAGGAAAAGCATCATATGTAGCGTGTCTGGGAAAGCACAGATCCACAGTGCTCTTGTGCCTGTGAATAAGCTGCACGGTGAGAATGAAGGGGAGCAACTGCTTTCAGGGCTGGCACCTTCCTTGTGGGAAAAGGAGTCAGACTTTTGCCTGTTCGGAAAGATGCTCTGCCGAGGAAAAGCATCATATCTAGTGTGTCTGGGAAAGCACAGATCCGCAGGGCTCTTGTGCCTGTGAATCGGCTGCAAAAGGAAGGTGCACAGCAGCAACAGCTCTCAGGACTAGTACGTTCCTTGTGGGACAAGAAGCAGGACGTTTGCCTATTCGCAAAGAGGCTCTGCCGAGTTGCAGTGCTATGAGATGTAGCGTGTCTGGGAAAGCACAGATCCGCAGTGCTCTTGTGCCTGTGAATAAGCTGCACGGTGAGCGTGAAGGGGAGCAAGTGCTTTCAGGGCTGGCACCTTCCTTGTGGGAGAAGGAGCCGGACGTTTGCCTGTTCGGAAAGAGGCTCTGCCGAGGAAAAGCATCATGACATGTAGCGTGTCTGGGAAAGCAAAGGTACGCAGTGCTGTTGTACCTGTGAATAAGCTGCACGGTGAGAATGAAGGGGAGCAACTGCTTTCAGGGCTGGCACCTTCCTTGTGGGAAAAGGAGTCAGACTTTTGCCTGTTCGGAAAGAGGCTCTGCCGAGGAAAAGCATCATATCTAGTGTGTCTGGGAAAGCACAGATCCGCAGTGCTCTTGTGCCTGTGAATCGGCTGCAAAAGGAAGGTGCACAGAAGCAACAGCTTTCAGGGCTGGCACGTTCCTTGTGGGAGAAGGAGCCGGACGTTGGCCTGTTCGGAAAGAGGCTCTGCCGAGGAAAAGCATCATGACATGTAGCGTGTCTGGGAAAGCACAGATCCGCAGTGCTCTTGTGCCTGTGAATAAGCTGCACGGTGAGAATGAAGGGGAGCAACTGCTTTCAGGGCTGGCACCTTCCTTGTGGGAAAAGGAGTCAGACTCTTGCCTGTTCTCAAAGAGGCTCTGCCGAGGAAAAGCATCATGAGATGTAGCGTGTCTGGGAAAGCACAGATCCGCAGTGCTCTTGTGCCTGTGAATAGGCTGCACGGTGAGAATGAAGGGGAGCAAGTGCTTTCAGGGCTGGCACGTTCCTTGTGGGAAAATGAGTCAGACTTTTGCCTGTTCGGAAAGAGGCTCTGCCGTGGAAAAGCATCATATCTAGCGTGTCTGGGAAAGCACTGATCCGCAGTGCTCTTGTGCCTGTGAATCGGCTGCAAAAGGAAGGTGCACAGCAGCAACAGCTCTCAGGACTAGTACGTTCCTTGTGGGACAAGAAGCAGGACGTTTGCCTGTTCGGAAAGAGGCTCTGCCGAGGAAAAGCATCATGACATGTAGCGTGTCTGGGAAAGCACAGATCCGCAGTGGTCTTGTGCCTGTGAATAGGCTGCACGGTGAGGGTGAAGGGGAGCAACTGCTTTCAGGGCTGGCACCTTCCTTGTGGGAGAAGGAGCCGGACGTTTGCCTGTTCGGAAAGAGGCTCTGCCGAGGAAAAGCATCATATGTAGCGTGTCTGGGAAAGCACAGATCCGCAGTGCTCTTCTGCCTGTGAATAAGCTGCACGGTGAGGGTGAAGGGGAGCAAGTGTTTTCAGGGCTGGCTCCTTCCTTTTGGCAAAAGGAGCCGGACGTTTGCCTGTTCGGAAAGAGGCTCTGCCGAGGAAAAGCGTCATGAGATGTAGCGTGTCTGGGAAAGCACAGATCCGCAGTGCTCGTGTGCCTGTGAATAAGCTGCACGGTGAGCGTGAAGGGGAGCAAGTGCTTTCAGGGCTGGCACCTTCCTTGTGGGAGAAGGAGCCGGACGTTTGCCTGTTCGCAAAGAGGCTCTGCCGAGTTGCAGTGCTATGAGATGTAGCGTGTCTGGGAAAGCACAGATCCGCAGTGCTGTTGTACCTGTGAATAGGCTGCACGGTGAGGGTGAAGGGGAGCAAGTTCTTTCAGGGCTGGCACCTTCCTTGTGGGAGAAGGAGCCGGACGTTTGCCTGTTCGGAAAGAGGCTCTGCCGAGGAAAAGCATCATGACATGTAGCGTGTCTGCGAAAGCACAGATCCGCAGTGCTCTTGTGCCTGTGAATAGGCTGCACGGTGAGGGTGAAGGGGAGCAACACCTTTCAGGGCTGGAACCTTCCTTGTGGGAGAAGGAGCCAGACGTTTGCCTGTTCGGAAAGAGGCTCTGCCGAGGAAAAGCATCATGACATGTAGCGTGTCTGGGAAAGAAAAGGTACGCAGTGCTGTTGTGCCTGTGAATAAACTGCACGGTGAGAATGAAGGGGAGCAAGTGCTTTCAGGGCTGGCACCTTCCTTGTGGGAAAAGGAGTCAGACTTTTGCCTGTTCGGAAAGAGGCTCTGCCGAGGAAACGCATCATGACATGTAGCGTGTCCGGGAAAGCACAGATCCACAGTGCTCTTGTGCCTGTGAATAAGCTGCACGGTGAGGGTGAAGGGGAGCAAGTGCTTTCAGGGCTGGCACCTTCCTTGTGGGAAAATGAGTCAGACTTTTGCCTGTTCGGAAAGAGGCTCTGCCGTGGAAAAGCATAATATCTAGCGTGTCTGGGAAAGCACTGATCCGCAGTGCTCTTGTGCCTGTGAATCGGCTGCAAAAGGAAGGTGCACAGCAGCAACAGCTCTCAGGACTAGTACGTTCCTTGTGGGACAAGAAGCAGGACGTTTGCCTGTTCGCAAAGAGGCTCTGCCGAGTTGCAGTGCTACGAGATGTAGCGTGTCTGGGAAAGCACAGATCCGCAGTGCTCTTGTGCCTGTGAATAAGCTGCACGGTGAGCGTGAAGGGGAGCAAGTGCTTTCAGGGCTGGCACCTTCCTTGTGGGAGAAGGAGCCGGACGTTTGCCTGTTCGGAAAGAGGCTCTGCCGAGGAATACCGTCATGACATACAGCGTCTCTGGGAAAGGAGAGATCCGCAGTGTATAGTGCCTGTGAATCGGCTGCAAAAGGAAGGTGCAGAACAGCAACAGCTCTCAGGACTAGTACATTCCTTGTGGGACAAGAAGCAGGACGTTTGCCTGTTCGCAAAGAGGCTCTGCCGAGTTGCAGTACTACGAGATGTAGCGTGTCTGGGAAAGCACAGATCCGCAGTGCTCTTGTGCCTGTGAATAAGCTGCACGGTGAGCGTGAAGGGGAGCAAGTGCTTTCAGGGCTGGCACCTTCCTTGTGGGAGAAGGAGCCGGACGTTTGCCTGTTCGGAAACAGGCTCTGCCGAGGAAAAGCATCATGACATGTAGCGTGTCTGGGAAAGCAAAGGTACGCAGTGCTGTTGTGCCTGTGAATAATCTGCACGGTGAGAATGAAGGGGAGAAACTGCTTTCAGGGCTGGCACCTTCCTTGTGGGAAAAGGAGTCAGACTTTTGCCTCTTCGGAAAGAGGCTCTGCCGAGGAAAAGCATCATATCTAGTGTGTCTGGGAAAGCACAGATCCGCAGTGCTCTTGTGCCTGTGAATCGGCTGCAAAAGGAAGGTGCACAGCAGCAACAGCTCTCAGGACTAGTACGTTCCTTGTGGGACAAGAAGCAGGACGTTTGCCTGTTCGCAAAGAGGCTCTGCCGAGTTGCAGTGCTATGAGATGTAGCGTGTCTGGGAAAGCACAGATCCGCAGTGCTCTTGTGCCTGTGAATAAGCTGCACGGTGAGCGTGAAGGGGAGCAAGTGCTTTCAGGGCTGGCACCTTCCTTGTGGGAGAAGGAGCCGGACGTTTGCCTGTTCGGAAAGAGGCTCTGCCGAGGAAAAGCATCATGAGATGTAGCGTGTCTGGGAAAGCACAGATCCGCAGTGCTGTTGTACCTGTGAATAAGCTGCACGGTGAGAATGAAGGGGAGCAAGTGCTTTCAGGGCTGGCACCTTCCTTGTGGGAAAAGGAGTCAGACTTTTGCCTGTTCGGAAACAGGCTCTGCCGAGGAAAAGCATCATGACATGTAGCGTGTCTGGGAAAGCAAAGGTACGCAGTGCTGTTGTGCCTGTGAATAAGCTGCACGGTGAGAATGAAGGGGAGCAACTGCTTTCAGGGCTGGCACCTTCCTTGTGGGAAAAGGAGTCAGACTTTTGCCTGTTCGGAAAGATGCTCTGCCTAGGAAAAGCATCATATCTAGTGTGTCTGGGAAAGCACAGATCCGCAGGGCTCTTGTGCCTGTGAATCGGATGCAAAAGGAAGGTGCACAGCAGCAACAGCTTTCAGGGCTGGCACGTTCCTTGTGGGAGAAGGAGCCGGACGTTGGCCTGTTCGGAAAGAGGCTCTGCCGAGGAAAAGCATCATGACATGTAGCGTGTCTGGGAAAGCACAGATCCGCAGTGCTCTTCTGCCTGTGAATCGGCTGCAAAAGGAAGGTGCACAGCAGCAACAGCTCTCAGGACTAGTACGTTCCTTGTGGGACAAGAAGCAGGACGTTTGCCTGTTCGCAAAGAGGCTCTGCCGAGTTGCAGTGCTATGAGATGTAGCGTGTCTGGGAAAGCACAGATCCGCAGTGCTCTTGTGCCTGTGAATAAGCTGCACGGTGAGAATGAAGGGGAGCAACACCTTTCAGGGCTGGCACCTTCCTTGTGGGAAAAGGAGTCAGAGTTTTGCCTGTTCGGAAAGAGGCTCTGCCGAGGAAAAGCATCATGACATGTAGCGTGTCTGGGAAAGCACAGATCCGCAGTGCTCTTGTGCCTGTGAATAGGCTGAACGATGAGGGTGAAGGGGAGCAATACCTTTCAGGGCTGGCACCTTCCTTGTGGGAAAAGGAGTCAGAGTTTTGCCTGTTCGGAAAGAGGCTCTGCCGAGGAAAAGCATCATGACATGTAGCGTGTCAGGGAAAGCACTGATCCGCAGTGCTCTTGTGCCTGTGAATCGGCTGCAAAAGGAAGGTGCACAGCAGCAACAGCTCTCAGGACTAGTACGTTCCTTGTGGGACAAGAAGCAGGACGTTTGCCTGTTCGCAAAGAGGCTCTGCCGAGTTGCAGTGCTATGAGATGTAGCGTGTCTGGGAAAGCACAGATCCGCAGTGCTCTTGTGCCTGTGAATAAGCTGCACGGTGAGAATGAAGGGGAGCAAGTGCTTTCAGGGCTGGCACCTTCCTTGTGGGAAAAGGAGTCAGAGTTTTGCCTGTTCGGAAAGAGGCTCTGCCGAGGAAAAGCATCATGACATGTAGCGTGTCTGGGAAAGCACAGATCCGCAGTGCTCTTGTGCCTGTGAATAGGCTGAACGGTGAGGGTGAAGGGGAGCAATACCTTTCAGGGCTGGCACCTTCCTTGTGGGAAAAGGAGTCAGAGTTTTGCCTGTTCGGAAAGAGGCTCTGCCGAGGAAAAGCATCATGACATGTAGCGTGTCTGGGAAAGCACAGATCCGCAGTGCTCTTGTGCCTGTGAATAGGCTGAACGGTGAGGGTGAAGGGGAGCAATACCTTTCAGGGCTGGCACCTTCCTTGTGGGAAAAGGAGTCAGAGTTTTGCCTGTTCGGAAAGAGGCTCTGCCGAGGAAAAGCATCATGACATGTAGCGTGTCTGGGAAAGCACAGATCCGCAGTGCTCTTGTGCCTGTGAATAGGCTGCACGGTGAGAATGAAGGGGAGCAACACCTTTCAGGGCTGGCACCTTCCTTGTGGGAAAAGGAGTCAGAGTTTTGCCTGTTCGGAAAGAGGCTCTGCCGAGGAAAAGCATCATGACATGTAGCGTGTCTGGGAAAGCACAGATCCGCAGTGCTCTTGTGCCTGTGAATAGGCTGAACGGTGAGGGTGAAGGGGAGCAATACCTTTCAGGGCTGGCACCTTCCTTGTGGGAAAAGGAGTCAGAGTTTTGCCTGTTCGGAAAGAGGCTCTGCCGAGGAAAAGCATCATGACATGTAGCGTGTCCGGGAAAGCACAGATCCGCAGTGCTCTTGTGCCTGTGAATAGGCTGAACGGTGAGGGTGAAGGGGAGCAAGTGCTTTCAGGGCTGGCACCTTCCTTGTGGGAGAAGGAGCCGGACGTTTGCCTGTTCGGAAAGAGGCTCTGCCGAGGAAAAGCATCATATCTAGCGTGTCTGGGAAAGCACTGATCCGCAGTGCTCTTGTGCCTGTGAATCGGCTGCAAAAGGAAGGTGCACAGCAGCAACAGCTCTCAGGACTAGTACGTTCCTTGTGGGACAAGAAGCAGGACGTTTGCCTGTTCGCAAAGAGGCTCTGCCGAGTTGCAGTGCTATGAGATGTAGCGTGTCTGGGAAAGCACAGATCCGCAGTGCTGTTGTACCTGTGAATAGGCTGCACGGTGAGGGTGAAGGGGAGCAACACCTTTCAGGGCTGGCACCTTCCTTGTGGGAGAAGGAGCCGGACGTTTGCCTGTTCGGAAAGAGGCTCTGCCGAGGAAAAGCATCATGACATGTAGCGTGTCTGGGAAAGCACAGATCCGCAGTGCTGTTGTGCCTGTGAATAAGCTGCACGGTGAGAATGAAGGGGAGCAACTGCTTTCAGGGCTGGCACCTTCCTTGTGGGAAAAGGAGTCAGACTTTTGCCTGTTCGGAAAGAGGCTCTGCCGTGGAAAAGCATCATATCTAGCGTGTCTGGGAAAGCACTGATCCGCAGTGCTCTTGTGCCTGTGAATCGGCTGCAAAAGGAAGGTGCACAGCAGCAACAGCTCTCAGGACTAGTACGTTCCTTGTGGGACAAGAAGCAGGACGTTTGCCTGTTCGCAAAGAGGCTCTGCCGAGTTGCAGTGCTATGAGATGTAGCGTGTCTGGGAAAGCACAGATCCGCAGTGCTCTTGTGCCTGTGAATAAGCTGCACGGTGAGAATGAAGGGGAGCAACACCTTTCAGGGCTGGCACCTTCCTTGTGGGAGAAGGAGCCGGACGTTTGCCTGTTCGGAAAGAGGCTCTGCCGAGGAAAAGCATCATGACATGTAGCGTGTCTGGGAAAGCACAGATCCGCAGTGCTGTTGTGCCTGTGAATAGGCTGCACGGTGAGGGTGAAGGGGAGCAAGTTCTTTCAGGGCTGGCACCTTCCTTGTGGGAGAAGGAGCCGGACGTTTGCCTGTTCGGAAAGAGGCTCTGCCGAGGAAAAGCATCATGAGATGTAGCGTGTCTGCGAAAGCACAGATCCGCAGTGCTCTTGTGCCTGTGAATAGGCTGCACGGTGAGGGTGAAGGGGAGCAACACCTTTCAGGGCTGGCACCTTCCTTGTGGGAGAAGGAGCCGGACGTTTGCCTGTTCGGAAAGAGGCTCTGCCGAGGAAAAGCATCATGACATGTAGCGTGTCTGGGAAAGCAAAGGTACGCAGTGCTGTTGTGCCTGTGAATAAGCTGCACGGTGAGAATGAAGGGGAGCAACTGCTTTCAGGGCTGGCACCTTCCTTGTGGGAAAAGGAGTCAGACTTTTGCCTGTTCGCAAAGAGGCTCTGCCGAGTTGCAGTGCTATGAGATGTAGCGTGTCTGGGAAAGCACAGATCCGCAGTGCTCTTGTGCCTGTGAATAAGCTGCACGGTGAGAATGAAGGGGAGCAACACCTTTCAGGGCTGGCACCTTCCTTGTGGGAAAAGGAGTCAGAGTTTTGCCTGTTCGGAAAGAGGCTCTGCCGAGGAAAAGCATCATGACATGTAGCGTGTCTGGGAAAGCACAGATCCGCAGTGCTCTTGTGCCTGTGAATAGGCTGAACGGTGAGGGTGAAGGGGAGCAATACCTTTCAGGGCTGGCACCTTCCTTGTGGGAGAAGGAGCCGGACGTTTGCCTGTTCGGAAAGAGGCTCTGCCGAGGAAAAGCATCATGACATGTAGCGTGTCTGGGAAAGCACAGATCCACAGTGCTCTTGTGCCTGTGAATAAGCTGCACGGTGAGGGTGAAGGGGAGCAACTGCTTTCAGGGCTGGCACCTTCCTTGTGGGAAAAGGAGTCAGACTTTTGCCTGTTCGGAAAGAGGCTCTGCCGTGGAAAAGCATCATATCTAGCGTGTCTGGGAAAGCACTGATCCGCAGTGCTCTTGTGCCTGTGAATCGGCTGCAAAAGGAAGGTGCACAGCAGCAACAGCTCTCAGGACTAGTACGTTCCTTGTGGGACAAGAAGCAGGACGTTTGCCTGTTCGGAAAGAGGCTCTGCCGAGTTGCAGTGCTATGAGATGTAGCATGTCTGGGAAAGCACAGATCCGCAGTGCTCTTGTGCCTGTGAATAAGCTGCACGGTGAGCGTGAAGGGGAGCAAGTGCTTTCAGGGCTGGCACCTTCCTTGTGGGAGAAGGAGCCGGACGTTTGCCTGTTCGGAAAGAGGCTCTGCCGAGGAAAAGCATCATGACATGTAGCGTGTCCGGGAAAGCACAGATCCGCAGTGCTCTTGTGCCTGTGAATAAGCTGCACGGTGAGAATGAAGGGGAGCAACTGCTTTCAGGGCTGGCACCTTCCTTGTGGGAAAAGGAGTCAGAGTTTTGCCTGTTCGGAAAGAGGCTCTGCCGAGGAAAAGCATCATATCTAGTGTGTCTGGGAAAGCACAGATCCGCAGTGCTCTTGTGCCTGTGAATCGGCTGCAAAAGGAAGGTGCACAGCAGCAACAGCTCTCAGGACTAGTACGTTCCTTGTGGGACAAGAAGTAGGACGTTTACCTGTTCGCAAAGAGGCTCTGCCGAGTTGCAGTGCTACGAGATGTAGCGTGTCTGGGAAAGCACAGATCCGCAGTGCTCTTGTGCCTGTGAATAAGCTGCACGGTGAGAATGAAGGGGAGAAACACCTTTCAGGGCTGGCACCTTCCTTGTGGGAAAAGGAGTCAGAGTTTTGCCTGTTCGGAAAGAGGCTCTGCCGAGGAAAAGCATCATATCTAGCGTGTCTGGGAAAGCACTGATCCGCAGTGCTCTTGTGCCTGTGAATCGGCTGCAAAAGGAATGTGCACAGCAGCAACAGCTCTCAGGACTAGTACGTTCCTTGTGGGACAAGAAGCGGGACGTTTGCCTGTTCGCAAAGAGGCTCTGCCGAGTTGCAGTGCTATGAGATGTAGCGTGTCTGGGAAAGCACAGATCCGCAGTGCTCTTGTGCCTGTGAATAAGCTGCACGGTGAGAATGAAGGGGAGCAACACCTTTCAGGGCTGGCACCTTCCTTGTGGGAAAAGGAGTCAGAGTTTTGCCTGTTCGGAAAGAGGCTCTGCCGAGGAAAAGCATCATGACATGTAGCGTGTCTGGGAAAGCACAGATCCGCAGTGCTCTTGTGCCTGTGAATAGGCTGAACGGTGAGGGTGAAGGGGAGCAAGTTCTTTCAGGGTTGGCACCTTCCTTGTGGGAGAAGGAGCCGGACGTTTGCCTGTTCGGAAAGAGGCTCTGCCGAGGAAAAGCATCATGACATGTAGCGTGTCTGCGAAAGCACAGATCCGCAGTGCTCTTGTGCCTGTGAATAAGCTGCACGGTGAGGGTGAAGGGGAGCAAGTGCTTTCAGGGCTGGCACCTTCCTTGTGGGAAAAGGAGTCAGACTTTTGCCTGTTCGCAAAGAGGCTCTGCCGAGTTGCAGTGCTATGAGATGTAGCGTGTCTGGGAAAGCACAGATCCGCAGTGCTCTTGTGCCTGTGAATAAGCTGCACGGTGAGCGTGAAGGGGAGCAAGTGCTTTCAGGGCTGGCACCTTCCTTGTGGGAGAAGGAGCCGGACGTTTGCCTGTTCGGAAAGAGGCTCTGCCGAGGAAAAGCATCATATGTAGCGTGTCTGGGAAAGCACAGATCCACAGTGCTCTTGTGCCTGTGAATAAGCTGCACGGTGAGAATGAAGGGGAGCAACTGCTTTCAGGGCTGGCACCTTCCTTGTGGGAAAAGGAGTCAGACTTTTGCCTGTTCGGAAAGATGCTCTGCCGAGGAAAAGCATCATATCTAGTGTGTCTGGGAAAGCACAGATCCGCAGGGCTCTTGTGCCTGTGAATCGGCTGCAAAAGGAAGGTGCACAGCAGCAACAGCTCTCAGGACTAGTACGTTCCTTGTGGGACAAGAAGCAGGACGTTTGCCTATTCGCAAAGAGGCTCTGCCGAGTTGCAGTGCTATGAGATGTAGCGTGTCTGGGAAAGCACAGATCCGCAGTGCTCTTGTGCCTGTGAATAAGCTGCACGGTGAGCGTGAAGGGGAGCAAGTGCTTTCAGGGCTGGCACCTTCCTTGTGGGAGAAGGAGCCGGACGTTTGCCTGTTCGGAAAGAGGCTCTGCCGAGGAAAAGCATCATGACATGTAGCGTGTCTGGGAAAGCAAAGGTACGCAGTGCTGTTGTACCTGTGAATAAGCTGCACGGTGAGAATGAAGGGGAGCAACTGCTTTCAGGGCTGGCACCTTCCTTGTGGGAAAAGGAGTCAGACTTTTGCCTGTTCGGAAAGATGCTCTGCCGAGGAAAAGCATCATATCTAGTGTGTCTGGGAAAGCACAGATCCGCAGTGCTCTTGTGCCTGTGAATCGGCTGCAAAAGGAAGGTGCACAGAAGCAACAGCTTTCAGGGCTGGCACGTTCCTTGTGGGAGAAGGAGCCGGACGTTGGCCTGTTCGGAAAGAGGCTCTGCCGAGGAAAAGCATCATGACATGTAGCGTGTCTGGGAAAGCACAGATCCGCAGTGCTCTTGTGCCTGTGAATAAGCTGCACGGTGAGAATGAAGGGGAGCAACTGCTTTCAGGGCTGGCACCTTCCTTGTGGGAAAAGGAGTCAGACTCTTGCCTGTTCGCAAAGAGGCTCTGCCGAGGAAAAGCATCATGAGATGTAGCGTGTCTGGGAAAGCACAGATCCGCAGTGCTCTTGTGCCTGTGAATAGGCTGCACGGTGAGAATGAAGGGGAGCAAGTGCTTTCAGGGCTGGCACGTTCCTTGTGGGAAAATGAGTCAGACTTTTGCCTGTTCGGAAAGAGGCTCTGCCGTGGAAAAGCATCATATCTAGCGTGTCTGGGAAAGCACTGATCCGCAGTGCTCTTGTGCCTGTGAATCGGCTGCAAAAGGAAGGTGCACAGCAGCAACAGCTCTCAGGACTAGTACGTTCCTTGTGGGACAAGAAGCAGGACGTTTGCCTGTTCGGAAAGAGGCTCTGCCGAGGAAAAGCATCATGACATGTAGCGTGTCTGGGAAAGCACAGATCCGCAGTGGTCTTGTGCCTGTGAATAGGCTGCACGGTGAGGGTGAAGGGGAGCAACTGCTTTCAGGGCTGGCACCTTCCTTGTGGGAGAAGGAGCCGGACGTTTGCCTGTTCGGAAAGAGGCTCTGCCGAGGAAAAGCATCATATGTAGCGTGTCTGGGAAAGCACAGATCCGCAGTGCTCTTCTGCCTGTGAATAAGCTGCACGGTGAGGGTGAAGGGGAGCAAGTGTTTTCAGGGCTGGCTCCTTCCTTTTGGCAAAAGGAGCCGGACGTTTGCCTGTTCGGAAAGAGGCTCTGCCGAGGAAAAGCGTCATGAGATGTAGCGTGTCTGGGAAAGCACAGATCCGCAGTGCTCGTGTGCCTGTGAATAAGCTGCACGGTGAGCGTGAAGGGGAGCAAGTGCTTTCAGGGCTGGCACCTTCCTTGTGGGAGAAGGAGCCGGACGTTTGCCTGTTCGCAAAGAGGCTCTGCCGAGTTGCAGTGCTATGAGATGTAGCGTGTCTGGGAAAGCACAGATCCGCAGTGCTGTTGTACCTGTGAATAGGCTGCACGGTGAGGGTGAAGGGGAGCAAGTTCTTTCAGGGCTGGCACCTTCCTTGTGGGAGAAGGAGCCGGACGTTTGCCTGTTCGGAAAGAGGCTCTGCCGAGGAAAAGCATCATGAGATGTAGCGTGTCTGCGAAAGCACAGATCCGCAGTGCTCTTGTGCCTGTGAATAGGCTGCACGGTGAGGGTGAAGGGGAGCAACACCTTTCAGGGCTGGCACCTTCCTTGTGGGAGAAGGAGCCGGACGTTTGCCTGTTCGGAAAGAGGCTCTGCCGAGGAAAAGCATCATGACATGTAGCGTGTCTGGGAAAGCAAAGGTACGCAGTGCTGTTGTGCCTGTGAATAAGCTGCACGGTGAGAATGAAGGGGAGCAACTGCTTTCAGGGCTGGCACCTTCCTTGTGGGAAAAGGAGTCAGACTTTTGCCTGTTCGGAAAGAGGCTCTGCCGAGGAAAAGCATCATGACATGTAGCGTGTCTGGGAAAGCACAGATCCACAGTGCTCTTGTGCCTGTGAATAAGCTGCACGGTGAGGGTGAAGGGGAGCAACTGCTTTCAGGGCTGGCACCTTCCTTGTGGGAAAAGGAGTCAGACTTTTGCCTGTTCGGAAAGAGGCTCTGCCGTGGAAAAGCATCATATCTAGCGTGTCTGGGAAAGCACTGATCCGCAGTGCTCTTGTGCCTGTGAATCGGCTGCAAAAGGAAGGTGCACAGCAGCAACAGCTCTCAGGACTAGTACGTTCCTTGTGGGACAAGAAGCAGGACGTTTGCCTATTCGCAAAGAGGCTCTGCCGAGTTGCAGTGCTATGAGATGTAGCGTGTCTGGGAAAGCACAGATCCGCAGTGCTCTTGTGCCTGTGAATAAGCTGCACGGTGAGAATGAAGGGGAGCAACACCTTTCAGGGCTGGCACCTTCCTTGTGGGAAAAGGAGTCAGAGTTTTGCCTGTTCGGAAAGAGGCTCTGCCGAGGAAAAGCATCATGACATGTAGCGTGTCTGGGAAAGCACAGATCCGCAGTGCTCTTGTGCCTGTGAATAGGCTGAACGGTGAGGGTGAAGGGGAGCAATACCTTTCAGGGCTGGCACCTTCCTTGTGGGAGAAGGAGCCGGACGTTTGCCTGTTCGGAAAGAGGCTCTGCCGAGGAAAAGCATCATATCTAGCGTGTCTGGGAAAGCACTGATCCGCAGTGCTCTTGTGCCTGTGAATCGGCTGCAAAAGGAAGGTGCACAGCAGCAACAGCTCTCAGGACTAGTACGTTCCTTGTGGGACAAGAAGCAGGACGTTTGCCTGTTCGCAAAGAGGCTCTGCCGAGGAAAAGCATCATATGTAGCGTGTCTGGGAAAGCACTGATCCGCAGTGCTCTTGTGCCTGTGAATAAGCTGCACGGTGAGAATGAAGGGGAGCAACACCTTTCAGGGCTGGCACCTTCCTTGTGGGAAAAGGAGTCAGAGTTTTGCCTGTTCGGAAAGAGGCTCTGCCGAGGAAAAGCATCATGACATGTAGCGTGTCTGGGAAAGCACAGATCCGCAGTGCTCTTGTGCCTGTGAATAGGCTGCACGGTGAGGGTGAAGGGGAGCAACACCTTTCAGGGCTGGCACCTTCCTTGTGGGAGAAGGAGCCGGACGTTTGCCTGTTCGGAAAGAGGCTCTGCCGAGGAAAAGCATCATATCTAGCGTGTCTGGGAAAGCACTGATCCGCAGTGCTCTTGTGCCTGTGAATCGGCTGCAAAAGGAAGGTGCACAGCAGCAACAGCTCTCAGGACTAGTACGTTCCTTGTGGGACAAGAAGCAGGACGTTTGCTTGTTCGCAAAGAGGCTCTGCCGAGTTGCAGTGCTATGAGATGTAGCGTGTCTGGGAAAGCACAGATCCGCAGTGCTGTTGTACCTGTGAATAGGCTGCACGGTGAGGGTGAAGGGGAGCAAGTGCTTTCAGGGCTGGCACCTTCCTTGTGGGAGAAAGAGGTGGACATTTGCCTGTTCGGAAAGAGGCTCTGCCGAGGAAAAGCATCATGAGATGTAGCGTGTCTGGGAAAGCACAGATCCGCAGTGCTCGTGTGCCTGTGAATCGGCTGCAAAAGGAAGGTGCACAACAGCAACAGCTCTCAGGACTAGTACGTTCCTTGTGGGACAAGAAGCAGGACGTTTTCTTCTTCGCAAAGAGGCTCTGCCGAGTTGCAGTGCTATGAGATGTAGCGTGTCTGGGAAAGCACAGATCCGCAGTGCTCTTGTGCCTGTGAATAAGCTGCACGGTGAGCGTGAAGGGGAGCAAGTGCTTTCAGGGCTGGCACCTTCCTTGTGGGAGAAGGAGCCGGACGTTTGCCTGTTCGGAAAGAGGCTCTGCCGAGGAAAAGCATCATGACATGTAGCGTGTCTGGGAAAGCACAGATCCGCAGTGCTCGTGTGCCTGTGAATAGGCTGCACGGTGAGAATGAAGGGGAGCAACACCTTTCAGGGCTGGCACCTTCCTTGTGGGAAAAGGAGTCAGACTTTTGCCTGTTCGGAAAGAGGCTCTGCCGAGGAAAAGCATCATATCTTGCGTGTCTGGGAAAGCACAGATCCGCAGTGCTGTTGTACCTGTGAATAGGCTGCACGGTGAGGGTGAAGGGGAGCAAGTTCTTTCAGGGCTGGCACCTTCCTTGTGGGAGAAGGAGCCGGACGTTTGCCTGTTCGGAAAGAGGCTCTGCCGAGGAAAAGCATCATGACATGTAGCGTGTCTGCGAAAGCACAGATCCGCAGTGCTCTTGTGCCTGTGAATAGGCTGCACGGTGTGGGTGAAGGGGAGCAACTGCTTTCAGGGCTGGCACCTTCCTTGTGGGAGAAGGAGTCAGACTTTTGCCTGTTCGGAAAGAGGCTCTGCCGAGGAAACGCATCATGACATGTAGCGTGTCCGGGAAAGCACAGATCCACAGTGCTCTTGTGCCTGTGAATAAGCTGCACGGTGAGGGTGAAGGGGAGCAAGTGCTTTCAGGGCTGGCACCTTCCTTGTGGGAAAATGAGTCAGACTTTTGCCTGTTCGGAAAGAGGCTCTGCCGTGGAAAAGCATCATATCTAGCGTGTCTGGGAAAGCACTGATCCGCAGTGCTCTTGTGCCTGTGAATCGGCTGCAAAAGGAAGGTGCACAGCAGCAACAGCTCTCAGGACTAGTACGTTCCTTGTGGGACAAGAAGCAGGACGTTTGCCTGTTCGCAAAGAGGCTCTGCCGAGTTGCAGTGCTATGAGATGTAGCGTGTCTGGGAAAGCACAGATCCGCAGTGCTGTTGTACCTGTGAATAGGCTGCACGGTGAGGGTGAAGGGGAGCAAGTTCTTTCAGGGTTGGCACCTTCCTTGTGGGAGAAGGAGCCGGACGTTTGCCTGTTCGGAAAGAGGCTCTGCCGAGGAAAAGCATCATGACATGTAGCGTGTCTGGGAAAGCACAGATCCGCAGTGGTCTTGTGCCTGTGAATAGGCTGCACGGTGAGGGTGAAGGGGAGCAACTGCTTTCAGGGCTGGCACCTTCCTTGTGGGAGAAGGAGCCGGACGTTTGCCTGTTCGGAAAGAGGCTCTGCCGAGGAAAAGCATCATGACATGTAGCGTGTCTGGGAAAGCACAGATCCGCAGTGCTCTTGTGCCTGTGAATCGGCTGCAAAAGGAAGGTGCACAGCAGCAACAGCTCTCAGGACTAGTACGTTCCTTGTGGGACAAGAAGCAGGACGTTTGCCTGTTCGCAAAGAGGCTCTGCCGAGTTGCAGTGCTATGAGATGTAGCGTGTCTGGGAAAGCACAGATCCGCAGTGCTGTTGTACCTGTGAATAGGCTGCACGGTGAGGGTGAAGGGGAGCAAGTTCTTTCAGGGCTGGCACCTTCCTTGTGGGAGAAGGAGCCGGACGTTTGCCTGTTCGGAAAGAGGCTCTGCCGAGGAAAAGCATCATGACATGTAGCGTGTCTGGGAAAGCACAGATCCGCAGTGCTGTTGTACCTGTGAATAGGCTGCACGGTGAGGGTGAAGGGGAGCAACTGCTTTCAGGGCTGGCACCTTCCTTGTGGGAGAAGGAGCCGGACGTTTGCCTGTTCGGAAAGAGGCTCTGCCGAGGAAAAGCATCATGACATGTAGCGTGTCTGCGAAAGCACAGATCCACAGTGCTCTTGTGCCTGTGAATAGGCTGCACGGTGAGGGTGAAGGGGAGCAACTGCTTTCAGGGCTGGCACCTTCCTTGTGGGAGAAGGAGTCAGACTTTTGCCTGTTCGGAAAGAGGCTCTGCCGTGGAAAAGCATCATATCTAGCGTGTCTGGGAAAGCACTGATCCGCAGTGCTCTTGTGCCTGTGAATCGGCTGCAAAAGGAAGGTGCACAGCAGCAACAGCTCTCAGGACTAGTACGTTCCTTGTGGGACAAGAAGCAGGACGTTTGCCTGTTCGCAAAGAGGCTCTGCCGAGTTGCAGTGCTATGAGATGTAGCGTGTCTGGGAAAGCACAGATCCGCAGTGCTGTTGTACCTGTGAATAGGCTGCACGGTGAGGGTGAAGGGGAGCAAGTTCTTTCAGGGCTGGCACCTATCTTTTGGCAGAAGGAGCCGGACGTTTGCCTGTTCGGAAAGAGGCTCTGCCGAGGAAAAGCGTCATGAGATGTAGCGTGTCTGGGAAAGCACAGATCCGCAGTGCTCGTGTGCCTGTGAATAAGCTGCAAGGTGAGCGTGAAGGGGAGCAAGTGCTTTCAGGGCTGGCACCTTCCTTGTGGGAGAAGGAGCCGGACGTTTGCCTGTTCGCAAAGAGGCTCTGCCGAGTTGCAGTGCTATGAGATGTAGCGTGTCTGGGAAAGCACAGATCCGCAGTGCTGTTGTACCTGTGAATAGGCTGCACGGTGAGGGTGAAGGGGAGCAACAGCTTTCAGGGCTGGCACCTTCCTTGTGGGAGAAAGAGGTGGATATTGCCTGTTCGGAAAGAGGCTCTGCCGAGGAAAAGCATCATGAGATGTAGCGTGTCTGGGAAAGCACAGATCCGCAGTGCTCGTGTGCCTGTGAATCGGCTGCCAAAGGAAGGTGCACAACAGCAACAGCTCTCAGGACTAGTACGTTCCTTGTGGGACAAGAAGCAGGACGTTTGCTTCTTCGCAAATAGGCTCTGCCGAGTTGCAGTGCTATGAGATGTAGCGTGTCTGGGAAAGCACAGATCCGCAGTGCTCTTGTGCCTGTGAATAAGCTGCACGGTGAGCATGAAGGGCAGCAAGTGCTTTCAGGGCTGGCACCTTCCTTGTGGGAGAAAGAGGTGGACATTTGCCTGTTCGGAAAGAGGCTCTGCCGAGGAAAAGCATCATATCTAGCGTGTCTGGGAAAGCACTGATCCGCAGTGCTCTTGTGCCTGTGAATCGGCTGCAAAAGGAAGGTGCACAGCAGCAACAGCTCTCAGGACTAGTACGTTCCTTGTGGGACAAGAAGCAGGACGTTTGCCTGTTCGCAAAGAGGCTCTGCCGAGTTGCAGTGCTATGAGATGTAGCGTGTCTGCGAAAGCACAGATCCGCAGTGCTGTTGTACCTGTGAATAGGCTGCACGGTGAGGGTGAAGGGGAGCAAGTTCTTTCAGGGCTGGCACCTTCCTTGTGGGAGAAGGAGCCGGAAGTTTGCCTGTTCGGAAAGAGGCTCTGCCGAGGAAAAGCATCATGACATGTAGCGTGTCTGGGAAAGCACAGATCCGCCGTGCTGTTGTACCTGTGAATAGGCTGCACGGTGAGGGTGAAGGGGAGCAACTGCTTTCAGGGCTGGCACCTTCCTTGTGGGAGAAGGAGCCGGACGTTTGCCTGTTCGGAAAGAGGCTCTGCCGAGGAAAAGCATCATGACATGTAGCGTGTCTGGGAAAGCAAAGGTACGCAGTGCAGTTGTGCCTGTGAATAGGCTGCACGGTGAGAATGAAGGGGAGCAACTGCTTTCAGGGCTGGCACCTTCCTTGTGGGAAAAGGAGTCAGACTCTTGCCTGTTCGGAAAGAGGCTCTGCCGAGGAAAAGCATCATATCTAGTGTGTCCGGGAAAGCACAGATCCGCAGTGCTCTTGTGCCTGTGAATCGGCTGCAAAAGGAAGGTGCACAGCAGCAACAGCTCTCAGGACTAGTACGTTCCTTGTGGGACAAGAAGCAGGACGTTTGCCTGTTCGGAAAGAGGCTCTGCCGAGTTGCAGTGCTATGAGATGTAGCGTGTCTGGGAAAGCACAGATCCGCAGTGCTCGTGTGCCTGTGAATAAGCTGCACGGTGAGCATGAAGGGCAGCAACTGCTTTCAGGGCTGGCACCTTCCTGGTGGGAAAAGGAGTCAGAGTTTTGCCTGTTCGGAAAGAGGCTCTGCCGAGGAAAAGCATCATATCTAGTGTGTCTGGGAAAGCACTGATCCGCAGTGCTCTTGTGCCTGTGAATCGGCTGCAAAAGGAAGGTGCACAGCAGCAACAGCTCTCAGGACTAGTACGTTCCTTGTGGGACAAGAAGCAGGACGTTTGCCTGTTCGCAAAGAGGCTCTGCCGAGTTGCAGTGCTATGAGATGTAGCGTGTCTGGGAAAGCACAGATCCGCAGTGCTCTTGTGCCTGTGAATAGGCTGCACGGTGAGGGTGAAGGGGAGCAAGTGCTTTCAGGGCTGGCACCTTCCTTGTGGGAGAAGGAGCCGGACGTTTGCCTGTTCGGAAAGAGGCTCTGCCGAGGAAAAGCATCATGACATGTAGTGTGTCTGCGAAAGCACAGATCCGCAGTGCTGTTGTACCTGTGAATAGGCTGCACGGTGAGGGTGAAGGGGAGCAACTGCTTTCAGGGCTGGCACCTTCCTTGTGGGAGAAGGAGCCGGACGTTTGCCTGTACGGAAAGAGGCTCTGCCGAGGAAAAGCATCATGACATGTAGCGTGTCTGGGAAAGCAAAAATCCGCAGTGCTCTTGTGCCTGTGAATAGGCTGCACGGTGAGAATGAAGGGGAGCAACTGCTTTCAGGGCTGGCACCTTCCTTGTGGGAGAAGGAGCCGGACGTTTGCCTGTTCGGAAAGAGGCTCTGCCGAGGAAAAGCATCATGACATGTAGCGTGTCTGGGAAAGCACAGATCCGCAGTGCTCGTGTGCCTGTGAATAGGCTGCACGGTGAGAATGAAGGGGAGCAACACCTTTCAGGGCTGGCACCTTCCTTGTGGGAAAAGGAGTCAGAGTTTTGCCTGTTCGGAAAGAGGCTCTGCCGAGGAAAAGCATCATATCTAGCGTGTCTGGGAAAGCACAGATCCGCAGTGCTCTTGTACCTGTGAATCGGCTGCAAAAGGAAGGTGCACAGCAGCAACAGCTCTCAGGACTAGTACGTTCCTTGTGGGACAAGAAGCAGGACGTTTGCCTGTTTGCAAAGAGGCTCTGCCGAGTTGCAGTGCTATGAGATGTAGCGTGTCTGGGAAAGCACAGATCCGCAGTGCTGTTGTACCTGTGAATAGGCTGCACGGTGAGGGTGAAGGGGAGCAAGTTCTTTCAGGGTTGGCACCTTCCTTGTGGGAGAAGGAGCCGGACGTTTGCCTGTTCGGAAAGAGGCTCTGCCGAGGAAAAGCATCATGACATGTAGCGTGTCTGCGAAAGCACAGATCCGCAGTGCTCTTGTACCTGTGAATAGGCTGCACGGTGAGGGTGAAGGGGAGCAACTGCTTTCAGGGCTGGCACCTTCCTTGTGGGAGAAGGAGCCGGACGTTTGCCTGTTCGGAAAGAGGCTCTGCCGAGGAAAAGCATCATATGTAGCGTGTCTGGGAAAGCACAGATCCGCAGTGCTGTTGTACCTGTGAATAAGCTGCACGGTGAGGGTGAAGGGGAGCAACTGCTTTCAGGGCTGGCACCTTCCTTGTGGGAAAAGGAGTCAGAGTTTTGCCTGTTCGGAAAGAGGCTCTGCCGAGGAAAAGCGTCATGACATACAGCGTCTCTGGGAAAGCACAGATCCGCAGTGCTCTTGTGCCTGTGAATCGGCTGCAAAAGAAAGGTGCAGAACAGCAACAGCTCTCAGGACTAGTACGTTCCTTGTGGGACAAGAAGCAGGAAGTTTGCCTGTTCGCAAAGAGGCTCTGCCGAGTTGCAGTGCTACGAGATGTAGCGTGTCTGGGAAAGCACTGATCCGCAGTGCTCTTGTGCCTGTGAATCGGCTGCAAAAGGAAGGTGCACAGCAGCAACAGCTCTCAGGACTAGTACGTTCCTTGTGGGACAAGAAGCAGGACGTTTGCCTGTTCGCAAAGAGGCTCTGCCGAGTTGCAGTGCTATGAGATGTAGCATGTCTTAGAAAGCACAGATCCGCAGTGCTGTTGTACCTGTGAATAGCCTGCACGGTGAGGGTGAAGCGGAGCAAGTTCTTTAAGGGCTGGCACCTTCCTTGTGGGAAAAGTAGTCAGACTTTTGCCTGTTCGGAAAGAGGCTCTGCCGAGGAAAAGCATCATATCTAGTGTGTCTGGGAAAGCACAGATCCGCAGTGCTCTTGTGCCTGTGAATCGGCTGCAAAAGGAAGGTGCACAGCAGCAACAGCTCTCAGGACTAGTACGTTCCTTGTGGGACAAGAAGCAGGAAGTTTGCCTGTTCGCAAAGAGGCTCTGCCGAGTTGCAGTGCTACGAGATGTAGCGTGTCTGGGAAAGCACAGATCCGCAGTGCTCTTGTGCCTGTGAATAAGCTGCACGGTGAGCGTGAAGGGGAGCAAGTGCTTTCAGGGCTGGCACCTTCCTTGTGGGAGAAGGAGCCGGACGTTTGCCTGTTCGGAAAGAGGCTCTGCCGAGGAAAAGCATCATGACATGTAGCGTGTCTGGGAAAGCAAAAATCCGCAGTGCTCTTGTACCTGTGAATAGGCTGCACGGTGAGGGTGAAGGGGAGCAACTGCTTTCAGGGCTGGCACCTTCCTTGTGGGAGAAGGAGCCGGACGTTTGCCTGTTCGGAAAGAGGCTCTGCCGAGGAAAAGCATCATATGTAGCGTGTCTGGGAAAGCACAGATCCGCAGTGCTCTTGTGCCTGTGAATAAGCTGCACGGTGAGCGTGAAGGGGAGCAAGTGCTTTCAGGGCTGGCACCTTCCTTGTGGGAGAAGGAGCCGGACGTTTGCCTGTTCGGAAAGAGGCTCTGCCGAGGAAAAGCATCATATGTAGCGTGTCTGGGAAAGCACAGATCCACAGTGCTCTTGTGCCTGTGAATAAGCTGCACGGTGAGGGTGAAGGGGAGCAAGTGCTTTCAGGGCTGGCACCTTCCTTGTGGGAAAAGGAGTCAGAGTTTTGCCTGTTCGGAAAGAGGCTCTGCCGAGGAAAAGCATCATATCTAGCGTGTCTGGGAAAGCACTGATCCGCAGTGCTCTTGTGCCTGTGAATAAGCTGCACGGTGAGAATGAAGGGAACAACTGCTTTCAGGGCTGGCACCTTCCTTGTGGGAAAAGGAGTCAGACTTTTGCCTGTTCGGAAAGAGGCTCTGCCGAGGAAAAGCATCATGACATGTAGCGTGTCTGGGAAAGCACAGATCCGCAGTGCTCTTGTGCCTGTGAATAAGCTGCACGGTGAGAATGAAGGGAACAACTGCTTTCAGGGCTGGCACCTTCCTTGTGGGAAAAGGAGTCAGACTCTTGCCTGTTCGGAAAGAGGCTCTGCCGAGGAAAAGCATCATGACATGTAGCGTGTCTGGGAAAGCACAGATCCGCAGTGCTCTTGTGCCTGTGAATCGGCTGCAAAAGGAAGGTGCACAGCAGCAACAGCTCTCAGGACTAGTACGTTCCTTGTGGGACAAGAAGCAGGACGTTTGCCTGTTCGCAAAGAGGCTCTGCCGAGTTGCAGTGCTATGAGATGTAGCGTGTCTGGGAAAGCACAGATCCGCAGTGCTCTTGTGCCTGTGAATAAGCTGCACGGTGAGCGTGAAGGGGAGCAAGTGCTTTCAGGGCTGGCACCTTCCTTGTGGGAAAAGGAGTCAGAGTTTTGCCTGTTCGGAAAGAGGCTCTGCCGAGGAAAAGCATCATATCTAGTGTGTCTGGGAAAGCACAGATCCGCAGTGCTCTTGTGCCTGTGAATCGGCTGCAAAAGGAAGGTGCACAGCAGCAACAGCTCTCAGGACTAGTACGTTCCTTGTGGGACAAGAAGCAGGACGTTTGCCTGTTCGCAAAGAGGCTCTGCCGAGTTGCAGTGCTATGAGATGTAGCATGTCTGGGAAAGCACAGATCCGCAGTGCTCTTGTGCCTGTGAATAAGCTGCACGGTGAGCGTGAAGGGGAGCAAGTGCTTTCAGGGCTGGCACCTTCCTTGTGGGAGAAGGAGCCGGACGTTTGCCTGTTCGGAAAGAGGCTCTGCCGAGGAAAAGCATCATGACATGTAGCGTGTCCGGGAAAGCACAGATCCGCAGTGCTCTTGTGCCTGTGAATAAGCTGCACGGTGAGAATGAAGGGGAGCAACTGCTTTCAGGGCTGGCACCTTCTTTGTGGGAGAAGGAGCCGGACGTTTGCCTGTTCGGAAAGAGGCTCTGCCGAGGAAAAGCATCATGACATGTAGCGTGTCTGCGAAAGCACAGATCCGCAGTGCTCTTGTACCTGTGAATAGGCTGCACGGTGAGAATGAAGGGAACAACTGCTTTCAGGGCTGGCACCTTCCTTGTGGGAAAAGGAGTCAGACTCTTGCCTGTTCGGAAAGAGGCTCTGCCGAGGAAAAGCATCATGACATGTAGCGTGTCTGGGAAAGCACTGATCCGCAGTGCTCTTGTGCCTGTGAATCGGCTGCAAAAGGAAGGTGCACAGCAGCAACAGCTCTCAGGACTAGTACGTTCCTTGTGGGACAAGAAGCAGGACGTTTGCCTGTTCGCAAAGAGGCTCTGCCGAGTTGCAGTGCTACGAGATGTAGCGTGTCTGGGAAAGCACAGATCCGCAGTGCTCTTGTGCCTGTGAATAAGCTGCACGGTGAGAATGAAGGGGAGCAACTGCTTTCAGGGCTGGCACCTTCCTTGTGGGAAAAGGAGTCAGAGATTTGCCTGTTTGGAAAGAGGCTCTGCCGAGGAAAAGCATCATGACATGTAGTGTGTCTGGGAGAGCACAGATCCGCAGTGCTCTTGTGCCTGTGAATCGGCTGCAAAAGGAAGGTGCACAGCAGCAACAGCTCTCAGGACTAGTACGTTCCTTGTGGGACAAGAAGCAGGACGTTTGCCTGTTCGCAAAGAGGCTCTGCCGAGTTGCAGTGCTATGAGATGTAGCGTGTCTGGGAAAGCACAGATCCGCAGTGCTCTTGTGCCTGTGAATAAGCTGCACGGTGAGCGTGAAGGGGAGCAAGTGCTTTCAGGGCTGGCACCTTCCTTGTGGGAAAAGGAGTCAGACTTTTGCCTGTTCGGAAAGATGCTCTGCCGAGGAAAAGCATCATATCTAGTGTGTCTGGGAAAGCACAGATCCGCAGGGCTCTTGTGCCTGTGAATCGGCTGCAAAAGGAAGGTGCACAGCAGCAACAGCTTTCAGGGCTGGCACCTTCCTTGTGGGAGAAGGAGCCGGACGTTTGCCTGTTCGGAAAGAGGCTCTGCCGAGGAAAAGCATCATATCTAGCGTGTCTGGGAAAGCACTGATCCGCAGTGCTCTTGTGCCTGTGAATCGGCTGCAAAAGGAAGGTGCACAGCAGCAACAGCTCTCAGGACTAGTACGTTCCTTGTGGGACAAGAAGCAGGACGTTTGCCTGTTCGCAAAGAGGCTCTGCCGAGTTGCAGTGCTATGAGATGTAGCGTGTCTGGGAAAGCACAGATCCGCAGTGCTGTTGTACCTGTGAATAGGCTGCACGGTGAGGGTGAAGGGGAGCAACTGCTTTCAGGGCTGGCACCTTCCTTGTGGGAGAAGGAGCCGGACGTTTGCCTGTTCGGAAAGAGGCTCTGCCGAGGAAAAGCATCATGACATGTAGCGTGTCTGGGAAAGCAAAGGTACACAGTGCTGTTGTGCCTGTGAATAGGCTGCACGGTGAGGGTGAAGGGGAGCAAGTTCTTTCAGGGCTGGCACCTTCCTTGTGGGAGAAGGAGCCGGACGTTTGCCTGTTCGGAAAGAGGCTCTGCCGAGGAAAAGCATCATGACATGTAGCGTGTCTGGGAAAGCAAAAATCCGCAGTGCTCTTGTGCCTGTGAATAGGCTGCACGGTGAGAATGAAGGGGAGCAACTGCTTTCAGGGCTGGCACCTTCCTTGTGGGAGAAGGAGCCGGACGTTTGCCTGTTCGGATAGAGGCTCTGCCGAGTTGCAGTGCTATGAGATGTAGCGTGTCTGGGAAAGCACAGATCCGCAGTGCTCTTGTGCCTGTGAATCGGCTGCAAAAGGAAGGTGCACAGCAGCAACAGCTCTCAGGACTAGTACGTTCCTTGTGGGACAAGAAGCAGGACGATTGCCTATTCGCAAAGAGGCTCTGCCGAGTTGCAGTGCTGTGAGATGTAGCGTGTCTGGGAAAGCACAGATCCGCAGTGCTCTTGTGCCTGTGAATAGGCTGCACGGTGAGGGTGAAGGGGAGCAAGTTCTTTCAGGGCTGGCACCTTCCTTGTGGGAGAAGGAGCCGGACGTTTGCCTGTTCGGAAAGAGGCTCTGCCGAGGAAAAGCATCATGACATGTAGCGTGTCCGGGAAAGCACAGATCCGCAGTGCTCTTGTGCCTGTGAATAAGCTGCACGGTGAGAATGAAGGGGAGCAACTGCTTTCAGGGCTGGCACCTTCCTTGTGGGAAAAGGAGTCAGAGTTTTGCCTGTTCGGAAAGAGGCTCTGCCGAGGAAAAGCATCATATCTAGTGTGTCTGGGAAAGCACAGATCCGCAGTGCTCTTGTGCCTGTGAATCGGCTGCAAAAGGAAGGTGCACAGCAGCAACAGCTCTCAGGACTAGTACGTTCCTTGTGGGACAAGAAGCACGACGTTTGCCTGTTCGCAAAGAGGCTCTGCCGAGTTGCAGTGCTATGAGATGTAGCGTGTCTGGGAAAGCACAGATCCGCAGTGCTCTTGTGCCTGTGAATAAGCTGCACGGTGAGCGTGAAGGGGAGCAAGTGCTTTCAGGGCTGGCACCTTCCTTGTGGGAAAAGGAGTCAGACTTTTGCCTGTTCGGAAAGATGCTCTGCCGAGGAAAAGCATCATATCTAGTGTGTCTGGGAAAGCACAGATCCGCAGGGCTCTTGTGCCTGTGAATCGGCTGCAAAAGGAAGGTGCACAGAAGCAACAGCTTTCAGGGCTGGCACGTTCCTTGTGGGAGAAGGAGCCGGACGTTGGCCTGTTCGGAAAGAGGCTCTGCCGAGGAAAAGCATCATGACATGTAGCGTGTCTGGGAAAGCACAGATCCGCAGTGCTCTTGTGCCTGTGAATCGGCTGCAAAAGGAAGGTGCACAGCAGCAACAGCTCTCAGGACTAGTACGTTCCTTGTGGGACAAGAAGCAGGACGTTTGCTTCTTCGCAAAGAGGCTCTGCCGAGTTGCAGTGCTATGAGATGTAGCGTGTCTGGGAAAGCACAGATCCGCAGTGCTGTTGTACCTGTGAATAGGCTGCACGGTGAGGGTGAAGGGGAGCAAGTTCTTTCAGGGCTGGCACCTTCCTTGTGGGAGAAGGAGCCGGACGTTTGCCTGTTCGGAAAGAGGCTCTGCCGAGGAAAAGCATCATGACATGTAGCGTGTCTGGGAAAGCACAGATCCGCAGTGCTGTTGTACCTGTGAATAGGCTGCACGGTGAGGGTGAAGGGGAGCAACTGCTTTCAGGGCTGGCACCTTCCTTGTGGGAGAAGGAGCCGGACGTTTGCCTGTTCGGAAAGAGGCTCTGCCGAGGAAAAGCATCATGACATGTAGCGTGTCTGGGAAAGCAAAAATCCGCAGTGCTCTTGTGCCTGTGAATAGGCTGCACGGTGAGAATGAAGGGGAGCAACTGCTTTCAGGGCTGGCACCTTCCTTGTGGGAGAAGGAGCCGGACGTTTGCCTGTTCGGAAAGAGGCTCTGCCGAGGAAAAGCATCATGACATGTAGCGTGTCTGGGAAAGCAAAGGTACGCAGTGCTGTTGTGCCTGTGAATAGGCTGCACGGTGAGAATGAAGGGGAGCAACTGCTTTCAGGGCTGGCACCTTCCTTGTGGGAAAAGGAGTCAGAGTTTTGCCTGTTCGGAAAGAGGCTCTGCCGAGGAAAAGCATCATATCTAGTGTGTCTGGGAAAGCACAGATCCGCAGTGCTCTTGTGCCTGTGAATCGGCTGCAAAAGGAAGGTGCACAGCAGCAACAGCTCTCAGGACTAGTACGTTCCTTGTGGGACAAGAAGCAGGACGTTTGCCTGTTCGCAAAGAGGCTCTGCCGAGTTGCAGTGCTACGAGATGTAGCGTGTCTGGGAAAGCACAGATCCGCAGTGCTCTTGTGCCTGTGAATAAGCTGCACGGTGAGCGTGAAGGGGAGCAAGTGCTTTCAGGGCTGGCACCTTCCTTGTGGGAGAAGGAGCCGGACGTTTGCCTGTTCGGAAAGAGGCTCTGCCGAGGAAAAGCATCATATGTAGCGTGTCTGGGAAAGCACAGATCCACAGTGCTGTTGTACCTGTGAATAGGCTGCACGGTGAGGGTGAAGGGGAGCAACTGCTTTCAGGGCTGGCACCTTCCTGGTGGGAAAAGGAGTCAGAGTTTTGCCTGTTCGGAAAGAGGGTCTGCCGAGGAAAAGCATCATATCTAGCGTGTCTGGGAAAGCACTGATCCGCAGTGCTCTTGTGCCTGTGAATCGGCTGCAAAAGGAAGGTGCACAGCAGCAACAGCTCTCAGGACTAGTACGTTCCTTGTGGGACAAGAAGCAGGACGTTTGCCTGTTCGCAAAGAGGCTCTGCCGAGTTGCAGTGCTATGAGATGTAGCGTGTCTGGGAAAGCACAGATCCGCAGTGCTGTTGTACCTGTGAATAGGCTGCACGGTGAGGGTGAAGGGGAGCAAGTTCTTTCAGGGCTGGCACCTTCCTTGTGGGAAAAGTAGTCAGAGTTTTGCCTGTTCGGAAAGAGGCTCTGCCGAGGAAAAGCATCATATCTAGTGTGTCTGGGAAAGCACAGATCCACAGTGCTCTTGTGCCTGTGAATCGGCTGTAAAAGGAAGGTGCACAGCAGCAACAGCTCTCAGGACTAGTACGTTCCTTGTGGGACAAGAAGCAGAACGTTTGCCTGTTCGCAAAGAGGCTCTGCCGAGTTGCAGTGCTACGAGATGTAGCGTGTCTGGGAAAGCACAGATCCGCAGTGCTCTTGTGCCTGTGAATAAGCTGCACGGTGAGCGTGAAGGGGAGCAAGTGCTTTCAGGGCTGGCACCTTCCTTGTGGGAGAAGGAGCCGGACGTTTGCCTGTTCGGAAAGAGGCTCTGCCGAGGAAAAGCATCATGACATGTAGCGTGTCTGGGAAAGCACAGATCCGCAGTGCTCGTGTGCCTGTGAATAGGCTGCACGGTGAGAATGAAGGGGAGCAACTGCTTTCAGGGCTGGCACTTTCCTTGTGGGAAAAGGAGTCAGAGTTTTGCCTGTTCGGAAAGAGGCTCTGCCGAGGAAAAGCATCATATCTAGCGTGTCCGGGAAAGCACAGATCCGCAGTGCTCTTGTGCCTGTGAATCGGCTGCAAAAGGAAGGTGCACAGCAGCAACAGCTCTCAGGACTAGTACGTTCCTTGTGGGACAAGAAGCAGGACGTTTGCCTGTTCGCAAAGAGGCTCTGCCGAGTTGCAGTGCTATGAAAAGTAGCGTGTCTGGGAAAGCACAGATCCGCAGTGCTGTTGTACCTGTGAATAGGCTGCACGGTGAGGGTGAAGGGGAGCAAGTTCTTTCAGGGCTGGCACCTTCCTTGTGGGAGAAGGAGCCGGACGTTTGCCTGTTCGGAAAGAGGCTCTGCCGAGGAAAAGCATCATGACATGTAGCGTGTCTGGGAAAGCACAGATCCGCAGTGCTGTTGTACCTGTGAATAGGCTGCACGGTGAGGGTGAAGGGGAGCAACTGCTTTCAGGGCTGGCACCTTCCTTGTGGGAGAAGGAGCCGGACGTTTGCCTGTTCGGAAAGAGGCTCTGCCGAGGAAAAGCATCATGACATGTAGCGTGTCTGCGAAAGCACAGATCCGCAGTGCTCTTGTGCCTGTGAATAGGCTGCACGGTGAGGGTGAAGGGGAGCAACACCTTTCAGGGCTGGAACCTTCCTTGTGGGAGAAGGAGCCAGACGTTTGCCTGTTCGGAAAGAGGCTCTGCCGAGGAAAAGCATCATGACATGTAGCGTGTCTGGGAAAGAAAAGGTACGCAGTGCTGTTGTGCCTGTGAATAAGCTGCACGGTGAGAATGAAGGGGAGCAAGTGCTTTCAGGGCTGGCACCTTCCTTGTGGGAAAAGGAGTCAGACTTTTGCCTGTTCGGAAAGAGGCTCTGCCGAGGAAACGCATCATGACATGTAGCGTGTCCGGGAAAGCACAGATCCACAGTGCTCTTGTGCCTGTGAATAAGCTGCACGGTGAGGGTGAAGGGGAGCAAGTGCTTTCAGGGCTGGCACCTTCCTTGTGGGAAAATGAGTCAGACTTTTGCCTGTTCGGAAAGAGGCTCTGCCGTGGAAAAGCATAATATCTAGCGTGTCTGGGAAAGCACTGATCCGCAGTGCTCTTGTGCCTGTGAATCGGCTGCAAAAGGAAGGTGCACAGCAGCAACAGCTCTCAGGACTAGTACGTTCCTTGTGGGACAAGAAGCAGGACGTTTGCCTGTTCGCAAAGAGGCTCTGCCGAGTTGCAGTGCTACGAGATGTAGCGTGTCTGGGAAAGCACAGATCCGCAGTGCTCTTGTGCCTGTGAATAAGCTGCACGGTGAGCGTGAAGGGGAGCAAGTGCTTTCAGGGCTGGCACCTTCCTTGTGGGAGAAGGAGCCGGACGTTTGCCTGTTCGGAAAGAGGCTCTGCCGAGGAATACCGTCATGACATACAGCGTCTCTGGGAAAGGAGAGATCCGCAGTGTATAGTGCCTGTGAATCGGCTGCAAAAGGAAGGTGCAGAACAGCAACAGCTCTCAGGACTAGTACATTCCTTGTGGGACAAGAAGCAGGACGTTTGCCTGTTCGCAAAGAGGCTCTGCCGAGTTGCAGTACTACGAGATGTAGCGTGTCTGGGAAAGCACAGATCCGCAGTGCTCTTGTGCCTGTGAATAAGCTGCACGGTGAGCGTGAAGGGGAGCAAGTGCTTTCAGGGCTGGCACCTTCCTTGTGGGAGAAGGAGCCGGACGTTTGCCTGTTCGGAAAGAGGCTCTGCCGAGGAAAAGCATCATGACATGTAGCGTGTCTGGGAAAGCAAAGGTACGCAGTGCTGTTGTGCCTGTGAATAATCTGCACGGTGAGAATGAAGGGGAGAAACTGCTTTCAGGGCTGGCACCTTCCTTGTGGGAAAAGGAGTCAGACTTTTGCCTCTTCGGAAAGAGGCTCTGCCGAGGAAAAGCATCATATCTAGTGTGTCTGGGAAAGCACAGATCCGCAGTGCTCTTGTGCCTGTGAATCGGCTGCAAAAGGAAGGTGCACAGCAGCAACAGCTCTCAGGACTAGTACGTTCCTTGTGGGACAAGAAGCAGGACGTTTGCCTGTTCGCAAAGAGGCTCTGCCGAGTTGCAGTGCTATGAGATGTAGCGTGTCTGGGAAAGCACAGATCCGCAGTGCTCTTGTGCCTGTGAATAAGCTGCACGGTGAGCGTGAAGGGGAGCAAGTGCTTTCAGGGCTGGCACCTTCCTTGTGGGAGAAGGAGCCGGACGTTTGCCTGTTCGGAAAGAGGCTCTGCCGAGGAAAAGCATCATGAGATGTAGCGTGTCTGGGAAAGCACAGATCCGCAGTGCTGTTGTACCTGTGAATAAGCTGCACGGTGAGAATGAAGGGGAGCAAGTGCTTTCAGGGCTGGCACCTTCCTTGTGGGAAAAGGAGTCAGACTTTTGCCTGTTCGGAAACAGGCTCTGCCGAGGAAAAGCATCATGACATGTAGCGTGTCTGGGAAAGCAAAGGTACGCAGTGCTGTTGTGCCTGTGAATAAGCTGCACGGTGAGAATGAAGGGGAGCAACTGCTTTCAGGGCTGGCACCTTCCTTGTGGGAAAAGGAGTCAGACTTTTGCCTGTTCGGAAAGATGCTCTGCCTAGGAAAAGCATCATATCTAGTGTGTCTGGGAAAGCACAGATCCGCAGGGCTCTTGTGCCTGTGAATCGGATGCAAAAGGAAGGTGCACAGCAGCAACAGCTTTCAGGGCTGGCACGTTCCTTGTGGGAGAAGGAGCCGGACGTTGGCCTGTTCGGAAAGAGGCTCTGCCGAGGAAAAGCATCATGACATGTAGCGTGTCTGGGAAAGCACAGATCCGCAGTGCTCTTCTGCCTGTGAATCGGCTGCAAAAGGAAGGTGCACAGCAGCAACAGCTCTCAGGACTAGTACGTTCCTTGTGGGACAAGAAGCAGGACGTTTGCCTGTTCGCAAAGAGGCTCTGCCGAGTTGCAGTGCTATGAGATGTAGCGTGTCTGGGAAAGCACAGATCCGCAGTGCTCTTGTGCCTGTGAATAAGCTGCACGGTGAGAATGAAGGGGAGCAACACCTTTCAGGGCTGGCACCTTCCTTGTGGGAAAAGGAGTCAGAGTTTTGCCTGTTCGGAAAGAGGCTCTGCCGAGGAAAAGCATCATGACATGTAGCGTGTCTGGGAAAGCACAGATCCGCAGTGCTCTTGTGCCTGTGAATAGGCTGAACGATGAGGGTGAAGGGGAGCAATACCTTTCAGGGCTGGCACCTTCCTTGTGGGAAAAGGAGTCAGAGTTTTGCCTGTTCGGAAAGAGGCTCTGCCGAGGAAAAGCATCATGACATGTAGCGTGTCTGGGAAAGCACTGATCCGCAGTGCTCTTGTGCCTGTGAATCGGCTGCAAAAGGAAGGTGCACAGCAGCAACAGCTCTCAGGACTAGTACGTTCCTTGTGGGACAAGAAGCAGGACGTTTGCCTGTTCGCAAAGAGGCTCTGCCGAGTTGCAGTGCTATGAGATGTAGCGTGTCTGGGAAAGCACAGATCCGCAGTGCTCTTGTGCCTGTGAATAAGCTGCACGGTGAGAATGAAGGGGAGCAAGTGCTTTCAGGGCTGGCACCTTCCTTGTGGGAAAAGGAGTCAGAGTTTTGCCTGTTCGGAAAGAGGCTCTGCCGAGGAAAAGCATCATGACATGTAGCGTGTCTGGGAAAGCACAGATCCGCAGTGCTCTTGTGCCTGTGAATAGGCTGAACGGTGAGGGTGAAGGGGAGCAATACCTTTCAGGGCTGGCACCTTCCTTGTGGGAAAAGGAGTCAGAGTTTTGCCTGTTCGGAAAGAGGCTCTGCCGAGGAAAAGCATCATGACATGTAGCGTGTCTGGGAAAGCACAGATCCGCAGTGCTCTTGTGCCTGTGAATAGGCTGAACGGTGAGGGTGAAGGGGAGCAATACCTTTCAGGGCTGGCACCTTCCTTGTGGGAAAAGGAGTCAGAGTTTTGCCTGTTCGGAAAGAGGCTCTGCCGAGGAAAAGCATCATGACATGTAGCGTGTCTGGGAAAGCACAGATCCGCAGTGCTCTTGTGCCTGTGAATAGGCTGCACGGTGAGAATGAAGGGGAGCAACACCTTTCAGGGCTGGCACCTTCCTTGTGGGAAAAGGAGTCAGAGTTTTGCCTGTTCGGAAAGAGGCTCTGCCGAGGAAAAGCATCATGACATGTAGCGTGTCTGGGAAAGCACAGATCCGCAGTGCTCTTGTGCCTGTGAATAGGCTGAACGGTGAGGGTGAAGGGGAGCAATACCTTTCAGGGCTGGCACCTTCCTTGTGGGAAAAGGAGTCAGAGTTTTGCCTGTTCGGAAAGAGGCTCTGCCGAGGAAAAGCATCATGACATGTAGCGTGTCCGGGAAAGCACAGATCCGCAGTGCTCTTGTGCCTGTGAATAGGCTGAACGGTGAGGGTGAAGGGGAGCAAGTGCTTTCAGGGCTGGCACCTTCCTTGTGGGAGAAGGAGCCGGACGTTTGCCTGTTCGGAAAGAGGCTCTGCCGAGGAAAAGCATCATATCTAGCGTGTCTGGGAAAGCACTGATCCGCAGTGCTCTTGTGCCTGTGAATCGGCTGCAAAAGGAAGGTGCACAGCAGCAACAGCTCTCAGGACTAGTACGTTCCTTGTGGGACAAGAAGCAGGACGTTTGCCTGTTCGCAAAGAGGCTCTGCCGAGTTGCAGTGCTATGAGATGTAGCGTGTCTGGGAAAGCACAGATCCGCAGTGCTGTTGTGCCTGTGAATAAGCTGCACGGTGAGAATGAAGGGGAGCAACTGCTTTCAGGGCTGGCACCTTCCTTGTGGGAAAAGGAGTCAGACTTTTGCCTGTTCGGAAAGAGGCTCTGCCGTGGAAAAGCATCATATCTAGCGTGTCTGGGAAAGCACTGATCCGCAGTGCTCTTGTGCCTGTGAATCGGCTGCAAAAGGAAGGTGCACAGCAGCAACAGCTCTCAGGACTAGTACGTTCCTTGTGGGACAAGAAGCAGGACGTTTGCCTGTTCGCAAAGAGGCTCTGCCGAGTTGCAGTGCTATGAGATGTAGCGTGTCTGGGAAAGCACAGATCCGCAGTGCTCTTGTGCCTGTGAATAAGCTGCACGGTGAGAATGAAGGGGAGCAACACCTTTCAGGGCTGGCACCTTCCTTGTGGGAAAAGGAGTCAGAGTTTTGCCTGTTCGGAAAGAGGCTCTGCCGAGGAAAAGCATCATGACATGTAGCGTGTCTGGGAAAGCACAGATCCGCAGTGCTCTTGTGCCTGTGAATAGGCTGAACGGTGAGGGTGAAGGGGAGCAATACCTTTCAGGGCTGGCACCTTCCTTGTGGGAAAAGGAGTCAGAGTTTTGCCTGTTCGGAAAGAGGCTCTGCCGAGGAAAAGCATCATGACATGTAGCGTGTCTGGGAAAGCACTGATCCGCAGTGCTCTTGTGCCTGTGAATCGGCTGCAAAAGGAAGGTGCACAGCAGCAACAGCTCTCAGGACTAGTACGTTCCTTGTGGGACAAGAAGCAGGACGTTTGCCTGTTCGCAAAGAGGCTCTGCCGAGTTGCAGTGCTATGAGATGTAGCGTGTCTGGGAAAGCACAGATCCGCAGTGCTGTTGTACCTGTGAATAGGCTGCACGGTGAGGGTGAAGGGGAGCAAGTTCTTTCAGGGCTGGCACCTTCCTTGTGGGAGAAGGAGCCGGACGTTTGCCTGTTCGGAAAGAGGCTCTGCCGAGGAAAAGCATCATGACATGTAGCGTGTCTGGGAAAGCACAGATCCGCAGTGCTGTTGTGCCTGTGAATAGGCTGCACGGTGAGGGTGAAGGGGAGCAAGTTCTTTCAGGGCTGGCACCTTCCTTGTGGGAGAAGGAGCCGGACGTTTGCCTGTTCGGAAAGAGGCTCTGCCGAGGAAAAGCATCATGAGATGTAGCGTGTCTGCGAAAGCACAGATCCGCAGTGCTCTTGTGCCTGTGAATAGGCTGCACGGTGAGGGTGAAGGGGAGCAACACCTTTCAGGGCTGGCACCTTCCTTGTGGGAGAAGGAGCCGGACGTTTGCCTGTTCGGAAAGAGGCTCTGCCGAGGAAAAGCATCATGACATGTAGCGTGTCTGGGAAAGCAAAGGTACGCAGTGCTGTTGTGCCTGTGAATAAGCTGCACGGTGAGAATGAAGGGGAGCAACTGCTTTCAGGGCTGGCACCTTCCTTGTGGGAAAAGGAGTCAGACTTTTGCCTGTTCGCAAAGAGGCTCTGCCGAGTTGCAGTGCTATGAGATGTAGCGTGTCTGGGAAAGCACAGATCCGCAGTGCTCTTGTGCCTGTGAATAAGCTGCACGGTGAGAATGAAGGGGAGCAACACCTTTCAGGGCTGGCACCTTCCTTGTGGGAAAAGGAGTCAGAGTTTTGCCTGTTCGGAAAGAGGCTCTGCCGAGGAAAAGCATCATGACATGTAGCGTGTCTGGGAAAGCACAGATCCGCAGTGCTCTTGTGCCTGTGAATAGGCTGAACGGTGAGGGTGAAGGGGAGCAATACCTTTCAGGGCTGGCACCTTCCTTGTGGGAGAAGGAGCCGGACGTTTGCCTGTTCGGAAAGAGGCTCTGCCGAGGAAAAGCATCATGACATGTAGCGTGTCTGGGAAAGCACAGATCCGCAGTGCTCTTGTGCCTGTGAATAAGCTGCACGGTGAGAATGAAGGGGAGCAAGTGCTTTCAGGGCTGGCACCTTCCTTGTGGGAGAAGGAGCCGGACGTTTGCCTGTTCGGAAAGAGGCTCTGCCGAGGAAAAGCATCATATCTAGCGTGTCTGGGAAAGCACTGATCCGCAGTGCTCTTGTGCCTGTGAATCGGCTGCAAAAGGAAGGTGCACAGCAGCAACAGCTCTCAGGACTAGTACGTTCCTTGTGGGACAAGAAGCAGGACGTTTGCCTGTTCGCAAAGAGGCTCTGCCGAGTTGCAGTGCTATGAGATGTAGCGTGTCTGGGAAAGCACAGATCCGCAGTGCTGTTGTACCTGTGAATAGGCTGCACGGTGAGGGTGAAGGGGAGCAACTGCTTTCAGGGCTGGCACCTTCCTTGTGGGAGAAGGAGCCGGACGTTTGCCTGTTCGGAAAGAGGCTCTGCCGAGGAAAAGCATCATATGTAGCGTGTCTGGGAAAGCACAGATCCACAGTGCTCTTGTGCCTGTGAATAAGCTGCACGGTGAGGGTGAAGGGGAGCAACTGCTTTCAGGGCTGGCACCTTCCTTGTGGGAAAAGGAGTCAGACTTTTGCCTGTTCGGAAAGAGGCTCTGCCGTGGAAAAGCATCATATCTAGCGTGTCTGGGAAAGCACTGATCCGCAGTGCTCTTGTGCCTGTGAATCGGCTGCAAAAGGAAGGTGCACAGCAGCAACAGCTCTCAGGACTAGTACGTTCCTTGTGGGACAAGAAGCAGGACGTTTGCCTGTTCGGAAAGAGGCTCTGCCGAGTTGCAGTGCTATGAGATGTAGCATGTCTGGGAAAGCACAGATCCGCAGTGCTCTTGTGCCTGTGAATAAGCTGCACGGTGAGCGTGAAGGGGAGCAAGTGCTTTCAGGGCTGGCACCTTCCTTGTGGGAGAAGGAGCCGGACGTTTGCCTGTTCGGAAAGAGGCTCTGCCGAGGAAAAGCATCATGACATGTAGCGTGTCCGGGAAAGCACAGATCCGCAGTGCTCTTGTGCCTGTTAATAAGCTGCACGGTGAGAATGAAGGGGAGCAACTGCTTTCAGGGCTGGCACCTTCCTTGTGGGAAAAGGAGTCAGAGTTTTGCCTGTTCGGAAAGAGGCTCTGCCGAGGAAAAGCATCATATCTAGTGTGTCTGGGAAAGCACAGATCCGCAGTGCTCTTGTGCCTGTGAATCGGCTGCAAAAGGAAGGTGCACAGCAGCAACAGCTCTCAGGACTAGTACGTTCCTTGTGGGACAAGAAGTAGGACGTTTGCCTGTTCGCAAAGAGGCTCTGCCGAGTTGCAGTGCTACGAGATGTAGCGTGTCTGGGAAAGCACAGATCCGCAGTGCTCTTGTGCCTGTGAATAAGCTGCACGGTGAGAATGAAGGGGAGCAACACCTTTCAGGGCTGGCACCTTCCTTGTGGGAAAAGGAGTCAGAGTTTTGCCTGTTCGGAAAGAGGCTCTGCCGAGGAAAAGCATCATATCTAGCGTGTCTGGGAAAGCACTGATCCGCAGTGCTCTTGTGCCTGTGAATCGGCTGCAAAAGGAATGTGCACAGCAGCAACAGCTCTCAGGACTAGTACGTTCCTTGTGGGACAAGAAGCGGGACGTTTGCCTGTTCGCAAAGAGGCTCTGCCGAGTTGCAGTGCTATGAGATGTAGCATGTCTGGGAAAGCACAGATCCGCAGTGCTTTTGTACCTGTGAATAGGTTGCACGGTGAGGGTGAAGCGGAGCAAGTTCTTTCAGGGCTGGCACCTTCCTTGTGGGAAAAGTAGTCAGACTTTTGCCTGTTCGGAAAGAGGCTCTGCCGAGGAAAAGCATCATATCTAGTGTGTCTGGGAAAGCACAGATCCGCAGTGCTCTTGTGCCTGTTAATCGGCTGCAAAAGGAAGGTGCACAGCAGCAACAGCTCTCAGGACTAGTACGTTCCTTGTGGGACAAGAAGCAGGACGTTTGCCTGTTAGCAAAGAGGCTCTGCCGAGTTGCAGTGCTACGAGATGTAGCGTGTCTGGGAAAGCACAGATCCGCAGTGCTCTTGTGCCTGTGAATAAGCTGCACGGTGAGCGTGAAGGGGAGCAAGTGCTTTCAGGGCTGGCACCTTCCTTGTGGGAGAAGGAGCCGGACGTTTGCCTGTTCGGAAAGAGGCTCTGCTGAGGAAAAGCATCATGACATGTAGCGTGTCCGGGAAAGCACTGATCCGCAGTGCTCTTGTGCCTGTGAATCGGCTGCAAAAGGAAGGTGCACAGCAGCAACAGCTCTCAGGACTAGTACGTTCCTTGTGGGACAAGAAGCAGGACGTTTGCCTGTTCGCAAAGAGGCTCTGCCGAGTTGCAGTGCTATGAGATGTAGCGTGTCTGGGAAAGCACAGATCCGCAGTGCTGTTGTACCTGTGAATAGGCTGCAAAAGGAAGGTGCACAGCAGCAACAGCTCTCAGGACTAGTACGTTCCTTGTGGGACAAGAAGCAGGACGATTGCCTATTCGCAAAGAGGCTCTGCCGAGTTGCAGTGCTGTGAGATGTAGCGTGTCTGGGAAAGCACAGATCCGCAGTGCTCTTGTGCCTGTGAATAAGCTGCACGGTGAGAATGAAGGGGAGCAACTGCTTTCAGGGCTGGCACGTTCCTTGTGGGAAAAGGAGTCAGACTCTTGCCTGTTCGCAAAGAGGCTCTGCCGAGGAAAAGCATCATGACATGTAGCGTGTCTGGGAAAGCACAGATCCGCAGTGCTCGTGTGCCTGTGAATAGGCTGCACGGTGAGAATGAAGGGGAGCCACACCTTTCAGGGCTGGCACGTTCCTTGTGGGAAAAGGAGTCAGAGTTTTGCCTGTTCGCAAAGAGGCTCTGCCGAGGAAAAGCATCATATCTAGTGTGTCTGGGAAAGCACAGATCCGCAGTGCTCTTGTGCCTGTGAATCGGCTGCAAAAGGAAGGTGCACAGCAGCAACAGCTCTCAGGACTAGTACGTTCCTTGTGGGACAAGAAGCAGGACGTTTGCCTGTTCGCAAAGAGGCTCTGCCGAGTTGCAGTGCTATGAGATGTAGCATGTCTGGGAAAGCACAGATCCGCAGTGCTCTTGTGCCTGTGAATAAGCTGCACGGTGAGCGTGAAGGGGAGCAAGTGCTTTCAGGGCTGGCACCTTCCTTGTGGGAGAAGGAGCCGGACGTTTGCCTGTTCGGAAAGAGGCTCTGCCGAGGAAAAGCATCATATGTAGCGTGTCTGGGAAAGCACTGATCCGCAGTGCTCTTGTGCCTGTGAATAAGCTGCACGGTGAGAATGAAGGGGAGCAACTGCTTTCAGGGCTGGCACCTTCCTTGTGGGAAAAGGAGTCAGACTTTTGCCTGTTCGGAAAGATGCTCTGCCGAGGAAAAGCATCATATCTAGTGTGTCTGGGAAAGCACAGATGCGCAGGGCTCTTGTGCCTGTGAATCGGCTGCAAAAGGAAGGTGCACAGAAGCAACAGCTTTCAGGGCTGGCACGTTCCTTGTGGGAGAAGGAGCCGGACGTTGGCCTGTTCGGAAAGAGGCTCTGCCGAGGAAAAGCATCATGACATGTAGCGTGTCTGGGAAAGCACAGATCCGCAGTGCTCTTCTGCCTGTGAATCGGCTGCAAAAGGAAGGTGCACAGCAGCAACAGCTCTCAGGACTAGTACGTTCCTTGTGGGACAAGAAGCAGGACGTTTGCCTGTTCGGAAAGAGGCTCTGCCGAGTTGCAGTGCTATGAGATGTAGCGTGTCTGGGAAAGCACAGATCCGCAGTGCTGTTGTGCCTGTGAATAAGCTGCACGGTGAGAATGAAGGGGAGCAACTGCTTTCAGGGCTGGCACCTTCCTTGTGGGAAAAGGAGTCAGACTCTTGCCTGTTCGGAAAGAGGCTCTGCCGAGGAAAAGCATCATATCTAGTGTGTCTGGGAAAGCACAGATCCGCAGTGCTCTTGTGCCTGTTAATCGGCTGCAAAAGGAAGGTGCACAGCAGCAACAGCTCTCAGGACTAGTACGTTCCTTGTGGGACAAGAAGCAGGACGTTTGCCTGTTCGCAAAGAGGCTCTGCCGAGTTGCAGTGCTACGAGATGTAGCGTGTCCGGGAAAGCACAGATCCGCAGGGCTCTTGTGCCTGTGAATCGGCTGCAAAAGGAAGGTGCACAGCAGCAACAGCTTTCAGGGCTGGCACCTTCCTTGTGGGAGAAGGAGCCGGACGTTTGCCTGTTCGGAAAGAGGCTCTGCCGAGGAAAAGCATCATATCTAGCGTGTCTGGGAAAGCACTGATCCGCAGTGCTCTTGTGCCTGTGAATCGGCTGCAAAAGGAAGGTGCACAGCAGCAACAGCTCTCAGGACTAGTACGTTCCTTGTGGGACAAGAAGCAGGACGTTTGCCTGTTCGCAAAGAGGCTCTGCCGAGTTGCAGTGCTATGAGATGTAGCGTGTCTGGGAAAGCACAGATCCGCAGTGCTGTTGTACCTGTGAATAGGCTGCAAAAGGAAGGTGCACAGCAGCAACAGCTCTCAGGACTAGTACGTTCCTTGTGGGACAAGAAGCAGGACGATTGCCTATTCGCAAAGAGGCTCTGCCGAGTTGCAGTGCTGTGAGATGTAGCGTGTCTGGGAAAGCACAGATCCGCAGTGCTCTTGTGCCTGTGAATAGGCTGCACGGTGAGGGTGAAGGGGAGCAAGTTCTTTCAGGGCTGGCACCTTCCTTGTGGGAGAAGGAGCCGGACGTTTGCCTGTTCGGAAAGAGGCTCTGCCGAGGAAAAGCATCATGACATGTAGCGTGTCTGGGAAAGCACAGATCCGCAGTGCTCTTGTGCCTGTGAATAAGCTGCACGGTGAGAATGAAGGGGAGCAACTGCTTTCAGGGCTGGCACCTTCCTTGTGGGAAAAGGAGTCAGAGTTTTGCCTGTTCGCAAAGAGGCTCTGCCGAGGAAAAGCATCATATCTAGTGTGTCTGGGAAAGCACAGATCCGCAGTGCTCTTGTGCCTGTGAATCGGCTGCAAAAGGAAGGTGCACAGCAGCAACAGCTCTCAGGACTAGTACGTTCCTTGTGGGACAAGAAGCAGGACGTTTGCCTGTTCGCAAAGAGGCTCTGCCGAGTTGCAGTGCTATGAGATGTAGCATGTCTGGGAAACCACAGATCCGCAGTGCTCTTGTGCCTGTGAATAAGCTGCACGGTGAGCGTGAAGGGGAGCAAGTGCTTTCAGGGCTGGCACCTTCCTTGTGGGAGAAGGAGCCGGACGTTTGCCTGTTCGGAAAGAGGCTCTGCCGAGGAAAAGCATCATATGTAGCGTGTCTGGGAAAGCACTGATCCGCAGTGCTCTTGTGCCTGTGAATAAGCTGCACGGTGAGCGTGAAGGGGAGCAACTGCTTTCAGGGCTGGCACCTTCCTTGTGGGAAAAGGAGTCAGACTTTTGCCTGTTCGGAAAGATGCTCTGCCGAGGAAAAGCATCATATCTAGTGTGTCTGGGAAAGCACAGATCCACAGTGCTCTTGTGCCTGTGAATAAGCTGCACGGTGAGAATGAAGGGGAGCAAGTGCTTTCAGGGCTGGCACCTTCCTTGTGGGAGAAGGAGCCGGACGTTTGCCTGTTCGGAAAGAGGCTCTGCCGAGGAAAAGCATCATGACATGTAGCGTGTCTGGGAAAGCACAGATCCGCAGTGCTGTTGTACCTGTGAATAGGCTGCACGGTGAGGGTGAAGGGGAGCAACACCTTTCAGGGCTGGCACCTTCCTTGTGGGAGAAGGAGCCGGACGTTTGCCTGTTCGGAAAGAGGCTCTGCCGAGGAAAAGCATCATATGTAGCGTGTCTGGGAAAGCACTGATCCGCAGTGCTCTTGTGCCTGTGAATAAGCTGCACGGTGAGAATGAAGGGGAGCAACTGCTTTCAGGGCTGGCACCTTCCTTGTGGGAAAAGGAGTCAGACTTTTGCCTGTTCGGAAAGATGCTCTGCCGAGGAAAAGCATCATATCTAGTGTGTCTGGGAAAGCACAGATCCGCAGGGCTCTTGTGCCTGTGAATCGGCTGCAAAAGGAAGGTGCACAGAAGCAACAGCTTTCAGGGCTGGCACGTTCCTTGTGGGAGAAGGAGCCGGACGTTGGCCTGCTCGGAAAGAGGCTCTGCCGAGGAAAAGCATCATGACATGTAGCGTGTCTGGGAAAGCACAGATCCGCAGTGCTCTTCTGACTGTGAATCGGCTGCAAAAGGAAGGTGCACAGCAGCAACAGCTCTCAGGACTAGTACGTTCCTTGTGGGACAAGAAGCAGGACGTTTGCCTGTTCGCAAAGAGGCTCTGCCGAGTTGCAGTGCTATGAGATGTAGCGTGTCTGGGAAAGCACAGATCCGCAGTGCTGTTGTGCCTGTGAATAAGCTGCACGGTGAGAATGAAGGGGAGCAACTGCTTTCAGGGCTGGCACCTTCCTTGTGGGAAAAGGAGTCAGACTCTTGCCTGTTCGGAAAGAGGCTCTGCCGAGGGAAAGCATCATATCTAGTGTGTCTGGGAAAGCACAGATCCGCAGTGCTCTTGTGCCTGTGAATCGGCTGCAAAAGGAAGGTGCACAGCAGCAACAGCTCTCAGGACTAGTACGTTCCTTGTGGGACAAGAAGCAGGACGTTTGCCTGTTCGCAAAGAGGCTCTGCCGAGTTGCAGTGCTATGAGATGTAGCGTGTCTGCGAAAGCACAGATCCGCAGTGCTCTTGTGCCTGTGAATAGGCTGCACGGTGAGGGTGAAGGGGAGCAACACCTTTCAGGGCTGGCACCTTCCTTGTGGGAGAAGGAGCCGGACGTTTGCCTGTTCGGAAAGAGGCTCTGCCGAGAAAAAGCATCATGACATGTAGCGTGTCTGGGAAAGCAAAGGTACGCAGTGCTGTTGTGCCTGTGAATAAGCTGCACGGTGAGAATGAAGGGGAGCAACTGCTTTCAGGGCTGGCACCTTCCTTGTGGGAAAAGGAGTCAGACTTTTGCCTGTTCGGAAAGAGGCTCTGCCGAGGAAAAGCATCATATGTAGCGTGTCTGGGAAAGCACAGATCCACAGTGCTCTTGTGCCTGTGAATAAGCTGCACGGTGAGGGTGAAGGGGAGCAACTGCTTTCAGGGCTGGCACCTTCCTTGTGGGAAAAGGAGTCAGACTTTTGCCTGTTCGGAAAGAGGCTCTGCCGTGGAAAAGCATCATATCTAGCGTGTCTGGGAAAGCACTGATCCGCAGTGCTCTTGTGCCTGTGAATCGGCTGCAAAAGGAAGGTGCACAGCAGCAACAGCTCTCAGGACTAGTACGTTCCTTGTGGGACAAGAAGCAGGACGTTTGCCTGTTCGCAAAGAGGCTCTGCCGAGTTGCAGTGCTATGAGATGTAGCGTGTCTGGGAAAGCACAGATCCGCAGTGCTCTTGTGCCTGTGAATAAGCTGCACGGTGAGAATGAAGGGGAGCAACACCTTTCAGGGCTGGCACCTTCCTTGTGGGAAAAGGAGTCAGAGTTTTGCCTGTTCGGAAAGAGGCTCTGCCGAGGAAAAGCATCATGACATGTAGCGTGTCTGGGAAAGCACAGATCCGCAGTGCTCTTGTGCCTGTGAATCGGCTGCAAAAGGAAGGTGCACAGCAGCAACAGCTCTCAGGACTAGTACGTTCCTTGTGGGACAAGAAGCAGGACGTTTGCCTGTTCGCAAAGAGGCTCTGCCGAGTTGCAGTGCTATGAGATGTAGCGTGTCTGGGAAAGCACAGATCCGCAGTGCTGTTGTACCTGTGAATAGGCTGCACGGTGAGGGTGAAGGGGAGCAACTGCTTTCAGGGCTGGCACCTTCCTTGTGGGAGAAGGAGCCGGACGTTTGCCTGTTCGGAAAGAGGCTCTGCCGAGGAAAAGCATCATGACATGTAGCGTGTCTGGGAAAGCACAGATCCGCAGTGCTGTTGTGCCTGTGAATAGGCTGCACGGTGAGGGTGAAGGGGAGCAAGTTCTTTCAGGGCTGGCACCTTCCTTGTGGGAGAAGGAGCCGGACGTTTGCCTGTTCGGAAAGAGGCTCTGCCGACGAAAAGCATCATGAGATTTAGCGTGTCTGCGAAAGCACAGATCCGCAGTGCTCTTGTGCCTGTGAATAGGCTGCACGGTGAGGGTGAAGGGGAGCAACACCTTTCAGGGCTGGCACCTTCCTTGTGGGAGAAGGAGCCGGACGTTTGCCTGTTCGGAAAGAGGCTCTGCCGAGGAAAAGCATCATGACATGTAGCGTGTCTGGGAAAGCAAAGGTACGCAGTGCTGTTGTGCCTGTGAATAAGCTGCACGGTGAGAATGAAGGGGAGCAACTGCTTTCAGGGCTGGCACCTTCCTTGTGGGAAAAGGAGTCAGACTTTTGCCTGTTCGGAAAGAGGCTCTGCCGAGGAAAAGCATCATATGTAGCGTGTCTGGGAAAGCACAGATCCACAGTGCTCTTGTGCCTGTGAATAGGCTGCACGGTGAGGGTGAAGGGGAGCAACTGCTTTCAGGGCTGGCACCTTCCTTGTGGGAAAAGGAGTCAGAGTTTTGCCTGTTCGGAAAGAGGCTCTGCCGAGGAAAAGCATCATATCTAGTGTGTCTGGGAAAGCACAGATCCGCAGTGCTCTTGTGCCTGTGAATCGGCTGCAAAAGGAAGGTGCACAGCAGCAACAGCTCTCAGGACTAGTACGTTCCTTGTGGGACAAGAAGTAGGACGTTTGCCTGTTCGCAAAGAGGCTCTGCCGAGTTGCAGTGCTACGAGATGTAGCATGTCTGGGAAAGCACAGATCCGCAGTGCTCTTGTGCCTGTGAATAAGCTGCACGGTGAGCGTGAAGGGGAGCAAGTGCTTTCAGGGCTGGCACCTTCCTTGTGGGAGAAGGAGCCGGACGTTTGCATGTTCGGAAAGAGGCTCTGCCGAGGAAAAGCATCATGACATGTAGCGTGTCTGGGAAAGCACAGATCCGCAGTGCTCGTGTGCCTGTGAATAGGCTGCACGGTGAGAATGAAGGGGAGCAACACCTTTCAGGGCTGGCACCTTCCTTGTGGGAAAAGGAGTCAGAGTTTTGCCTGTTCGGAAAGAGGCTCTGCCGAGGAAAAGCATCATATCTAGCGTGTCTCGGAAAGCACAGATCCGCAGTGCTGTTGTACCTGTGAATAGGCTGCACGGTGAGGGTGAAGGGGAGCAAGTTCTTTCAGGGTTGGCACCTTCCTTGTGGGAGAAGGAGCCGGACGTTTGCCTGTTCGGAAAGAGGCTCTGCCGAGGAAAAGCATCATGACATGTAGCGTGTCTGCGAAAGCACAGATCCGCAGTGCTCTTGTACCTGTGAATAGGCTGCACGGTGAGGGTGAAGGGGAGCAACTGCTTTCAGGGCTGGCACCTTCCTTGTGGGAGAAGGAGCCGGACGTTTGCCTGTTCGGAAAGAGGCTCTGCCGAGGAAAAGCATCATATGTAGCGTGTCTGGGAAAGCACAGATCCGCAGTGCTCTTCTGCCTGTGAATAAGCTGCACGGTGAGGGTGAAGGGGAGCAAGTGTTTTCAGGGCTGGCTCCTTCCTTTTGGCAGAAGGAGCCGGACGTTTGCCTGTTCGGAAAGAGGCTCTGCCGAGGAAAAGCATCATATGTAGCGTGTCTGGGAAAGCACAGATCCACAGTGCTCTTGTGCCTGTGAATAAGCTGCACGGTGAGGGTGAAGGGGAGCAACTGCTTTCAGGGCTGGCACCTTCCTTGTGGGAAAAGGAGTCAGAGTTTTGCCTGTTCGGAAAGAGGCTCTGCCGAGGAAAAGCATCATATCTAGCGTGTCTGGGAAAGCACTGATCCGCAGTGCTCTTGTGCCTGTGAATCGGCTGCAAAAGGAATGTGCACAGCAGCAACAGCTCTCAGGACTAGTACGTTCCTTGTGGGACAAGAAGCAGGACGTTTGCCTGTTCGCAAAGAGGCTCTGCCGAGTTGCAGTGCTATGAGATGTAGCATGTCTGGGAAAGCACAGATCCGCAGTGCTGTTGTACCTGTGAATAGGCTGCACGGTGAGGGTGAAGCGGAGCAAGTTCTTTCAGGGCTGGCACCTTCCTTGTGGGAAAAGTAGTCAGACTTTTGCCTGTTCGGAAAGAGGCTCTGCCGAGGAAAAGCATCATATCTAGTGTGTCTGGGAAAGCACAGATCCGCAGTGCTCTTGTGCCTGTTAATCGGCTGCAAAAGGAAGGTGCACAGCAGCAACAGCTCTCAGGACTAGTACGTTCCTTGTGGGACAAGAAGCAGGACGTTTGCCTGTTCGCAAAGAGGCTCTGCCGAGTTGCAGTGCTACGAGATGTAGCGTGTCTGGGAAAGCACAGATCCGCAGTGCTCTTGTGCCTGTGAATAAGCTGCACGGTGAGCGTGAAGGGGAGCAAGTGCTTTCAGGGCTGGCACCTTCCTTGTGGGAGAAGGAGCCGGACGTTTGCCTGTTCGGAAAGAGGCTCTGCTGAGGAAAAGCATCATGACATGTAGCGTGTCCGGGAAAGCACAGATCCGCAGTGCTCTTGTGCCTGTGAATAAGCTGCACGGTGAGAATGAAGGGGAGCAACTGCTTTCAGGGCTGGCACCTTCCTTGTGGGAAAAGGAGTCAGACTTTTGCCTGTTCGCAAAGAGGCTCTGCCGAGTTGCAGTGCTATGAGATGTAGTGTGTCTGGGAAAGCACAGATCCGCAGAGCTCTTGTGCCTGTGAATCGGCTGCAAAAGGAAGGTGCACAGCAGCAACAGCTCTCAGGACTAGTACGTTCCTTGTGGGACAAGAAGCAGGACGATTGCCTATTCGCAAAGAGGCTCTGCCGAGTTGCAGTGCTGTGAGATGTAGCGTGTCTGGGAAAGCACAGATCCGCAGTGCTCTTGTGCCTGTGAATAGGCTGCACGGTGAGGGTGAAGCGGAGCAAGTTCTTTCAGGGCTGGCACGTTCCTTGTGGGAAAAGGAGTCAGAGTTTTGCCTGTTCGGAAAGAGGCTCTGCCGAGGAAAAGCATCATATCTAGTGTGTCTGGGAAAGCACAGATCCGCAGTGCTCTTGTGCCTGTGAATCGGCTGCAAAAGGAAGGTGCACAGCAGCAACAGCTCTCAGGACTAGTACGTTCCTTGTGGGACAAGAAGCAGGACGTTTGCCTGTTCGCAAAGAGGCTCTGCCGAGTTGCAGTGCTATGAGATGTAGCATGTCTGGGAAACCACAGATCCGCAGTGCTCTTGTGCCTGTGAATAAGCTGCACGGTGAGCGTGAAGGGGAGCAAGTGCTTTCAGGGCTGGCACCTTCCTTGTGGGAGAAGGAGCCGGACGTTTGCCTGTTCGGAAAGAGGCTCTGCCGAGGAAAAGCATCATATGTAGCGTGTCTGGGAAAGCACTGATCCGCAGTGCTGTTGTGCCTGTGAATAAGCTGCACGGTGAGAATGAAGGGGAGCAACTGCTTTCAGGGCTGGCACCTTCCTTGTGGGAAAAGGAGTCAGACTTTTGCCTGTTCGGAAAGATGCTCTGCCGAGGAAAAGCATCATATCTAGTGTGTCTGGGAAAGCACAGATCCGCAGGGCTCTTGTGCCTGTGAATCGGCTGCAAAAGGAAGGTGCACAGAAGCAACAGCTTTCAGGGCTGGCACGTTCCTTGTGGGAGAAGGAGCCGGACGTTGGCCTGTTCGGAAAGAGTCTCTGCCGAGGAAAAGCATCATGACATGTAGCGTGTCTGGGAAAGCACAGATCCGCAGTGCTCTTCTGCCTGTGAATCGGCTGCAAAAGGAAGGTGCACAGCAGCAACAGCTCTCAGGACTAGTACGTTCCTTGTGGGACAAGAAGCAGGACGTTTGCCTGTTCGGAAAGAGGCTCTGCCGAGTTGCAGTGCTATGAGATGTAGCGTGTCTGGGAAAGCACAGATCCGCAGTGCTGTTGTGCCTGTGAATAAGCTGCACGGTGAGAATGAAGGGGAGCAACTGCTTTCAGGGCTGGCACCTTCCTTGTGGGAAAAGGAGTCAGACTCTTGCCTGTTTGGAAAGAGGCTCTGCCGAGGAAAAGCATCATATCTAGTGTGTCTGGGAAAGCACAGATCCGCAGTGCTCTTGTGCCTGTGAATCGGCTGCAAAAGGAAGGTGCACAGCAGCAACAGCTCTCAGGACTAGTACGTTCCTTGTGGGACAAGAAGCAGGACGTTTGCCTGTTCGCAAAGAGGCTCTGCCGAGTTGCAGTGCTACGAGATGTAGCGTGTCTGGGAAAGCACAGATCCGCAGTGCTCTTGTGCCTGTGAATAAGCTGCACGGTGAGAATGAAGGGGAGCAAGTTCTTTCAGGGCTGGCACCTTCCTTGTGGGAAAAGGAGTCAGAGTTTTGCCTGTTCGGAAAGAGGCTCTGCCGAGGAAAAGCATCATATCTAGTGTGTCTGGGAAAGCACAGATCCGCAGTGCTCTTGTGCCTGTGAATCGGCTGCAAAAGGAAGGTGCACAGCAGCAACAGCTCTCAGGACTAGTACGTTCCTTGTGGGACAAGAAGCAGGACGTTTGCCTGTTCGCAAAGAGGCTCTGCCGAGTTGCAGTGCTACGAGATGTAGCGTGTCTGGGAAAGCACAGATCCGCAGTGCTCTTGTGCCTGTGAATTAGCTGCACGGTGAGCGTGAAGGGGAGCAAGTGCTTTCAGGGCTGGCACCTTCCTTGTGGGAGAAGGAGCCGGACGTTTGCCTGTTCGGAAAGAGGCTCTGCCGAGGAAAAGCATCATGACATGTAGCGTGTCTGGGAGCGCACTGATCAGCAGTGCTCGTGTGCCTGTGAATAGGCTGCACGGTGAGAATGAAGGGAAGCAACACCTTTCAGGGCTGGCACCTTCCTTGTGGGAGAAGGAGCCGGACGTTTGCCTGTTCGGAAAGAGGCTCTGCCGAGGAAAAGCATCATGACATGTAGCGTGTCTGGGAAAGCACAGATCCGCAGTGCTGTTGTGCCTGTGAATAAGCTGCACGGTGAGGGTGAAGGGGAGCAACTGCTTTCAGGGCTGGCACCTTCCTTGTGGGAAAAGGAGTCAGACTTTTGCCTGTTCGGAAAGAGGCTCTGCCGAGGAAAAGCATCATATCTAGTGTGTCTGGGAAAGCACAGATCCGCAGTGCTCTTGTGCCTGTGAATCGGCTGCAAAAGGAAGGTGCACAGCAGCAACAGCTCTCAGGACTAGTACGTTCCTTGTGGGACAAGAAGCAGGACGTTTGCCTGTTCGCAAAGAGGCTCTGCCGAGTTGCAGTGCTACGAGATGTAGCGTGTCTGGGAAAGCACAGATCCGCAGTGCTCTTGTGCCTGTGAATAAGCTGCACGGTGAGCGTGAAGGGGAGCAAGTGCTTTCAGGGCTGGCACCTTCCTAGTGGGAGAAGGAGCCGGACGTTTGCCTGTTCGGAAAGAGGCTCTGCCGAGGAAAAGCATCATATGTAGCGTGTCTGGGAAAGCACAGATCCGCAGTGCTGTTGTGCCTGTGAATAAGCTGCACGGTGAGGGTGAAGGGGAGCAACTGCTTTCAGGGCTGGCACCTTCCTTGTGGGAGAAGGAGCCGGACGTTTGCCTGTTCGGAAAGAGGCTCTGCCGAGGAAAAGCATCATATCTAGCGTGTCTGGGAAAGCACTGATCCGCAGTGCTCTTGTGCCTGTGAATCGGCTGCAAAAGGAAGGTGCACAGCAGCAACAGCTCTCAGGACTAGTACGTTCCTTGTGGGACAAGAAGCAGGACGTTTGCCTGTTCGCAAAGAGGCTCTGCCGAGTTGCAGTGCTACGAGATGTAGCGTGTCTGGGAAAGCACAGATCCGCAGTGCTCTTGTGCCTGTGAATCGGCTGCAAAAGGAAGGTGCACAGCAGCAACAGCTCTCAGGACTAGTACGTTCCTTGTGGGACAAGAAGCAGGACGTTTGCCTGTTCGGAAAGAGGCTCTGCAGAGTTGCAGTGCTATGAGATGTAGCGTGTCTGGGAAAGCACAGATCCGCAGTGCTCTTGTGCCTGTGAATAAGCTGCACGGTGAGGGTGAAGGGGAGCAAGTTCTTTCAGGGCTGGCACCTTCCTTGTGGGAAAAGGAGTCAGAGTTTTGCCTGTTCGGAAAGAGGCTCTGCCGAGGAAAAGCATCATATCTAGTGTGTCTGGGAAAGCACAGATCCGCAGTGCTCTTGTGCCTGTGAATCGGCTGCAAAAGGAAGGTGCACAGCAGCAACAGCTCTCAGGACTAGTACGTTCCTTGTGGGACAAGAAGCAGGACGTTTGCCTGTTCGCAAAGAGGCTCTGCCGAGTTGCAGTGCTACGAGATGTAGCGTGTCTGGGAAAGCACAGATCCGCAGTGCTCTTGTGCCTGTGAATAAGCTGCACGGTGAGCGTGAAGGGGAGCAAGTGCTTTCAGGGCTGGCACCTTCCTTGTGGGAGAAGGAGCCGGACGTTTGCCTGTTCGGAAAGAGGCTCTGCCGAGGAAATGCATCATGACATGTAGCGTGTCTGGGAAAGCAAAGGTACGCAGTGCTGTTGTGCCTGTGAATAAGCTGCACGGTGAGAATGAAGGGGAGCAACTGCTTTCAGGGCTGGCACCTTCCTTGTGGGAAAAGGAGTCAGAGTTTTGCCTGTTCGGAAAGAGGCTCTGCCGAGGAAAAGCATCATGACATGTAGCGTGTCTGGGAAAGCACAGATCCGCAGTGCTCTTGTGCCTGTGAATCGGCTGCAAAAGGAAGGTGCACAGCAGCAACAGCTCTCAGGACTAGTACGTTCCTTGTGGGACAAGAAGCAGGACGTTTGCCTGTTCGGAAAGAGGCTCTGCAGACTTGCCCTGCTATGAGATGTAGCGTGTCTGGGAAAGCACTGATCCGCAGTGCTCTTGTGCCTGTGAATAAGCTGCACGGTGAGGGTGAAGGGGAGCAAGTTCTTTCAGGGCTGGCACCTTCCTTGTGGGAAAAGGAGTCAGAGTTTTGCCTGTTCGGAAAGAGGCTCTGCCGAGGAAAAGCATCATATCTAGTGTGTCTGGGAAAGCACAGATCCGCAGTGCTCTTGTGCCTGTGAATCGGCTGCAAAAGGAAGGTGCACAGCAGCAACAGCTCTCAGGACTAGTACGTTCCTTGTGGGACAAGAAGCAGGACGTTTGCCTGTTCGCAAAGAGGCTCTGCCGAGTTGCAGTGCTACGAGATGTAGCGTGTCTGGGAAAGCACAGATCCGCAGTGCTCTTGTGCCTGTGAATCGGCTGCAAAAGGAAGGTGCACAGCAGCAACAGCTCTCAGGGCTGGCACCTTCCTTGTGGGAAAAGGAGTCAGACTTTTGCCTGTTCGCAAAGAGGCTCTGCCGAGTTGCAGTGCTACGAGATGTAGCGTGTCTGGGAAAGCACAGATCCGCAGTGCTCTTGTGCCTGTGAATAGGCTGAACGGTGAGGGTGAAGGGGAGCAATACCTTTCAGGGCTGGCACCTTCCTTGTGGGAAAAGGAGTCAGAGTTTTGCCTGTTCGGAAAGAGGCTCTGCCGAGGAAAAGCATCATATCTAGTGTGTCTGGGAAAGCACAGATCCGCAGTGCTCTTGTGCCTGTGAATCGGCTGCAAAAGGAAGGTGCACAGCAGCAACAGCTCTCAGGACTAGTACGTTCCTTGTGGGACAAGAAGCAGGACGTTTGCCTGTTCGCAAAGAGGCTCTGCCGAGTTGCAGTGCTATGAGATGTAGCGTGTCTGGGAAAGCACAGATCCGCAGTGCTCTTGTGCCTGTGAATAAGGTGCACGGTGAGCGTGAAGGGGAGCAAGTGCTTTCAGGGCTGGCACCTTCCTTGTGGGAGAAGGAGCCGGACGTTTGCCTGTTCGGAAAGAGGCTCTGCCGAGGAAAAGCATCATATGTAGCGTGTCTGGGAAAGCACAGATCCGCAGTGCTGTTGTGCCTGTGAATAAGCTGCACGGTGAGGGTGAAGGGGAGCAACTGCTTTCAGGGCTGGCACCTTCCTTGTGGGAGAAGGAGCCGGACGTTTGCCTGTTCGGAAAGAGGCTCTGCCGAGGAAAAGCATCATATCTAGCGTGTCTGGGAAAGCACTGATCCGCAGTGCTCTTGTGCCTGTGAATCGGCTGCAAAAGGAAGGTGCACAGCAGCAACAGCTCTCAGGACTAGTACGTTCCTTGTGGGACAAGAAGCAGGACGTTTGCCTGTTCGCAAAGAGGCTCTGCCGAGTTGCAGTGCTACGAGATGTAGCGTGTCTGGGAAAGCACAGATCCGCAGTGCTCTTGTGCCTGTGAATCGGCTGCAAAAGGAAGGTGCACAGCAGCAACAGCTCTCAGGACTAGTACGTTCCTTGTGGGACAAGAAGCAGGACGTTTGCCTGTTCGGAAAGAGGCTCTGCAGAGTTGCAGTGCTATGAGATGTAGCGTGTCTGGGAAAGCACAGATCCGCAGTGCTCTTGTGCCTGTGAATAAGCTGCACGGTGAGGGTGAAGGGGAGCAAGTTCTTTCAGGGCTGGCACCTTCCTTGTGGGAAAAGGAGTCAGAGTTTTGCCTGTTCGGAAAGAGGCTCTGCCGAGGAAAAGCATCATATCTAGTGTGTCTGGGAAAGCACAGATCCGCAGTGCTCTTGTGCCTGTGAATCGGCTGCAAAAGGAAGGTGCACAGCAGCAACAGCTCTCAGGACTAGTACGTTCCTTGTGGGACAAGAAGCAGGACGTTTGCCTGTTCGCAAAGAGGCTCTGCCGAGTTGCAGTGCTACGAGATGTAGCGTGTCTGGGAAAGCACAGATCCGCAGTGCTCTTGTGCCTGTGAATAAGCTGCACGGTGAGCGTGAAGGGGAGCAAGTGCTTTCAGGGCTGGCACCTTCCTTGTGGGAGAAGGAGCCGGACGTTTGCCTGTTCGGAAAGAGGCTCTGCCGAGGAAATGCATCATGACATGTAGCGTGTCTGGGAAAGCAAAGGTACGCAGTGCTGTTGTGCCTGTGAATAAGCTGCACGGTGAGAATGAAGGGGAGCAACTGCTTTCAGGGCTGGCACCTTCCTTGTGGGAAAAGGAGTCAGAGTTTTGCCTGTTCGGAAAGAGGCTCTGCCGAGGAAAAGCATCATGACATGTAGCGTGTCTGGGAAAGCACAGATCCGCAGTGCTCTTGTGCCTGTGAATCGGCTGCAAAAGGAAGGTGCACAGCAGCAACAGCTCTCAGGACTAGTACGTTCCTTGTGGGACAAGAAGCAGGACGTTTGCCTGTTCGGAAAGAGGCTCTGCAGACTTGCACTGCTATGAGATGTAGCGTGTCTGGGAAAGCACAGATCCGCAGTGCTCTTGTGCCTGTGAATAAGCTGCACGGTGAGGGTGAAGGGGAGCAAGTTCTTTCAGGGCTGGCACCTTCCTTGTGGGAAAAGGAGTCAGAGTTTTGCCTGTTCGGAAAGAGGCTCTGCCGAGGAAAAGCATCATATCTAGTGTGTCTGGGAAAGCACAGATCCGCAGTGCTCTTGTGCCTGTGAATCGGCTGCAAAAGGAAGGTGCACAGCAGCAACAGCTCTCAGGACTAGTACGTTCCTTGTGGGACAAGAAGCAGGACGTTTGCCTGTTCGCAAAGAGGCTCTGCCGAGTTGCAGTGCTACGAGATGTAGCGTGTCTGGGAAAGCACAGATCCGCAGTGCTCTTGTGCCTGTGAATAAGCTGCACGGTGAGCGTGAAGGGGAGCAAGTGCTTTCAGGGCTGGCACCTTCCTTGTGGGAGAAGGAGCCGGACGTTTGCCTGTTCGGAAAGAGGGTCTGCCGAGGAAAAGCATCATGACATGTAGCGTGTCTGGGAAAGCACAGATCCGCAGTGCTCGTGTGCCTGTGAATAGGCTGCACGGTGAGAATGAAGGGGAGCAACTGCTTTCAGGGCTGGCACCTTCCTTGTGGGAAAAGGAGTCAGAGTTTTGCCTGTTCGGAAAGAGGCTCTGCCGAGGAAAAGCATCATATCTAGTGTGTCTGGGAAAGCACAGATCCGCAGTGCTCTTGTGCCTGTGAATCGGCTGCAAAAGGAAGGTGCACAGCAGCAACAGCTCTCAGGACTAGTACGTTCCTTGTGGGACAAGAAGCAGGACGTTTGCCTGTTCGCAAAGAGGCTCTGCCGAGTTGCAGTGCTACGAGATGTAGCGTGTCTGGGAAAGCACAGATCCGCAGTGCTCTTGTGCCTGTGAATCGGCTGCAAAAGGAAGGTGCACAGCAGCAACAGCTCTCAGAACTAGTACGTTCCTTGTGGGACAAGAAGCAGGACGTTTGCCTGTTCGCAAAGAGGCTCTGCCGAGTTGCAGTGCTATGAGATGTAGCGTGTCTGGGAAAGCACAGATCCGCAGTGCTCTTGTGCCTGTGAATAAGCTGCACGGTGAGGGTGAAGGGGAGCAAGTTCTTTTAGGGCTGGCACCTTCCTTGTGGGAAAAGGAGTCAGAGTTTTGCCTGTTCGGAAAGAGGCTCTGCCGAGGAAAAGCATCATATCTAGTGTGTCTGGGAAAGCACAGATCCGCAGTGCTCTTGTGCCTGTGAATCGGCTGCAAAAGGAAGGTGCACAGCAGCAACAGCTCTCAGGACTAGTACGTTCCTTGTGGGACAAGAAGCAGGACGTTTGCCTGTTCGCAAAGAGGCTCTGCCGAGTTGCAGTGCTACGAGATGTAGCGTGTCTGGGAAAGCACAGATCCGCAGTGCTCTTGTGCCTGTGAATAGGCTGCACGGTGAGGGTGAAGGGGAGCAACTGCTTTCAGGGCTGGCACCTTCCTGGTGGGAAAAGGAGTCAGACTTTTGCCTGTTCGGAAAGAGGCTCTGCCGAGGAAAAGCATCATATCTAGTGTGTCTGGGAAAGCACAGATCCGCAGTGCTCTTGTGCCTGTGAATCGGCTGCAAAAGGAAGGTGCACAGTAGCAACAGCTCTCAGGACTAGTACGTTCCTTGTGGGACAAGAAGCAGGACGTTTGCCTGTTCGCAAAGAGGCTCTGCCGAGTTGCAGTACTATGAGATGTAGCGTGTCTGGGAAAGCACAGATCCGCAGTGCTCTTGTGCCTGTGAATAGGCTGCACGGTGAGGGTGAAGGGGAGCAACTGCTTTCAGGGCTGGCACCTTCCTTGTGGGAAAAGGAGTCGGACTTTTGCCTGTTCGGAAAGAGGCTCTGCCGAGGAAAAGCATCATGACATGTAGCGTGTCTGGGAAAGCACAGATCCGCAGTGCTGTTGTGCCTGTGAATAGGCTGCACGGTGAGGGTGAAGGGGAGCAAGTGCTTTCAGGGCTGGCACCTTCCTTGTGGGAGAAGGAGCCGGACGTTTGCCTGTTCGGAAAGAGGCTCTGCCGAGGAAAAGCATCATGACATGTAGCGTGTCTGGGAAAGCACAGATCCGCAGTGCTCTTGTGCCTGTGAATCGGCTGCAAAAGGAAGGTGCACAGCAGCAACAGCTCTCAGGACTAGTACGTTCCTTGTGGGACAAGAAGCAGGACGTTTGCCTGTTCGCAAAGAGGCTCTGCCGAGTTGCAGTGCTACGAGGTGTAGCGTGTCTGGGAAAGCACAGATCCGCAGTGCTCTTGTGCCTGTGAATAAGCTGCACGGTGAGGGTGAAGGGGAGCAACTGCTTTCAGGGCTGGCACCTTCCTTGTGGGAAAAGGAGTCAGACTTTTGCCTGTTCGCAAAGAGGCTCTGCCGAGTTGCAGTGCTATGAGATGTAGCGTGTCTGGGAAAGCACAGATCCGCAGTGCTCTTGTGCCTGTGAATAAGCTGCACGGTGAGGGTGAAGGGGAGCAAGTTCTTTCAGGGCTGGCACCTTCCTTGTGGGAAAAGGAGTCAGAGTTTTGCCTGTTCGGAAAGAGGCTCTGCCGAGGAAAAGCATCATATCTAGTGTGTCTGGGAAAGCACAGATCCGCAGTGCTCTTGTGCCTGTGAATCGGCTGCAAAAGGAAGGTGCACAGCAGCAACAGCTCTCAGGACTAGTACGTTCCTTGTGGGACAAGAAGCAGGACGTTTGCCTGTTCGCAAAGAGGCTCTGCCGAGTTGCAGTGCTACGAGATGTAGCGTGTCTGGGAAAGCACAGATCCGCAGTGCTCTTGTGCCTGTGAATAAGCTGCACGGTGAGAATGAAGGGGAGCAACTGCTTTCAGGGCTGGCACCTTCCTTGTGGGAAAAGGAGTCAGACTTTTGCCTGTTCGCAAAGAGGCTCTGCCGCGTTGCAGTGCTACGAGATGTAGCGTGTCTGGGAAAGCACAGATCCGCAGTGCTCTTGTGCCTGTGAATCGGCTGCAAAAGGAAGGTGCACAGCAGCAACAGCTCTCAGGACTAGTACGTTCCTTGTGGGACAAGAAGCAGGACGTTTGCCTGTTCGGAAAGAGGGTCTGCCGAGGAAAAGCATCATGACATGTAGCGTGTCTGGGAAAGCACAGATCCGCAGTGCTCTTGTGCCTGTGAATCGGCTGCAAAAGGAAGGTGCACAGCAGCAACAGCTCTCAGGACTAGTACGTTCCTTGTGGGACAAGAAGCAGGACTTTTGCCTGTTCGGAAAGAGGGTCTGCCGAGGAAAAGCATCATGACATGTAGCGTGTCTGGGAAAGCACAGATCCGCAGTGCTCGTGTGCCTGTGAATAGGCTGCACGGTGAGAATGAAGGGGAGCAACTGCTTTCAGGGCTGGCACCTTCCTTGTGGGAAAAGGAGTCAGAGTTTTGCCTGTTCGGAAAGAGGCTCTGCCGAGGAAAAGCATCATATCTAGTGTGTCTGGGAAAGCACAGATCCGCAGTGCTCTTGTGCCTGTGAATCGGCTGCAAAAGGAAGGTGCACAGCAGCAACAGCTCTCAGGACTAGTACGTTCCTTGTGGGACAAGAAGCAGGACGTTTGCCTGTTCGCAAAGAGGCTCTGCCGAGTTGCAGTGCTACGAGATGTAGCGTGTCTGGGAAAGCACAGATCCGCAGTGCTCTTGTGCCTGTGAATCGGCTGCAAAAGGAAGGTGCACAGCAGCAACAGCTCTCAGAACTAGTACGTTCCTTGTGGGACAAGAAGCAGGACGTTTGCCTGTTCGCAAAGAGGCTCTGCCGAGTTGCAGTGCTATGAGATGTAGCGTGTCTGGGAAAGCACAGATCCGCAGTGCTCTTGTGCCTGTGAATAAGCTGCACGGTGAGGGTGAAGGGGAGCAAGTTCTTTCAGGGCTGGCACCTTCCTTGTGGGAAAAGGAGTCAGAGTTTTGCCTGTTCGGAAAGAGGCTCTGCCGAGGAAAAGCATCATATCTAGTGTGTCTGGGAAAGCACAGATCCGCAGTGCTCTTGTGCCTGTGAATCGGCTGCAAAAGGAAGGTGCACAGCAGCAACAGCTCTCAGGACTAGTACGTTCCTTGTGGGACAAGAAGCAGGACGTTTGCCTGTTCGCAAAGAGGCTCTGCCGAGTTGCAGTACTATGAGATGTAGCGTGTCTGGGAAAGCACAGATCCGCAGTGCTCTTGTGCCTGTGAATAGGCTGCACGGTGAGGGTGAAGGGGAGCAACTGCTTTCAGGGCTGGCACCTTCCTTGTGGGAAAAGGAGTCAGACTTTTGCCTGTTCGGAAAGAGGCTCTGCCGAGGAAAAGCATCATATCTAGTGTGTCTGGGAAAGCACAGATCCGCAGTGCTGTTGTGCCTGTGAATAGGCTGCACGGTGAGGGTGAAGGGGAGCAACTGCTTTCAGGGCTGGCACCTTCCTTGTGGGAGAAGGAGCCGGACGTTTGCCTGTTCGGAAAGAGGCTCTGCCGAGGAAAAGCATCATGACATGTAGCGTGTCTGGGAAAGCACAGATCCGCAGTGCTCTTGTGCCTGTGAATCGGCTGCAAAAGGAAGGTGCACAGCAGCAACAGCTCTCAGGACTAGTACGTTCCTTGTGGGACAAGAAGCAGGACGTTTGCCTGTTCGCAAAGAGGCTCTGCCGAGTTGCAGTGCTACGAGATGTAGCGTGTCTGGGAAAGCACAGATCCGCAGTGCTCTTGTGCCTGTGAATAAGCTGCACGGTGAGGGTGAAGGGGAGCAACTGCTTTCAGGGCTGGCACCTTCCTTGTGGGAAAAGGAGTCAGAGTTTTGCCTGTTCGGAAAGAGGCTCTGCCGAGGAAAAGCATCATATCTAGTGTGTCTGGGAAAGCACAGATCCGCAGTGCTCTTGTGCCTGTGAATCGGCTGCAAAAGGAAGGTGCACAGCAGCAACAGCTCTCAGGACTAGTACGTTCCTTGTGGGACAAGAAGCAGGACGTTTGCCTGTTCGCAAAGAGGCTCTGCCGAGTTGCAGTGCTACGAGATGTAGCGTGTCTGGGAAAGCACAGATCCGCAGTGCTCTTGTGCCTGTGAATAAGCTGCACGGTGAGAATGAAGGGGAGCAAGTGCTTTCAGGGCTGGCACCTTCCTTGTGGGAGAAGGAGCCGGACGTTTGCCTGTTCGGAAAGAGGCTCTGCCGAGGAAAAGCATCATGACATGTAGCGTGTCTGGGAGAGCACTGATCCGCAGTGCTCTTGTGCCTGTGAATAGGCTGCACGGTGAGAATGAAGGGAAGCAACTGCTTTCAGGGCTGGCACCTTCCTTGTGGGAGAAGGAGCCGGACGTTTGCCTGTTCGGAAAGAGGCTCTGCCGAGGAAAAGCATCATGACATGTAGCGTGTCTGGGAAAGCACAGATCCGCAGTGCTGTTGTGCCTGTGAATAAGCTGCACGGTGAGGGTGAAGGGGAGCAACTGCTTTCAGGGCTGGCACCTTCCTTGTGGGAGAAGGAGCCGGACGTTTGCCTGTTCGGAAAGAGGCTCTGCCGAGGAAAAGCATCATATCTATCTTGTCTGGGAAAGCACTGATCCGCAGTGCTCTTGTGCCTGTGAATCGGCTGCAAAAGGAAGGTGCACAGCAGCAACAGCTCTCAGGACTAGTATGTTCCTTGTGGGACAAGAAGCAGGACGTTTGCCTGTTCGCAAAGAGGCTCTGCCGAGTTGCAGTGCTACGAGATGTAGCGTGTCTGGGAAAGCACAGATCCGCAGTGCTCTTGTGCCTGTGAATAAGCTGCACGGTGAGCGTGAAGGGGAGCAAGTGCTTTCAGGGCTGGCACCTTCCTTGTGGGAGAAGGAGCCGGACGTTTACCTGTTCGGAAAGAGGCTCTGCCGAGGAAAAGCATCATGACATGTAGCGTGTCTGGGAAAGCAAAGGTACGCAGTGCTGTTGTGCCTGTGAATAAGCTGCACGGTGAGCGTGAAGGGGAGCAAGTGCTTTCAGGGCTGGCACCTTCCTTGTGGGAGAAGGAGCCGGACGTTTGCCTGTTCGGAAAGAGGATCTGCCGAGGAAAAGCATCATGACATGTAGCGTGTCTGGGAAAGCACAGATCCGCAGTGCTCGTGTGCCTGTGAATAGGCTGCACGGTGAGAATGAAGGGGAGCAACTGCTTTCAGGGCTGGCACCTTCCTTGTGGGAAAAGGAGTCAGAGTTTTGCCTGTTCGGAAAGAGGCTCTGCCGAGGAAAAGCATCATATCTAGTGTGTCTGGGAAAGCACAGATCCGCAGTGCTCTTGTGCCTGTGAATCGGCTGCAAAAGGAAGGTGCACAGCAGCAACAGCTCTCAGGACTAGTACGTTCCTTGTGGGACAAGAAGCAGGACGTTTGCCTGTTCGCAAAGAGGCTCTGCCGAGTTGCAGTGCTACGAGATGTAGCGTGTCTGGGAAAGCACAGATCCGCAGTGCTCTTGTGCCTGTGAATCGGCTGCAAAAGGAAGGTGCACAGCAGCAACAGCTCTCAGAACTAGTACGTTCCTTGTGGGACAAGAAGCAGGACGTTTGCCTGTTCGCAAAGAGGCTCTGCCGAGTTGCAGTGCTATGAGATGTAGCGTGTCTGGGAAAGCACAGATCCGCAGTGCTCTTGTGCCTGTGAATAAGCTGCACGGTGAGGGTGAAGGGGAGCAAGTTCTTTCAGGGCTGGCACCTTCCTTGTGGGAAAAGGAGTCAGAGTTTTGCCTGTTCGGAAAGAGGCTCTGCCGAGGAAAAGCATCATATCTAGTGTGTCTGGGAAAGCACAGATCCGCAGTGCTCTTGTGCCTGTGAATCGGCTGCAAAAGGAAGGTGCACAGCAGCAACAGCTCTCAGGACTAGTACGTTCCTTGTGGGACAAGAAGCAGGACGTTTGCCTGTTCGCAAAGAGGCTCTGCCTAGTTGCAGTGCTACGAGATGTAGCGTGTCTGGGAAAGCACAGATCCGCAGTGCTCTTGTGCCTGTGAATAGGCTGCACGGTGAGGGTGAAGGGGAGCAACTGCTTTCAGGGCTGGCACCTTCCTTGTGGGAGAAGGAGCCGGACGTTTGCCTGTTCGGAAAGAGGCTCTGCCGAGGAAAAGCATCATGACATGTAGCGTGTCTGGGAAAGCACAGATCCGCAGTGCTCTTGTGCCTGTGAATCGGCTGCAAAAGGAAGGTGCACAGCAGCAACAGCTCTCAGGACTAGTACGTTCCTTGTGGGACAAGAAGCAGGACGTTTGCCTGTTCGCAAAGAGGCTCTGCCGAGTTGCAGTGCTACGAGATGTAGCGTGTCTGGGAAAGCACAGATCCGCAGTGCTCTTGTGCCTGTGAATAAGCTGCACGGTGAGGGTGAAGGGGAGCAACTGCTTTCAGGGCTGGCACCTTCCTTGTGGGAAAAGGAGTCAGACTTTTGCCTGTTCGGAAAGAGGCTCTGCCGAGGAAAAGCATCATATCTAGTTTGTCTGGGAAAGCACAGATCCGCAGTGCTCTTGTGCCTGTGAATCGGCTGCAAAAGGAAGGTGCACAGCAGCAACAGCTCTCAGGACTAGTACGTTCCATGTGGGACAAGAAGCAGGACGTTTGCCTGTTCGCAAAGAGGCTCTGCCGAGTTGCAGTGCTATGAGATGTAGCGTGTCTGGGAAAGCACAGATCCGCAGTGCTCTTGTGCCTGTGAATCGGCTGCAAAAGGAAGGTGCACAGCAGCAACAGCTCTCAGGACTAGTACGTTCCTTGTGGGACAAGAAGCAGGACGTTTGCCTGTTCGCAAAGAGGCTCTGCCGAGGAGAAGCATCATATGTAGCGTGTCTGGGAAAGCACAGATCCGCAGTGCTCTTGTGCCTGTGAATAAGCTGCACGGTGAGCGTGAAGGGGAGCAAGTTCTTTCAGGGCTGGCACCTTCCTTGTGGGAAAAGGAGTCAGAGTTTTGCCTGTTCGGAAAGAGGCTCTGCCGAGGAAAAGCATCATATCTAGTGTGTCTGGGAAAGCACAGATCCGCAGTGCTCTTGCGCCTGTGAATCGGCTGCAAAAGGAAGGTGCACAGCAGCAACAGCTCTCAGGACTAGTACGTTCCTTGTGGGACAAGAAGCAGGACGTTTGCCTGTTCGCAAAGAGGCTCTGCCGAGTTGCAGTGCTATGAGATGTAGCGTGTCTGGGAAAGCACAGATCCGCAGTGCTCTTGTGCCTGTGAATAAGCTGCACGGTGAGGGTGAAGGGGAGCAACTGCTTTCAGGGCTGGCACCTTCCTTGTGGGAAAAGGAGTCAGAGTTTTGCCTGTTCGGAAAGAGGCTCTGCCGAGGAAAAGCATCATATCTAGTGTGTCTGGGAAAGCACAGATCCGCAGTGCTCTTGTGCCTGTGAATCGGCTGCAAAAGGAAGGTGCACAGCAGCAACAGCTCTCAGGACTAGTACGTTCCTTGTGGGACAAGAAGCAGGACGTTTGCCTGTTCGCAAAGAGGCTCTGCCGAGTTGCAGTGCTACGAGATGTAGCGTGTCTGGGAAAGCACAGATCCGCAGTGCTCTTGTGCCTGTGAATAAGCTGCACGGTGAGCGTGAAGGGGAGCAAGTGCTTTCAGGGCTGGCACCTTCCTTGTGGGAGAAGGAGCCGGACGTTTGCCTGTTGGGAAAGAGGGTCTGCCGAGGAAAAGCATCATATGTAGCGTGTCTGGGAAAGCACAGATCCGCAGTGCTGTTGTGCCTGTGAATAAGCTGCACGGTGAGGGTGAAGGGGAGCAACTGCTCTCAGGGCTGGCACCTTCCTTGTGGGAAAAGGAGTCAGAGTTTTGCCTGTTCGGAAAGAGGCTCTGCCGAGGAAAAGCATCATATCTAGTGTGTCTGGGAAAGCACAGATCCGCAGTGCTCTTGTGCCTGTGAATCGGCTGCAAAAGGAAGGTGCACAGCAGCAACAGCTCTCAGGACTAGTACGTTCCTTGTGGGACAAGAAGCAGGACGTTTGCCTGTTCGCAAAGAGGCTCTGCCGAGTTGCAGTGCTACGAGATGTAGCGTGTCTGGGAAAGCACAGATCCGCAGTGCTCTTGTGCCTGTGAATAAGCTGCACGGTGAGCGTGAAGGGGAGCAAGTGCTTTCAGGGCTGGCACCTTCCTTGTGGGAGAAGGAGGCGGACGTTTGCCTGTTCGGAAAGAGGCTCTGCCGAGGAAAAGCATCATGACATGTAGCGTGTCTGGGAAAGCACAGATCCGCAGTGCTCGTGTGCCTGTGAATCGGCTGCAAAAGGAAGGTGCACAGCAGCAACAGCTCTCAGGACTAGTACGTTCCTTGTGGGACAAGAAGCAGGACGTTTGCCTGTTCGCAAAGAGGCTCTGCCGAGTTGCAGTGCTACGAGATGTAGCGTGTCTGGGAAAGCACAGATCCGCAGTGCTCTTGTGCCTGTGAATAAGCTGCACGGTGAGCGTGAAGGGGAGCAAGTGCTTTCAGGGCTGGCACCTTCCTTGTGGGAGAAGGAGCCGGACGTTTGCCTGTTCGGAAAGAGGCTCTGCCGAGGAAAAGCATCATGACATGTAGCGTGTCTGGGAAAGCACAGATCCGCAGTGCTGTTGTGCCTGTGAATAAGCTGCACGGTGAGGGTGAAGGGGAGCAACTGCTTTCAGGGCTGGCACCTTCCTTGTGGGAAAAGGAGTCAGAGTTTTGCCTGTTCGGAAAGAGGCTCTGCCGAGGAAAAGCATCATGACATGTAGCGTGTCTGGGAAAGCACAGATCCGCAGTGCTCTTGTGCCTGTGAATCGGCTGCAAAAGGAAGGTGCACAGCAGCAACAGCTCTCAGGACTAGTACGTTCCTTGTGGGACAAGAAGCAGGACGTTTGCCTGTTCGCAAAGAGGCTCTGCCGAGTTGCAGTGCTACGAGATGTAGCGTGTCTGGGAAAGCACAGATCCGCAGTGCTCTTGTGCCTGTGAATAAGCTGCACGGTGAGAATGAAGGGGAGCAAGTGCTTTCAGGGCTGGCACCTTCCTTGTGGGAAAAGGAGTCAGACTTTTGCCTGTTCGGAAAGATGCTCTGCCGAGGAAAAGCATCATATCTAGTGTGTCTGGGAAAGCACAGATCCACAGTGCTCTTGTGCCTGTGAATAAGCTGCACGGTGAGAATGAAGGGGAGCAACTGCTTTCAGGGCTGGCACCTTCCTTGTGGGAAAAGGAGTCAGACTTTTGCCTGTTCGCAAAGAGGCTCTGCCGAGGAAAAGCATCATGACATGTAGCGTGTCCGGGAAAGCACAGATCCGCAGTGCTCTTGTGCCTGTGAAGAAGCTGCACGGTGAGAATGAAGGGGAGCAACTGCTTTCAGGGCTGGCACCTTCCTTGTGGGAAAAGGAGTCAGACTCTTGCCTGTTCGGAAAGAGGCTCTGCCGAGGAAAAGCATCATTTGTAGCGTGTCTGGGAAAGCACAGATCCGCAGTGCTCTTGTGCCTGTGAATAGGCTGCACGGTGAGGGTGAAGGGGCGCAAGTTCTTTCAGGGCTGGCACCTTCCTTGTGGGAGAAGGAGCCGGACGTTTGCCTGTTCGGAAAGAGGCTCTGCCGAGGAAAAGCATCATATCTAGTGTGTCTGGGAAAGCACAGATCCGCTGTGCTCTTGTGCCTGTGAATCAGCTGCAAAAGGAAGGTGCACAGCAGCAACAGCTCTCAGGACTAGTACGTTCCTTGTGGGACAAGAAGCAGGACGTTTGCTTCTTCGAAAATAGGCTCTGCCAAGTTGCAGTGCTATGAGATGTAGCGTGTCTGGGAAAGCACAGATCCGCAGTGCTGTTGTACCTGTGAATAGGCTGCACGGTGAGAATGAAGGGGAGCAACTGCTTTCAGGGCTGGCACCTTCCTTGAGGGAGAAGGAGTCAGAGTTTTGCCTGTTCGGAAAGAGGCTCTGCCGAGGAAAAGCATCATGACATGTACCGTGTCTGGGAAAGCACAGATCCGCAGTGCTCTTGTGCCTGTGAGTAAGCTGCACGGTGAAGGTGAAGGGGAGCAAGTGTTTTCAGGGCTGGCTCCTTCCTTTTGGCAGAAGGAGCCGGACGTTTGCCTGTTCGGAAAGAGGCTCTGCCGAGGAAAAGCGTCATGACATACAGCGTCTCTGGGAAAGGAGAGATCCGCAGTGTATAGTGCCTGTGAATCGGCTGCAAAAGGAAGGTGCACAACAGCAACAGCTCTCAGGACTAGTACATTCCTTGTGGGACAAGAAGCAGGACGTTTGCTTCTTCGCAAATAGGCTCTGCCGAGTTGCAGTGCTATGAGATGTAGCGTGTCTGGGAAAGCACAGATCCGCAGTGCTGTTGTACCTGTGAATAAGCTGCACGGTGAGAATGAAGGGGAGCAACTGCTTTCAGGGCTGGCACCTTCCTTGTGGGAAAAGGAGTCAGACTTTTGCCTGTTCGGAAAGAGGCTCTGCCGAGGAAAAGCATCATATCTAGTGTGTCTGGGAAAGCACAGATCCGCAGTGCTCTTGTGCCTGTGAATCGGCTGCCAAAGGAAGGTGCACAGCAGCAACAGCTCTCAGGACTAGTACGTTCCTTGTGGGACAAGAAGCAGGACTTTTGCCTGTTCGCAAAGAGGCTCTGCCGAGTTGCAGTGCTATGAGATGTAGCGTGTCTGGGAAAGCACAGATCCGCAGTGCTGTTGTACCTGTGAATAGGCTGCACGGTGAGGGTGAAGGGGAGCAAGTTCTTTCAGGGCTGGCACCTTCCTTGTGGGAGAAGGAGCCGGACGTTTGCCTGTTCGGAAAGAGGCTCTGCCGAGGAAAAGCATCATGACATGTAGTGTGTCTGGGAAAGCACAGATCCGCAGTGCTCTTGTGCCTGTGAATCAGCTGCCAAAGGAAGGTGCACAGCAGCAACAGCTCTCAGGACTAGTACGTTCCTTGTGGGACAAGAAGCAGGATGTTTGCCTGTTCGCAAAGAGGCTCTGCCGAGTTGCAGTGCTATGAGATGTAGCGTGTCTGGGAAAGCACAGATCCGCAGTGCTCGTGTGCCTGTGAATAAGCTGCACGGTGAGCATGAAGGGCAGCAAGTGCTTTCAGGGCTGGCACCTTCCTTGTGGGAGAAAGAGGTGGACATTTGCCTGTTCTGAAAGAGGCTCTGCCGAGGAAAAGCATCATGACATGTAGCGTGTCTGGGAAAGCACAGATCCGCAGTGCTGTTGTGCCTGTGAATAAGCTGCACGGTGAAAATGAAGGGGAGCAAGTTCTTTCAGGGCTGGCATCTTCCTTGTGGGAGAAGGAGCCGGACGTTTTGCCTGTTCGGAAAGAGGCTCTGCCGAGGAAAAGCATCATATCTAGTGTGTCTGGGAAAGCACAGATCCGCAGTGCTCTTCTGCCTGTGAATCGGCTGCAAAAGGAAGGTGCACAGCAGCAACAGCTCTCAGGACTAGTACGTTCCTTGTGGGACAAGAAGCAGGACGTTTGCCTGTTCGGAAAGAGGCTCTGCCGAGGAAAAGCATCATGACATGTAGCGTGTCTGGGAAAGCACAGATCCGCAGTGCTGTTGTACCTGTGAATAGGCTGCACGGTGAGGGTGAAGGGGAGCAAGTTCTTTCAGGGCTGGCACCTTCCTTGTGGGAGAAGGAGCCGGACGTTTGCCTGTTCGGAAAGAGCCTCTGCCGAGGAAAAGCATCATGACATGTAGCGTGTCTGGGAAAGCACAGATCCGCAGTGCTCGTGTGCCTGTGAATAGGCTGCCAAAGGAAGGTGCACAGCAGCAACAGCTCTCAGGACTAGTACGTTCCCTGTGGGACAAGAAGCAGGACGTTTGCTTCTTCGCATATAGTCTCTGCCGAGTTGCAGTGCTACGAGATGTAGCGTGTCTGGGAAAGCACAGATCCGCAGTGCTGTTGTACCTGTGAATAGGCTGCACGGAGAGCGTGAAGGGCAGCAACTACTTTCAGGGCTGGCACCTTCCTTGTGGGAGAAGGAGCCGGACGTTTGCCTGTTCGGAAAGAGGCTCTGCCGAGGAAAAGCATCATGACATGTAGCGTGTCTGGGAAAGCACAGATCCGCAGTGCTGTTGTACCTGTGAATAGGCTGCACGGTGAGGGTGAAGGGGAGCAACTGCTTTCAGGGCTGGCACCTTCCTTGTGGGAGAAGGAGCCGGAAGTTTGCCTGTTCGGAAAGAGGCTCTGCCGAGGAAAAGCATCATGACATGTAGCGTGTCTGGGAAAGCACAGATCCGCAGTGCTGTTGTACCTGTGAATAGGCTGCACGGTGAGGGTGAAGGGGAGCAAGTGCTTTCAGGGCTGGCACCTTCCTTGTGGGAGAAGGAGTCAGAGTTTTGCCTGTTCGGAAAGAGGCGCTGCCGAGGAAAAGCATCATGACGTGTAGCGTGTCTGGGAAAGCACTGATCCTCAGTGCTCTTGTTCCTGTGAATAGGCTGGAAAAGGAAGGTGCACAGCAGCAACAGCTCTCAGGACTAGTACGTTCCTTGTGGGACAAGAAGCAGGACGTTTGCTTCTTCGCAAATAGGCTCTGCCGAGTTGCAGTGCTACGAGATGTAGCGTGTCTGGGAAAGCACAGATCCGCAGTGCTGTTGTACCTGTGAATAAGCTGCACGGTGAGCGTGAAGGGGAGCAAGTGCTTTCAGGGCTGGCACCTTCCTTGTGGGAAAAGGAGTCAGACTTTTGCCTGTTCGCAAAGAGGCTCTGCCGAGGAAAAGCATCATATCTAGTGTGTCTGGGAAAGCACAGATCCGCAGTGCTCTTGTGCCTGTGAATCGCTGCAAAAGGAAGGTGCACAGCAGCAACAGCTCTCAGGACTAGTACGTTCCTTGTGGGACAAGAAGCAGGACGTTTGCCTGTTCGCAAAGAGGCTCTGCCGACTTGCAGTGCTATGAGATGTAGCGTGTCCGGGAAAGCACAGATCCGCAGTGCTCTTGTGCCTGTGAATAAGCTGCACGGTGAGAATGAAGGGGAGCAACTGCTTTCAGGGCTGGCACCTTCCTTGTGGGAAAAGGAGTCAGACTCTTGCCTGTTCGGAAAGAGGCTCTGCCGAGGAAAAGCATCATGACATGTAGCGTGTCTGGGAAAGCACAGATCCGCAGTGCTCTTGTGCCTGTGAATAAGCTGCACGGTGAGAATGAAGGGGAGCAACTGCTTTCAGGGCTGGCACCTTCCTTGTGGGAAAAGGAGTCAGACTTTTGCCTGTTCGCAAAGAGGCTCTGCCGAGTTGCAGTACTATGAGATGTAGCGTGTCTGGGAAAGCACAGATCCGCAGTGCTCTTGTGCCTGTGAATAGGCTGCACTGTGAGAATGAAGGGGAGCAACACCTTTCAGGGCTGGCACCTTCCTTGTGGGAGAAGGAGCCGGACGTTTGCCTGTTCGGAAAGAGGCTCTGCCGAGGAAAAGCATCATGACATGTAGCGTGTCTGGGAAAGCAAAGGTACGCAGTGCTGTTGTGCCTGTGAATAAGCTGCACGGTGAGAATGAAGGGGAGCAAGTGCTTTCAGGGCTGGCACCTTCCTTGTGGGAAAAGGAGTCAGAGTTTTGCCTGTTCGGAAAGAGGCTCTGCCGAGGAAAAGCATCATATCTAGTGTGTCTGGGAAAGCACAGATCCGCAGTGCTCTTGTGCCTGTGAATCGCTGCAAAAGGAAGGTGCACAGCAGCAACAGCTCTCAGGACTAGTACGTTCCTTGTGGGACAAGAAGCAGGACGTTTGCCTGTTCGCAAAGAGGCTCTGCCGAGTTGCAGTGCTACGAGATGTAGCGTGTCTGGGAAAGCACAGATCCGCAGTGCTCTTGTGCCTGTGAATAAGCTGCACGGTGAGCGTGAAGGGGAGCAAGTGCTTTCAGGGCTGGCACCTTCCTTGTGGGAGAAGGAGCCGGACGTTTGCCTGTTCGGAAAGAGGGTCTGCCGAGGAAAAGCATCATGACATGTAGCGTGTCTGGGAAAGCAAAGGTACGCAGTGCTGTTGTGCCTGTGAATAAGCTGCACGGTGAGAATGAAGGGGAGCAAGTGCTTTCAGGGCTGGCACCTTCCTTGTGGGAAAAGGAGTCAGAGTTTTGCCTGTTCGGAAAGAGGCTCTGCCGAGGAAAAGCATCATGACATGTAGCGTGTCTGGGAAAGCAAAGGTACGCAGTGCTGTTGTGCCTGTGAATAAGCTGCACGGTGAGAATGAAGGGGAGCAACTGCTTTCAGGGCTGGCACCTTCCTTGTGGGAGAAGGAGCCGGACGTTTGCCTGTTCGGAAAGAGGCTCTGCCGAGGAAAAGCATCATGACATGTAGCGTGTCTGGGAAAGCACTGATCCGCAGTGCTGTTGTGCCTATGAATAGGCTGCACGGAGAGAATGAAGGGGAGCAACTGCTTTCAGGGCTGGCACCTTCCTTGTGGGAAAAGGAGTCAGAGTTTTGCCTGTTCGGAAAGAGGCTCTGCCGAGGAAAAGCATCATATGTAGCGTGTCTGGGAAAGCACAGATCCACAGTGCTCTTGTGCCTGTGAATAGGCTGCAAAAGGAAGGTGCACAGCAGCAACAGCTTTCAGGGCTGGCACGTTCCTTGTGGGAGAAGGAGCCGGACGTTGGCCTGTTCGGAAAGAGGCTCTGCCGAGGAAAAGCATCATGACATGTAGCGTGTCTGAGAAAGCACAGATCCGCAGTGCTCTTGTGCCTGTGAATCGGCTGCAAAAGGAAGGTGCACAGCAGCAACAGCTCTCAGGACTAGTACGTTCCTTGTGGGACAAGAAGCAGGACGTTTGCTTCTTCGCAAAGAGGCTCTGCCGAGTTGCAGTGCTATGAGATGTAGCGTGTCTGGGAAAGCACAGATCCGCAGTGCTGTTGTACCTGTGAATAGGCTGAACGGTGAGAATGAAGGGGAGCAAGTGCTTTCAGGGCTGGCACCTTCCTTGTGGGAGAAGGAGCCGGACGTTTGCCTGTTCGGAAAGAGGCTCTGCCGAGGAAAAGCATCATGACATGTAGCGTGTCCGGGAAAGCACAGATCCGCAGTGCTCTTGTGCCTGTGAATAAGCTGCACGGTGAGAATGAAGGGGAGCAACTGCTTTCAGGGCTGGCACCTTCCTTGTGGGAAAAGGAGTCAGACTCTTGCCTGTTCGGAAAGAGGCTCTGCCGAGGAAAAGCATCATGACATGTAGCGTGTCTGGGAAAGCACAGATCCGCAGTGCTGTTGTGCCTGTGAATAGGCTGCCAAAGGAAGGTGCACAGCAGCAACAGCTCTCAGGAGTAGTACGTTCCTTGTGGGACAAGAAGCAGGACGTTTGCTTCTTCGCAAATAGGCTCTGCCGAGTTGCAGTGCTATGAGATGTAGCGTGTCTGGGAAAGCACAGATCCGCAGCGCTCTTGTGCCTGTGAATAAGCTGCACGGAGAGCGTGAAGGGGAGCCACTGCTTTCAGGGCTGGCACCTTCCTTGTGGGAAAAGGAGTCAGACTTTTGCCTGTTCGGAAAGATGCTCTGCCGAGGAAAAGCATCATATCTAGTGTGTCTGGGAAAGCACAGATCCGCAGTGCTCTTGTGCCTGTGAATAAGCTGCACGGTGAGAATGAAGGGGAGCAACTGCTTTCAGGGCTGGCACCTTCCTTGTGGGAAAAGGAGTCAGACTTTTGCCTGTTCGCAAAGAGGCTCTGCCGAGGAAAAGCATCATGACATGTAGCGTGTCCGGGAAAGCACAGATCCGCAGTGCTCTTGTGCCTGTGAAGAAGCTGCACGGTGAGAATGAAGGGGAGCAACTGCTTTCAGGGCTGGCACCTTCCTTGTGGGAAAAGGAGCCGGACGTTTGCCTGTTCGGAAAGAGGCTCTGCCGAGGAAAAGCATCATATCTAGTGTGTCTGGGAAAGCACAGATCCGCAGTGCTCTTGTGCCTGTGAATAAGCTGCACGGTGAGAATGAAGGGGAGCAACTGCTTTCAGGGCTGGCACCTTCCTTGTGGGAAAAGGAGTCAGACTCTTGCCTGTTCGGAAAGAGGCTCTGCCGAGGAAAAGCATCATGACATGTAGCGTGTCTGGGAAAGCACAGATCCGCAGTGCTCTTGTGCCTGTGAATCAGCTGCAAAAGGAAGGTGCACAGCAGCAACAGCTCTCAGGACTAGTACGTTCCTTGTGGGACAAGAAGCAGGACCTTTGCTTCTTCGAAAATAGGCTCTGCCGAGTTGCAGTGCTATGAGATGTAGCGTGTCTGGGAAAGCACAGATCCGCAGTGCTGTTGTACCTGTGAATAGGCTGCACGGTGAGAATGAAGGGGAGCAACTGCTTTCAGGGCTGGCACCTTCCTTGTGGGAGAAGGAGCCGGACGTTTGCCTGTTCGGAAAGAGGCTCTGCCGAGGAAAAGCATCATATCTAGTGTGTCTGGGAAAGCACAGATCCGCAGTGCTCTTGTGCCTGTGAATCAGCTGCAAAAGGAAGGTGCACAGCAGCAACAGCTCTCAGGACTAGTACGTTCCTTGTGGGACAAGAAGCAGGACGTTTGCCTGTTCGCAAAGAGGCTCTGCCGAGTTGCAGTGCTACGAGATGTAGCGTGTCTGGGAAAGCACAGATCCGCAGTGCTGTTGTACCTGTGAATAAGCTGCACGGTGAGAATGAAGGGGAGCAACTGCTTTCAGGGCTGGCACCTTCCTTGTGGGAAAAGGAGTCAGATTTTGCCTGTTCGGAAAGAGGCTCTGCCGAGGAAAAGCATCATATCTAGTGTGTCTGGGAAAGCACAGATCCGCAGTGCTCTTGTGCCTGTGAATAGGCTGCCAAAGGAAGGTGCACAGCAGCAACAGCTCTCAGGAGTAGTACGTTCCCTGTGGGACAAGAAGCAGGACGTTTGCTTCTTCGAAAATAGGCTCTGCCAAGTTGCAGTGCTATGAGATGTAGCGTGTCTGGGAAAGCACAGATCCGCAGTGCTGTTGTACCTGTGAATAGGCTGCACGGTGAGAATGAAGGGGAGCAACTGCTTTCAGGGCTGGCACCTTCCTTGAGGGAGAAGGAGTCAGAGTTTTGCCTGTTCGGAAAGAGGCTCTGCCGAGGAAAAGCATCATGACATGTAGCGTGTCTGGGAAAGCACAGATCCGCAGTGCTCTTGTGCCTGTGAGTAAGCTGCACGGTGAAGGTGAAGGGGAGCAAGTGTTTTCAGGGCTGGCTCCTTCCTTTTGGCAGAAGGAGCCGGACGTTTGCCTGTTCGGAAAGAGGCTCTGCCGAGGAAAAGCGTCATGACATACAGCGTCTCTGGGAAAGGAGAGATCCGCAGTGTATAGTGCCTGTGAATCGGCTGCAAAAGGAAGGTGCACAACAGCAACAGCTCTCAGGACTAGTACATTCCTTGTGGGACAAGAAGCAGGACGTTTGCTTCTTCGCAAATAGGCTCTGCCGAGTTGCAGTGCTATGAGATGTAGCGTGTCTGGGAAAGCACAGATCCGCAGTGCTGTTGTACCTGTGAATAAGCTGCACGGTGAGAATGAAGGGGAGCAACTGCTTTCAGGGCTGGCACCTTCCTTGTGGGAAAAGGAGTCAGACTTTTGCCTGTTCGGAAAGAGGCTCTGCCGAGGAAAAGCATCATATCTAGTGTGTCTGGGAAAGCACAGATCCGCAGTGCTCTTGTGCCTGTGAATCGGCTGCCAAAGGAAGGTGCACAGCAGCAACAGCTCTCAGGACTAGTACGTTCCTTGTGGGACAAGAAGCAGGACTTTTGCCTGTTCGCAAAGAGGCTCTGCCGAGTTGCAGTGCTATGAGATGTAGCGTGTCTGGGAAAGCACAGATCCGCAGTGCTGTTGTACCTGTGAATAGGCTGCACGGTGAGGGTGAAGGGGAGCAAGTTCTTTCAGGGCTGGCACCTTCCTTGTGGGAGAAGGAGCCGGACGTTTGCCTGTTCGGAAAGAGGCTCTGCCGAGGAAAAGCATCATGACATGTAGTGTGTCTGGGAAAGCACAGATCCGCAGTGCTCTTGTGCCTGTGAATCAGCTGCCAAAGGAAGGTGCACAGCAGCAACAGCTCTCAGGACTAGTACGTTCCTTGTGGGACAAGAAGCAGGACGTTTGCCTGTTCGCAAAGAGGCTCTGCCGAGGAAAAGCATCATGACATGTAGCGTGTCCGGGAAAGCACAGATCCGCAGTGCTCTTGTGCCTGTGAAGAAGCTGCACGGTGAGAATGAAGGGGAGCAACTGCTTTCAGGGCTGGCACCTTCCTTGTGGGAAAAGGAGCCGGACGTTTGCCTGTTCGGAAAGAGGCTCTGCCGAGGAAAAGCATCATGACATGTAGCGTGTCTGGGAAAGCACAGATCCGCAGTGCTCTTGTGCCTGTGAATCAGCTGCAAAAGGAAGGTGCACAGCAGCAACAGCTCTCAGGACTAGTACGTTCCTTGTGGGACAAGAAGCAGGACCTTTGCTTCTTCGAAAATAGGCTCTGCCGAGTTGCAGTGCTATGAGATGTAGCGTGTCTGGGAAAGCACAGATCCGCAGTGCTGTTGTACCTGTGAATAGGCTGCACGGTGAGAATGAAGGGGAGCAACTGCTTTCAGGGCTGGCACCTTCCTTGTGGGAGAAGGAGCCGGACGTTTGCCTGTTCGGAAAGAGGCTCTGCCGAGGAAAAGCATCATATCTAGTGTGTCTGGGAAAGCACAGATCCGCAGTGCTCTTGTGCCTGTGAATCAGCTGCAAAAGGAAGGTGCACAGCAGCAACAGCTCTCAGGACTAGTACGTTCCTTGTGGGACAAGAAGCAGGACGTTTGCCTGTTCGCAAAGAGGCTCTGCCGAGTTGCAGTGCTACGAGATGTAGCGTGTCTGGGAAAGCACAGATCCGCAGTGCTGTTGTACCTGTGAATAAGCTGCACGGTGAGAATGAAGGGGAGCAACTGCTTTCAGGGCTGGCACCTTCCTTGTGGGAAAAGGAGTCAGATTTTGCCTGTTCGGAAAGAGGCTCTGCCGAGGAAAAGCATCATATCTAGTGTGTCTGGGAAAGCACAGATCCGCAGTGCTCTTGTGCCTGTGAATAGGCTGCCAAAGGAAGGTGCACAGCAGCAACAGCTCTCAGGAGTAGTACGTTCCCTGTGGGACAAGAAGCAGGACGTTTGCTTCTTCGCAAATAGGCTCTGCCAAGTTGCAGTGCTATGAGATGTAGCGTGTCTGGGAAAGCACAGATCCGCAGTGCTGTTGTACCTGTGAATAGGCTGCACGGTGAGAATGAAGGGGAGCAACTGCTTTCAGGGCTGGCACCTTCCTTGAGGGAGAAGGAGTCAGAGTTTTGCCTGTTCGGAAAGAGGCTCTGCCGAGGAAAAGCATCATGACATGTACCGTGTCTGGGAAAGCACAGATCCGCAGTGCTCTTGTGCCTGTGAGTAAGCTGCACGGTGAAGGTGAAGGGGAGCAAGTGTTTTCAGGGCTGGCTCCTTCCTTTTGGCAGAAGGAGCCGGACGTTTGCCTGTTCGGAAAGAGGCTCTGCCGAGGAAAAGCGTCATGACATACAGCGTCTCTGGGAAAGGAGAGATCCGCAGTGTATAGTGCCTGTGAATCGGCTGCAAAAGGAAGGTGCACAACAGCAACAGCTCTCAGGACTAGTACATTCCTTGTGGGACAAGAAGCAAGACGTTTGCTTCTTCGCAAATAGGCTCTGCCGAGTTGCAGTGCTATGAGATGTAGCGTGTCTGGGAAAGCACAGATCCGCAGTGCTGTTGTACCTGTGAATAAGCTGCACGGTGAGAATGAAGGGGAGCAACTGCTTTCAGGGCTGGCACCTTCCTTGTGGGAAAAGGAGTCAGACTTTTGCCTGTTCGGAAAGAGGCTCTGCCGAGGAAAAGCATCATATCTAGTGTGTCTGGGAAAGCACAGATCCGCAGTGCTCTTGTGCCTGTGAATCGGCTGCAAAAGGAAGGTGCACAGCAGCAACAGCTCTCAGGACTAGTACGTTCCTTGTGGGACAAGAAGCAGGACGTTTGCCTGTTCGCAAAGAGGCTCTGCCGAGTTGCAGTGCTACGAGATGTAGCGTGTCTGGGAAAGCACAGATCCGCAGTGCTGTTGTACCTGTGAATAAGCTGCACGGTGAGAATGAAGGGGAGCAACTGCTTTCAGGGCTGGCACCTTCGTTGTGGGAAAAGGAGTCAGATTTTGCCTGTTCGGAAAGAGGCTCTGCCGAGGAAAAGCATCATATCTAGTGTGTCTGGGAAAGCACAGATCCGCAGTGCTCTTGTGCCTGTGAATAGGCTGCCAAAGGAAGGTGCACAGCAGCAACAGCTCTCAGGAGTAGTACGTTCCCTGTGGGACAAGAAGCAGGACGTTTGCTTCTTCGAAAATAGGCTCTGCCAAGTTGCAGTGCTATGAGATGTAGCGTGTCTGGGAAAGCACAGATCCGCAGTGCTGTTGTACCTGTGAATAGGCTGCACGGTGAGAATGAAGGGGAGCAACTGCTTTCAGGGCTGGCACCTTCCTTGAGGGAGAAGGAGTCAGAGTTTTGCCTGTTCGGAAAGAGGCTCTGCCGAGGAAAAGCATCATGACGTGTAGCGTGTCTGGGAAAGCACTGATCCGCAGTGCTCTTGTGCCTGTGAATCGGCTGCAAAAGGAAGGTGCACAGCAGCAACAGCTCTCAGGACTAGTACGTTCCTTGTGGGACAAGAAGCAGGACGTTTGCCTGTTCGCAAAGAGGCTCTGCCGAGTTGCAGTGCTACGAGATGTAGCGTGTCTGGGAAAGCACAGATCCGCAGTGCTCTTGTGCCTGTGAATAAGCTGCACGGTGAGCGTGAAGGGGAGCAAGTGCTTTCAGGGCTGGCACCTTCCTTGTGGGAGAAGGAGCCGGACGTTTGCCTGTTCGGAAAGAGGGTCTGCCGAGGAAAAGCATCATATCTAGTGTGTCTGGGAAAGCACAGATCCGCAGTGCTCTTGTGCCTGTGAATAGGCTGCACGGTGAGAATGAAGGGGAGCAACTGCTTTCAGGGCTGGCACCTTCCTTGTGGGAGAAGGAGCCGGACGTTTGCCTGTTCGGAAAGAGGCTCTGCCGAGGAAAAGCATCATGACATGTAGCGTGTCTGGGAAAGCAAAGGTACGCAGTGCTGTTGTGCCTGTGTATAAGCTGCACGGTGAGAATGAAGGGGAGCAAGTGCTTTCAGGGCTGGCACCTTCCTTGTGGGAAAAGGAGTCAGACTTTTGCCTGTTCGGAAAGAGGCTCTGCCGAGGAAAAGCATCATATCTAGTGTGTCTGGGAAAGCACAGATCCGCAGTGATCTTGTGCCTGTGAATCGGCTGCAAACGGAAGGTGCACAGCAGCAACAGCTCTCAGGACTAGTACGTTCCTTGTGGGACAAGAAGCAGGACGTTTGCCTGTTCGCAAAGAGGCTCTGCCGAGTTGCAGTGCTATGAGATGTAGCGTGTCCGGGAAAGCACAGATCCGCAGTGCTCTTGTGCCTGTGAATAGGCTGCAAAAGGAAGGTGCACAGCAGCAACAGCTCTCAGGACTAGTACGTTCCTTGTGGGACAAGAAGCAGGACGTTTGCTTCTTCGCAAAGAGGCTCTGCCGAGTTGCAGTGCTATGAGATGTAGCGTGTCTGGGAAAGCACAGATCCGCAGTGCTCTTGTGCCTGTGAATAGGCTGCACGGTGAGAATGAAGGGGAGCAACTGCTTTCAGGGCTGGCACCTTCCTTGTGGGAAAAGGAGTCAGACTTTTGCCTGTTCGGAAAGAGGCTCTGCCGAGGAAAAGCATCATATCTAGTGTGTCTGGGAAAGCACAGATCCGCAGTGCTCTTGTGCCTGTGAATAGGCTGCAAAAGGAAGGTGCACAGCAGCAACAGCTCTCAGGACTAGTACGTTCCTTGTGGGACAAGAAGCAGGACGTTTGCCTGTTCGCAAAGAGGCTCTGCCGAGTTGCAGTACTATGAGATGTAGCGTGTCTGGGAAAGCACAGATCCGCAGTGCACTTGTGCCTGTGAATAGGCTGCACTGTGAGAATGAAGGGGAGCAACACCTTTCAGGGCTGGCACCTTCCTTGTGGGAGAAGGAGCCGGACGTTTGCCTGTTCGGAAAGAGGCTCTGCCGAGGAAAAGCATCATGACATGTAGCGTGTCTGGGAAAGCAAAGGTACGCAGTGCTGTTGTGCCTGTGAATAAGCTGCACGGTGAGAATGAAGGGGAGCAAGTGCTTTCAGGGCTGGCACCTTCCTTGTGGGAAAAGGAGTCAGAGTTTTGCCTGTTCGGAAAGAGGCTCTGCCGAGGAAAAGCATCATGACATGTAGCGTGTCTGGGAAAGCAAAGGTACGCAGTGCTGTTGTGCCTGTGAATAAGCTGCACGGTGAGAATGAAGGGGAGCAACTGCTTTCAGGGCTGGCACCTTCCTTGTGGGAGAAGGAGCCGGACGTTTGCCTGTTCGGAAAGAGGCTCTGCCGAGGAAAAGCATCATGACATGTAGCGTGTCTGGGAAAGCAAAGGTACGCAGTGCTGTTGTGCCTATGAATAGGCTGCACGGAGAGAATGAAGGGGAGCAACTGCTTTCAGGGCTGGCACCTTCCTTGTGGGAAAAGGAGTCAGAGTTTTGCCTGTTCGGAAAGAGGCTCTGCCGAGGAAAAGCATCATGACATGTAGCGTGTCTGGGAAAGCACAGATCCGCAGTGCTCTTGTGCCTGTGAATAAGCTGCACGGAGAGCGTGAAGGGGAGCAACTGCTTTCAGGGCTGGCACCTTCCTTGTGGGAAAAGGAGTCAGACTTTTGCCTGTTCGGAAAGATGCTCTGCCGAGGAAAAGCATCATATCTAGTGTGTCTGGGAAAGCACAGATCCACAGTGCTCTTGTGCCTGTGAATAAGCTGCACGGTGAGAATGAAGGGGAGCAACTGCTTTCAGGGCTGGCACCTTCCTTGTGGGAAAAGGAGTCAGACTTTTGCCTGTTCGCAAAGAGGCTCTGCCGAGGAAAAGCATCATGACATGTAGCGTGTCCGGGAAAGCACAGATCCGCAGTGCTCTTGTGCCTGTGAAGAAGCTGCACGGTGAGAATGAAGGGGAGCAACTGCTTTCAGGGCTGGCACCTTCCTTGTGGGAAAAGGAGTCAGACTCTTGCCTGTTCGGAAAGAGGCTCTGCCGAGGAAAAGCATCATTTGTAGCGTGTCTGGGAAAGCACAGATCCGCAGTGCTCTTGTGCCTGTGAATAGGCTGCACGGTGAGGGTGAAGGGGAGCAAGTTCTTTCAGGGCTGGCACCTTCCTTGTGGGAGAAGGAGCCGGACGTTTGCCTGTTCGGAAAGAGGCTCTGCCGAGGAAAAGCATCATATCTAGTGTGTCTGGGAAAGCACAGATCCGCTGTGCTCTTGTGCCTGTGAATCAGCTGCAAAAGGAAGGTGCACAGCAGCAACAGCTCTCAGGACTAGTACGTTCCTTGTGGGACAAGAAGCAGGACCTTTGCTTCTTCGAAAATAGGCTCTGCCGAGTTGCAGTGCTATGAGATGTAGCGTGTCTGGGAAAGCACAGATCCGCAGTGCTGTTGTACCTGTGAATAGGCTGCACGGTGAGAATGAAGGGGAGCAACTGCTTTCAGGGCTGGCACCTTCCTTGTGGGAGAAGGAGCCGGACGTTTGCCTGTTCGGAAAGAGGCTCTGCCGAGGAAAAGCATCATATCTAGTGTGTCTGGGAAAGCACAGATCCGCAGTGCTCTTGTGCCTGTGAATCAGCTGCAAAAGGAAGGTGCACAGCAGCAACAGCTCTCAGGACTAGTACGTTCCTTGTGGGACAAGAAGCAGGACGTTTGCCTGTTCGCAAAGAGGCTCTGCCGAGTTGCAGTGCTACGAGATGTAGCGTGTCTGGGAAAGCACAGATCCGCAGTGCTGTTGTACCTGTGAATAAGCTGCACGGTGAGAATGAAGGGGAGCAACTGCTTTCAGGGCTGGCAACTTCCTTGTGGGAAAAGGAGTCAGACTTTTGCCTGTTCGGAAAGAGGCTCTGCCGAGGAAAAGCATCATATCTAGTGTGTCTGGGAAAGCACAGATCCGCAGTGCTCTTGTGCCTGTGAATAGGCTGCCAAAGGAAGGTGCACAGCAGCAACAGCTCTCAGGAGTAGTACGTTCCCTGTGGGACAAGAAGCAGGACGTTTGCTTCTTCGAAAATAGGCTCTGCCAAGTTGCAGTGCTATGAGATGTAGCGTGTCTGGGAAAGCACAGATCCGCAGTGCTGTTGTACCTGTGAATAGGCTGCACGGTGAGAATGAAGGGGAGCAACTGCTTTCAGGGCTGGCACCTTCCTTGAGGGAGAAGGAGTCAGAGTTTTGCCTGTTCGGAAAGAGGCTCTGCCGAGGAAAAGCATCATGACATGTACCGTGTCTGGGAAAGCACAGATCCGCAGTGCTCTTGTGCCTGTGAGTAAGCTGCACGGTGAAGGTGAAGGGGAGCAAGTGTTTTCAGGGCTGGCTCCTTCCTTTTGGCAGAAGGAGCCGGACGTTTGCCTGTTCGGAAAGAGGCTCTGCCGAGGAAAAGCGTCATGACATACAGCGTCTCTGGGAAAGGAGAGATCCGCAGTGTATAGTGCCTGTGAATCGGCTGCAAAAGGAAGGTGCACAACAGCAACAGCTCTCAGGACTAGTACATTCCTTGTGGGACAAGAAGCAGGACGTTTGCTTCTTCGCAAATAGGCTCTGCCGAGTTGCAGTGCTATGAGATGTAGCGTGTCTGGGAAAGCACAGATCCGCAGTGCTGTTGTACCTGTGAATAGGCTGCACGGTGAGGGTGAAGGGGAGCAAGTTCTTTCAGGGCTGGCACCTTCCTTGTGGGAGAAGGAGCCGGACGTTTGCCTGTTCGGAAAGAGGCTCTGCCGAGGAAAAGCATCATGACATGTAGCGTGTCTGGGAAAGCACAGATCCGCAGTGCTGTTGTACCTGTGAATAGGCTGCACGGTGAGGGTGAAGGGGAGCAAGTTCTTTCAGGGCTGGCACCTTCCTTGTGGGAGAAGGAGCCGGACGTTTGCCTGTTCGGAAAGAGCCTCTGCCGAGGAAAAGCATCATGACATGTAGCGTGTCTGGGAAAGCACAGGTACGCAGTGCTGTTGTGCCTGTGAATAGGCTGCCAAAGGAAGGTGCACAGCAGCAACAGCTCTCAGGAGTAGTACGTTCCTTGTGGGACAGGAAGCAGGACGTTTGCTTCTTCGCAAATAGGCTCTGCCGAGTTGCAGTGCTATGAGATGTAGCGTGTCTGGGAAAGCACAGATCCGCAGTGCTGTTGTACCTGTGAATAAGCTGCACGGAGAGCGTGAAGGGGAGCAACTGCTTTCAGGGCTGGCACCTTCCTTGTGGGAAAAGGAGTCAGACTTTTGCCTGTTCGGAAAGAGGCTCTGCCGAGGAAAAGCATCATGACATGTAGCGTGTCTGGGAAAGCACTGATCCGCAGTGCTCTTGTGCCTGTGAATAGGCTGCCAAAGGAAGGTGCACAACAGCAACAGCTCTCAGGACTAGTACGTTCCCTGTGGGACAAGAAGCAGGACGTTTGCTTCTTCGAAAATAGGCTCTGCCGAGTTGCAGTGCTATGAGATGTAGCGTGTCTGGGAAAGCACAGATCCGCAGTGCTGTTGTACCTGTGAATAGGCTGCACGGTGAGAATGAAGGGGAGCAACTGCTTTCAGGGCTGGCACCTTCCTTGTGGGAGAAGGAGCCGGACGTTTGCCTGTTCGGAAAGAGGCTCTGCCGAGGAAAAGCATCATGACATGTAGCGTGTCTGGGAAAGCACAGATCCGCAGTGCTGTTGTACCTGTGAATAGGCTGCACGGTGAGCGTGAAGGGGAGCAAGTGCTTTCAGGGCTGGCACCTTCCTTGTGGGAGAAGGAGCCGGACGTTTGCCTGTTCGGAAAGAGGCTCTGCCGAGGAAAAGCATCATATCTAGTGTGTCTGGGAAAGCACAGATCCGCAGTGCTCTTGTGCCTGTGAATCGGCTGCAAAAGGAAGGTGCACAGCAGCAACAGCTCTCAGGACTAGTACGTTCCATGTGGGACAAGAAGCAGGACGTTTGCCTGTTCGCAAAGAGGCTCTGCCGAGTTGCAGTGCTACGAGATGTAGCGTGTCTGGGAAAGCACAGATCCGCAGTGCTCTTGTGCCTGTGAATAAGCTGCACGGTGAGCGTGAAGGGGAGCAAGTTCTTTCAGGGCTGGCACCTTCCTTGTGGGAGAAGGAGCCGGACGTTTGCCTGTTCGGAAAGAGGGTCTGCCGAGGAAAAGCATCATGACATGTAGCGTGTCTGGGAAAGCACAGATCCGCAGTGCTCGTGTGCCTGTGAATAGGCTGCACGGTGAGAATGAAGGGGAGCAACACCTTTCAGGGCTGGCACCTTCCTTGTGGGAAAAGGAGTCAGAGTTTTGCCTGTTCGGAAAGAGGCTCTGCCGAGGAAAAGCATCATATCTAGTGTGTCTGGGAAAGCACAGATCCGCAGTGCTCTTGTGCCTGTGAATCGGCTGCAAAAGGAAGGTGCACAGCAGCAACAGCTCTCAGGACTAGTACGTTCCTTGTGGGACAAGAAGCAGGACGTTTGCCTGTTCGCAAAGAGGCTCTGCCGAGTTGCAGTGCTATGAGATGTAGCGTGTCTGGGAAAGCACAGATCCGCAGTGCTGTTGTACCTGTGAATAGGCTGCACGGTGAGGGTGAAGGGGAGCAAGTTCTTTCAGGGCTGGCACCTTCCTTGTGGGAGACGGAGCCGGACGTTTGCCTGTTCGGAAAGAGGCTCTGCCGAGGAAAAGCATCATGACATGTAGCGTGTCTGGGAAAGCACAGATCCGCAGTGCTCTTGTGCCTGTGAATAAGCTGCACGGTGAGGGTGAAGGGGAGCAACTGCTTTCAGGGCTGGCACCTTCCTTGTGGGAAAAGGAGTCAGACTTTTGCCTGTTCGGAAAGAGGCTCTGCCGAGGAAAAGCATCATATCTAGTGTGTCTGGGAAAGCACAGATCCGCAGTGCTCTTGTGCCTGTGAATCGCTGCAAAAGGAAGGTGCACAGCAGCAACAGCTCTCAGGACTAGTACGTTCCTTGTGGGACAAGAAGCAGGACGTTTGCCTGTTCGCAAAGAGGCTCTGCCGAGTTGCAGTGCTATGAGATGTAGCGTGTCCGGGAAAGCACAGATCCGCAGTGCTCTTGTGCCTGTGAATAAGCTGCACGGTGAGAATGAAGGGGAGCAACTGCTTTCAGGGCTGGCACCTTCCTTGTGGGAAAAGGAGTCAGACTCTTGCCTGTTCGGAAAGAGGCTCTGCCGAGGAAAAGCATCATGACATGTAGCGTGTCTGGGAAAGCACAGATCCGCAGTGCTCTTGTGCCTGTGAATAAGCTGCACGGTGAGAATGAAGGGGAGCAACTGCTTTCAGGGCTGGCACCTTCCTTGTGGGAAAAGGAGTCAGACTTTTGCCTGTTCGGAAAGAGGCTCTGCCGAGGAAAAGCATCATATCTAGTGTGTCTGGGAAAGCACAGATCCGCAGTGCTCTTGTGCCTGTGAATAGGCTGCAAAAGGAAGGTGCACAGCAGCAACAGCTCTCAGGACTAGTACGTTCCTTGTGGGACAAGAAGCAGGACGTTTGCCTGTTCGCAAAGAGGCTCTGCCGAGTTGCAGTACTATGAGATGTAGCGTGTCTGGGAAAGCACAGATCCGCAGTGCTCTTGTGCATGTGAATAGGCTGCACTGTGAGAATGAAGGGGAGCAACACCTTTCAGGGCTGGCACCTTCCTTGTGGGAGAAGGAGCCGGACGTTTGCCTGTTCGGAAAGAGGCTCTGCCGAGGAAAAGCATCATGACATGTAGCGTGTCTGGGAAAGCAAAGGTACGCAGTGCTGTTGTGCCTGTGAATAAGCTGCACGGTGAGAATGAAGGGGAGCAAGTGCTTTCAGGGCTGGCACCTTCCTTGTGGGAAAAGGAGTCAGAGTTTTGCCTGTTCGGAAAGAGGCTCTGCCGAGGAAAAGCATCATATCTAGTGTGTCTGGGAAAGCACAGATCCGCAGTGCTCTTGTGCCTGTGAATCGCTGCAAAAGGAAGGTGCACAGCAGCAACAGCTCTCAGGACTAGTACGTTCCTTGTGGGACAAGAAGCAGGACGTTTGCCTGTTCGCAAAGAGGCTCTGCCGAGTTGCAGTGCTATGAGATGTAGCGTGTCTGGGAAAGCACAGATCCGCAGTGCTCGTGTGCCTGTGAATAAGCTGCACGGTGAGCACGAAGGGCAGCAAGTGCTTTCAGGGCTGGCACCTTCCTTGTGGGAGAAAGAGGTGGACATTTGCCTGTTCGGAAAGAGGCTCTGCCGAGGAAACGCATCATGACATGTAGCGTGTCTGGGAAAGCACAGATCCGCAGTGCTCTTGTGCCTGTGAATAAGCTGCACGGTGAAAATGAAGGGGAGCAAGTTCTTTCAGGGCTGGCACGTTCCTTGTGGGAGAAGGAGCCGGACGTTTGCCTGTTCGGAAAGAGGCTCTGCCGAGGAAAAGCATCATGACATGTAGCGTGTCTGGGAAAGCACAGATCCGCAGTGCTGTTGTACCTGTGAATAGGCTGCACGGTGAGGGTGAAGGGGAGCAAGTTCTTTCAGGGCTGGCACCTTCCTTGTGGGAGAAGGAGCCGGACGTTTGCCTGTTCGGAAAGAGGCTCTGCCGAGGAAAAGCATCATGACATGTAGCGTGTCTGGGAAAGCACAGGTACGCAGTGCTGTTGTGCCTGTGAATAGGCTGCCAAAGGAAGGTGCACAGCAGCAACAGCTCTCAGGAGTAGTACGTTCCTTGTGGGACAGGAAGCAGGACGTTTGCTTCTTCGAAAATAGGCTCTGCCGAGTTGCAGTGCTATGAGATGTAGCGTGTCTGGGAAAGCACAGATCCGCAGTGCTGTTGTACCTGTGAATAGGCTGCACGGTGAGAATGAAGGGGAGCAACTGCTTTCAGGGCTGGCACCTTCCTTGTGGGAGAAGGAGTCAGTAGTTTTGCCTGTTCGGAAAGAGGCTCTGCCGAGGAAAAGCATCATGACATGTAGCGTGTCTGGGAAAGCACAGATCCGCAGTGCTCGTGTGCCTGTGAATAGGCTGCCAAAGGAAGGTGCACAGCAGCAACAGCTCTCAGGACTAGTACGTTCCCTGTGGGACAAGAAGCAGGACGTTTGCTTCTTCGCAAAGAGGCTCTGCCGAGTTGCAGTGCTACGAGATGTAGCGTGTCTGGGAAAGCACAGATCCGCAGTGCTCTTGCGCCTGTGAATCGGCTGCAAAAGGAAGGTGCACAGCAGCAACAGCTCTCAGGACTAGTACGTTCCTTGTGGGACAAGAAGCAGGACGTTTGCCTGTTCGCAAAGAGGCTCTGCCGAGTTGCAGTGCTATGAGATGTAGCGTGTCTGGGAAAGCACAGATCCGCAGTGCTCTTGTGCCTGTGAATAAGCTGCACGGTGAGGGTGAAGGGGAGCAACTGCTTTCAGGGCTGGCACCTTCCTTGTGGGAAAAGGAGTCAGAGTTTTGCCTGTTCGGAAAGAGGCTCTGCCGAGGAAAAGCATCATATCTAGTGTGTCTGGGAAAGCACAGATCCGCAGTGCTCTTGTGCCTGTGAATCGGCTGCAAAAGGAAGGTGCACAGCAGCAACAGCTCTCAGGACTAGTACGTTCCTTGTGGGACAAGAAGCAGGACGTTTGCCTGTTCGCAAAGAGGCTCTGCCGAGTTGCAGTGCTACGAGATGTAGCGTGTCTGGGAAAGCACAGATCCGCAGTGCTCTTGTGCCTGTGAATAAGCTGCACGGTGAGCGTGAAGGGGAGCAAGTGCTTTCAGGGCTGGCACCTTCCTTGTGGGAGAAGGAGCCGGACGTTTGCCTGTTGGGAAAGAGGGTCTGCCGAGGAAAAGCATCATATGTAGCGTGTCTGGGAAAGCACAGATCCGCAGTGCTGTTGTGCCTGTGAATAAGCTGCACGGTGAGGGTGAAGGGGAGCAACTGCTCTCAGGGCTGGCACCTTCCTTGTGGGAAAAGGAGTCAGAGTTTTGCCTGTTCGGAAAGAGGCTCTGCCGAGGAAAAGCATCATATCTAGTGTGTCTGGGAAAGCACAGATCCGCAGTGCTCTTGTGCCTGTGAATCGGCTGCAAAAGGAAGGTGCACAGCAGCAACAGCTCTCAGGACTAGTACGTTCCTTGTGGGACAAGAAGCAGGACGTTTGCCTGTTCGCAAAGAGGCTCTGCCGAGTTGCAGTGCTACGAGATGTAGCGTGTCTGGGAAAGCACAGATCCGCAGTGCTCTTGTGCCTGTGAATAAGCTGCACGGTGAGCGTGAAGGGGAGCAAGTGCTTTCAGGGCTGGCACCTTCCTTGTGGGAGAAGGAGCCGGACGTTTGCCTGTTCGGAAAGAGGCTCTGCCGAGGAAAAGCATCATGACATGTAGCGTGTCTGGGAAAGCACAGATCCGCAGTGCTGTTGTGCCTGTGAATAAGCTGCACGGTGAGGGTGAAGGGGAGCAACTGCTTTCAGGGCTGGCACCTTCCTTGTGGGAAAAGGAGTCAGACTTTTGCCTGTTCGGAAAGAGGCTCTGCCGAGGAAAAGCATCATGACATGTAGCGTGTCTGGGAAAGCACAGATCCGCAGTGCTCTTGTGCCTGTGAATCGGCTGCAAAAGGAAGGTGCACAGCAGCAACAGCTCTCAGGACTAGTACGTTCCTTGTGGGACAAGAAGCAGGACGTTTGCCTGTTCGCAAAGAGGCTCTGCCGAGTTGCAGTGCTACGAGATGTAGCGTGTCTGGGAAAGCACAGATCCACAGTGCTCTTGTGCCTGTGAATCGGCTGCAAAAGGAAGGTGCACAGCAGCAACAGCTCTCAGGACTAGTACGTTCCTTGTGGGACAAGAAGCAGGACGTTTGCCTGTTCGGAAAGAGGCTCTGCCGAGGAAAAGCATCATGACATGTAGCGTGTCTGGGAAAGCACAGATCCGCAGTGCTGTTGTGCCTGTGAATAAGCTGCACGGTGAGAATGAAGGGGAGCAACTGCTTTCAGGGCTGGCACCTTCCTTGTGGGAAAAGGAGTCAGAGTTTTGCCTGTTCGGAAAGAGGCTCTGCCGAGGAAAAGCATCATATCTAGTGTGTCTGGGAAAGCACAGATCCGCAGTGCTCTTGTGCCTGTGAATCGGCTGCAAAAGGAAGGTGCACAGCAGCAACAGCTCTCAGGACTAGTACGTTCCCTGTGGGACAAGAAGCAGGACGTTTGCCTGTTCGCAAAGAGGCTCTGCCGACTTGCAGTGCTACGAGTTGTAGCGTGTCTGGGAAAGCACAGATCCGCAGTGCTCTTGTGCCTGTGAATCGGCTGCAAAAGGAAGGTGCACAGCAGCAACAGCTCTCAGGACTAGTACGTTCCTTGTGGGACAAGAAGCAGGACGTTTGCCTGTTCGCAAAGAGGCTCTGCCGAGTTGCAGTGCTATGAGATGTAGCGTGTCTGGGAAAGCACAGATCCGCAGTGCTGTTGTACCTGTGAATAGGCTGCACGGTGAGGGTGAAGGGGAGCAAGTGCTTTCAGGGCTGGCACCTTCCTTGTGGGAGAAGGAGCCGGACGTTTGCCTGTTCGGAAAGAGGCTCTGCCGAGGAAAAGCATCATGACATGTAGCGTGTCTGGGAAAGCACAGATCCGCAGTGCTGTTGTGCCTGTGAATAAGCTGCACGGTGAGGGTGAAGGGGAGCAAGTGCTTTCAGGGCTGGCACCTTCCTTGTGGGAAAAAGAGTCAGAGTTTTGCCTGTTCGGAAAGAGGCTCTGCCGAGGAAAAGCATCATGACGTGTAGCGTGTCTGGGAAAGCACTGATCCGCAGTGCTCTTGTGCCTGTGAATCGGCTGCAAAAGGAAGGTGCACAGCAGCAACAGCTCTCAGGACTAGTACGTTCCTTGTGGGACAAGAAGCAGGACGTTTGCCTGTTCGCAAAGAGGCTCTGCCGAGTTGCAGTGCTACGAGATGTAGCGTGTCTGGGAAAGCACAGATCCGCAGTGCTCTTGTGCCTGTGAATAAGCTGCACGGTGAGCGTGAAGGGGAGCAAGTGCTTTCAGGGCTGGCACCTTCCTTGTGGGAGAAGGAGCCGGACGTTTGCCTGTTCGGAAAGAGGGTCTGCCGAGGAAAAGCATCATATCTAGTGTGTCTGGGAAAGCACAGATCCGCAGTGCTCTTGTGCCTGTGAATAGGCTGCACGGTGAGAATGAAGGGGAGCAACTGCTTTCAGGGCTGGCACCTTCCTTGTGGGAGAAGGAGCCGGACGTTTGCCTGTTCGGAAAGAGGCTCTGCCGAGGAAAAGCATCATGACATGTAGCGTGTCTGGGAAAGCAAAGGTACGCAGTGCTGTTGTGCCTGTGTATAAGCTGCACGGTGAGAATGAAGGGGAGCAAGTGCTTTCAGGGCTGGCACCTTCCTTGTGGGAAAAGGAGTCAGACTTTTGCCTGTTCGGAAAGAGGCTCTGCCGAGGAAAAGCATCATATCTAGTGTGTCTGGGAAAGCACAGATCCGCAGTGATCTTGTGCCTGTGAATCGGCTGCAAACGGAAGGTGCACAGCAGCAACAGCTCTCAGGACTAGTACGTTCCTTGTGGGACAAGAAGCAGGACGTTTGCCTGTTCGCAAAGAGGCTCTGCCGAGTTGCAGTGCTATGAGATGTAGCGTGTCCGGGAAAGCACAGATCCGCAGTGCTCTTGTGCCTGTGAATAGGCTGCAAAAGGAAGGTGCACAGCAGCAACAGCTCTCAGGACTAGTACGTTCCTTGTGGGACAAGAAGCAGGACGTTTGCTTCTTCGCAAAGAGGCTCTGCCGAGTTGCAGTGCTATGAGATGTAGCGTGTCTGGGAAAGCACAGATCCGCAGTGCTCTTGTGCCTGTGAATAGGCTGCACGGTGAGAATGAAGGGGAGCAACTGCTTTCAGGGCTGGCACCTTCCTTGTGGGAAAAGGAGTCAGACTTTTGCCTGTTCGGAAAGAGGCTCTGCCGAGGAAAAGCATCATATCTAGTGTGTCTGGGAAAGCACAGATCCGCAGTGCTCTTGTGCCTGTGAATCGGCTGCAAAAGGAAGGTGCACAGCAGCAACAGCTCTCAGGACTAGTACGTTCCTTGTGGGACAAGAAGCAGGACGTTTGCCTGTTCGCAAAGAGGCTCTGCCGAGTTGCAGTACTATGAGATGTAGCGTGTCTGGGAAAGCACAGATCCGCAGTGCTCTTGTGCCTGTGAATAGGCTGCACTGTGAGAATGAAGGGGAGCAACACCTTTCAGGGCTGGCACCTTCCTTGTGGGAGAAGGAGCCGGACGTTTGCCTGTTCGGAAAGAGGCTCTGCCGAGGAAAAGCATCATGACATGTAGCGTGTCTGGGAAAGCAAAGGTACGCAGTGCTGTTGTGCCTGTGAATAAGCTGCACGGTGAGAATGAAGGGGAGCAAGTGCTTTCAGGGCTGGCACCTTCCTTGTGGGAAAAGGAGTCAGAGTTTTGCCTGTTCGGAAAGAGGCTCTGCCGAGGAAAAGCATCATGACATGTAGCGTGTCTGGGAAAGCAAAGGTACGCAGTGCTGTTGTGCCTGTGAATAAGCTGCACGGTGAGAATGAAGGGGAGCAACTGCTTTCAGGGCTGGCACCTTCCTTGTGGGAGAAGGAGCCGGACGTTTGCCTGTTCGGAAAGAGGCTCTGCCGAGGAAAAGCATCATGACATGTAGCGTGTCTGGGAAAGCAAAGGTACGCAGTGCTGTTGTGCCTATGAATAGGCTGCACGGAGAGAATGAAGGGGAGCAACTGCTTTCAGGGCTGGCACCTTCCTTGTGGGAAAAGGAGTCAGAGTTTTGCCTGTTCGGAAAGAGGCTCTGCCGAGGAAAAGCATCATGACATGTAGCGTGTCTGAGAAAGCACAGATCCGCAGTGCTCTTGTGCCTGTGAATCGGCTGCAAAAGGAAGGTGCACAGCAGCAACAGCTCTCAGGACTAGTACGTTCCTTGTGGGACAAGAAGCAGGACGTTTGCTTCTTCGCAAAGAGGCTCTGCCGAGTTGCAGTGCTATGAGATGTAGCGTGTCTGGGAAAGCACAGATCCGCAGTGCTCTTGTGCCTGTGAATAAGCTGCACGGAGAGCGTGAAGGGGAGCAACTGCTTTCAGGGCTGGCACCTTCCTTGTGGGAAAAGGAGTCAGACTTTTGCCTGTTCGGAAAGATGCTCTGCCGAGGAAAAGCATCATATCTAGTGTGTCTGGGAAAGCACAGATCCACAGTGCTCTTGTGCCTGTGAATAAGCTGCACGGTGAGAATGAAGGGGAGCAACTGCTTTCAGGGCTGGCACCTTCCTTGTGGGAAAAGGAGTCAGACTTTTGCCTGTTCGCAAAGAGGCTCTGCCGAGGAAAAGCATCATGACATGTAGCGTGTCCGGGAAAGCACAGATCCGCAGTGCTCTTGTGCCTGTGAAGAAGCTGCACGGTGAGAATGAAGGGGAGCAACTGCTTTCAGGGCTGGCACCTTCCTTGTGGGAAAAGGAGTCAGACTCTTGCCTGTTCGGAAAGAGGCTCTGCCGAGGAAAAGCATCATTTGTAGCGTGTCTGGGAAAGCACAGATCCGCAGTGCTCTTGTGCCTGTGAATAGGCTGCACGGTGAGGGTGAAGGGGAGCAAGTTCTTTCAGGGCTGGCACCTTCCTTGTGGGAGAAGGAGCCGGACGTTTGCCTGTTCGGAAAGAGGCTCTGCCGAGGAAAAGCATCATATCTAGTGTGTCTGGGAAAGCACAGATCCGCTGTGCTCTTGTGCCTGTGAATCAGCTGCAAAAGGAAGGTGCACAGCAGCAACAGCTCTCAGGACTAGTACGTTCCTTGTGGGACAAGAAGCAGGACCTTTGCTTCTTCGAAAATAGGCTCTGCCGAGTTGCAGTGCTATGAGATGTAGCGTGTCTGGGAAAGCACAGATCCGCAGTGCTGTTGTACCTGTGAATAGGCTGCACGGTGAGAATGAAGGGGAGCAACTGCTTTCAGGGCTGGCACCTTCCTTGTGGGAGAAGGAGCCGGACGTTTGCCTGTTCGGAAAGAGGCTCTGCCGAGGAAAAGCATCATATCTAGTGTGTCTGGGAAAGCACAGATCCGCAGTGCTCTTGTGCCTGTGAATCAGCTGCAAAAGGAAGGTGCACAGCAGCAACAGCTCTCAGGACTAGTACGTTCCTTGTGGGACAAGAAGCAGGACGTTTGCCTGTTCGCAAAGAGGCTCTGCCGAGTTGCAGTGCTACGAGATGTAGCGTGTCTGGGAAAGCACAGATCCGCAGTGCTGTTGTACCTGTGAATAAGCTGCACGGTGAGAATGAAGGGGAGCAACTGCTTTCAGGGCTGGCAACTTCCTTGTGGGAAAAGGAGTCAGACTTTTGCCTGTTCGGAAAGAGGCTCTGCCGAGGAAAAGCATCATATCTAGTGTGTCTGGGAAAGCACAGATCCGCAGTGCTCTTGTGCCTGTGAATAGGCTGCCAAAGGAAGGTGCACAGCAGCAACAGCTCTCAGGACTAGTACGTTCCTTGTGGGACAAGAAGCAGGACGTTTGCCTGTTCGCAAAGAGGCTCTGCCGAGTTGCAGTGCTATGAGATGTAGCGTGTCCGGGAAAGCACAGATCCGCAGTGCTCTTGTGCCTGTGAATAGGCTGCAAAAGGAAGGTGCACAGCAGCAACAGCTCTCAGGACTAGTACGTTCCTTGTGGGACAAGAAGCAGGACGTTTGCTTCTTCGCAAAGAGGCTCTGCCGAGTTGCAGTGCTATGAGATGTAGCGTGTCTGGGAAAGCACAGATCCGCAGTGCTCTTGTGCCTGTGAATAGGCTGCACGGTGAGAATGAAGGGGAGCAACTGCTTTCAGGGCTGGCACCTTCCTTGTGGGAAAAGGAGTCAGACTTTTGCCTGTTCGGAAAGAGGCTCTGCCGAGGAAAAGCATCATATCTAGTGTGTCTGGGAAAGCACAGATCCGCAGTGCTCTTGTGCCTGTGAATAGGCTGCAAAAGGAAGGTGCACAGCAGCAACAGCTCTCAGGACTAGTACGTTCCTTGTGGGACAAGAAGCAGGACGTTTGCCTGTTCGCAAAGAGGCTCTGCCGAGTTGCAGTACTATGAGATGTAGCGTGTCTGGGAAAGCACAGATCCGCAGTGCTCTTGTGCCTGTGAATAGGCTGCACTGTGAGAATGAAGGGGAGCAACACCTTTCAGGGCTGGCACCTTCCTTGTGGGAGAAGGAGCCGGACGTTTGCCTGTTCGGAAAGAGGCTCTGCCGAGGAAAAGCATCATGACATGTAGCGTGTCTGGGAAAGCAAAGGTACGCAGTGCTGTTGTGCCTGTGAATAAGCTGCACGGTGAGAATGAAGGGGAGCAAGTGCTTTCAGGGCTGGCACCTTCCTTGTGGGAAAAGGAGTCAGAGTTTTGCCTGTTCGGAAAGAGGCTCTGCCGAGGAAAAGCATCATGACATGTAGCGTGTCTGGGAAAGCAAAGGTACGCAGTGCTGTTGTGCCTGTGAATAAGCTGCACGGTGAGAATGAAGGGGAGCAACTGCTTTCAGGGCTGGCACCTTCCTTGTGGGAGAAGGAGCCGGACGTTTGCCTGTTCGGAAAGAGGCTCTGCCGAGGAAAAGCATCATGACATGTAGCGTGTCTGGGAAAGCAAAGGTACGCAGTGCTGTTGTGCCTATGAATAGGCTGCACGGAGAGAATGAAGGGGAGCAACTGCTTTCAGGGCTGGCACCTTCCTTGTGGGAAAAGGAGTCAGAGTTTTGCCTGTTCGGAAAGAGGCTCTGCCGAGGAAAAGCATCATGACATGTAGCGTGTCTGAGAAAGCACAGATCCGCAGTGCTCTTGTGCCTGTGAATCGGCTGCAAAAGGAAGGTGCACAGCAGCAACAGCTCTCAGGACTAGTACGTTCCTTGTGGGACAAGAAGCAGGACGTTTGCTTCTTCGCAAAGAGGCTCTGCCGAGTTGCAGTGCTATGAGATGTAGCGTGTCTGGGAAAGCACAGATCCGCAGTGCTCTTGTGCCTGTGAATAAGCTGCACGGAGAGCGTGAAGGGGAGCAACTGCTTTCAGGGCTGGCACCTTCCTTGTGGGAAAAGGAGTCAGACTTTTGCCTGTTCGGAAAGATGCTCTGCCGAGGAAAAGCATCATATCTAGTGTGTCTGGGAAAGCACAGATCCACAGTGCTCTTGTGCCTGTGAATAAGCTGCACGGTGAGAATGAAGGGGAGCAACTGCTTTCAGGGCTGGCACCTTCCTTGTGGGAAAAGGAGTCAGACTTTTGCCTGTTCGCAAAGAGGCTCTGCCGAGGAAAAGCATCATGACATGTAGCGTGTCCGGGAAAGCACAGATCCGCAGTGCTCTTGTGCCTGTGAAGAAGCTGCACGGTGAGAATGAAGGGGAGCAACTGCTTTCAGGGCTGGCACCTTCCTTGTGGGAAAAGGAGTCAGACTCTTGCCTGTTCGGAAAGAGGCTCTGCCGAGGAAAAGCATCATTTGTAGCGTGTCTGGGAAAGCACAGATCCGCAGTGCTCTTGTGCCTGTGAATAGGCTGCACGGTGAGGGTGAAGGGGAGCAAGTTCTTTCAGGGCTGGCACCTTCCTTGTGGGAGAAGGAGCCGGACGTTTGCCTGTTCGGAAAGAGGCTCTGCCGAGGAAAAGCATCATATCTAGTGTGTCTGGGAAAGCACAGATCCGCTGTGCTCTTGTGCCTGTGAATCAGCTGCAAAAGGAAGGTGCACAGCAGCAACAGCTCTCAGGACTAGTACGTTCCTTGTGGGACAAGAAGCAGGACCTTTGCTTCTTCGAAAATAGGCTCTGCCGAGTTGCAGTGCTATGAGATGTAGCGTGTCTGGGAAAGCACAGATCCGCAGTGCTGTTGTACCTGTGAATAGGCTGCACGGTGAGAATGAAGGGGAGCAACTGCTTTCAGGGCTGGCACCTTCCTTGTGGGAGAAGGAGCCGGACGTTTGCCTGTTCGGAAAGAGGCTCTGCCGAGGAAAAGCATCATATCTAGTGTGTCTGGGAAAGCACAGATCCGCAGTGCTCTTGTGCCTGTGAATCAGCTGCAAAAGGAAGGTGCACAGCAGCAACAGCTCTCAGGACTAGTACGTTCCTTGTGGGACAAGAAGCAGGACGTTTGCCTGTTCGCAAAGAGGCTCTGCCGAGTTGCAGTGCTACGAGATGTAGCGTGTCTGGGAAAGCACAGATCCGCAGTGCTGTTGTACCTGTGAATAAGCTGCACGGTGAGAATGAAGGGGAGCAACTGCTTTCAGGGCTGGCAACTTCCTTGTGGGAAAAGGAGTCAGACTTTTGCCTGTTCGGAAAGAGGCTCTGCCGAGGAAAAGCATCATATCTAGTGTGTCTGGGAAAGCACAGATCCGCAGTGCTCTTGTGCCTGTGAATAGGCTGCCAAAGGAAGGTGCACAGCAGCAACAGCTCTCAGGAGTAGTACGTTCCCTGTGGGACAAGAAGCAGGACGTTTGCTTCTTCGAAAATAGGCTCTGCCAAGTTGCAGTGCTATGAGATGTAGCGTGTCTGGGAAAGCACAGATCCGCAGTGCTGTTGTACCTGTGAATAGGCTGCACGGTGAGAATGAAGGGGAGCAACTGCTTTCAGGGCTGGCACCTTCCTTGAGGGAGAAGGAGTCAGAGTTTTGCCTGTTCGGAAAGAGGCTCTGCCGAGGAAAAGCATCATGACATGTACCGTGTCTGGGAAAGCACAGATCCGCAGTGCTCTTGTGCCTGTGAGTAAGCTGCACGGTGAAGGTGAAGGGGAGCAAGTGTTTTCAGGGCTGGCTCCTTCCTTTTGGCAGAAGGAGCCGGACGTTTGCCTGTTCGGAAAGAGGCTCTGCCGAGGAAAAGCGTCATGACATACAGCGTCTCTGGGAAAGGAGAGATCCGCAGTGTATAGTGCCTGTGAATCGGCTGCAAAAGGAAGGTGCACAACAGCAACAGCTCTCAGGACTAGTACATTCCTTGTGGGACAAGAAGCAGGACGTTTGCTTCTTCGCAAATAGGCTCTGCCGAGTTGCAGTGCTATGAGATGTAGCGTGTCTGGGAAAGCACAGATCCGCAGTGCTGTTGTACCTGTGAATAGGCTGCACGGTGAGGGTGAAGGGGAGCAAGTTCTTTCAGGGCTGGCACCTTCCTTGTGGGAGAAGGAGCCGGACGTTTGCCTGTTCGGAAAGAGGCTCTGCCGAGGAAAAGCATCATGACATGTAGCGTGTCTGGGAAAGCACAGATCCGCAGTGCTCTTGTGCCTGTGAATAAGCTGCACGGTGAGCGTGAAGGGGAGCAAGTGCTTTCAGGGCTGGCACCTTCCTTGTGGGAGAAGGAGCCGGACGTTTGCCTGTTCGGAAAGAGGCTCTGCCGAGGAAAAGCATCATGACATGTAGCGTGTCTGGGAAAGCACAGATCCGCAGTGCTGTTGTGCCTGTGAATAAGCTGCACGGTGAGGGTGAAGGGGAGCAACTGCTTTCAGGGCTGGCACCTTCCTTGTGGGAAAAGGAGTCAGACTTTTGCCTGTTCGGAAAGAGGCTCTGCCGAGGAAAAGCATCATGACATGTAGCGTGTCTGGGAAAGCACAGATCCGCAGTGCTCTTGTGCCTGTGAATCGGCTGCAAAAGGAAGGTGCACAGCAGCAACAGCTCTCAGGACTAGTACGTTCCTTGTGGGACAAGAAGCAGGACGTTTGCCTGTTCGGAAAGAGGCTCTGCCGAGGAAAAGCATCATGACATGTAGCGTGTCTGGGAAAGCACAGATCCGCAGTGCTGTTGTGCCTGTGAATAAGCTGCACGGTGAGAATGAAGGGGAGCAACTGCTTTCAGGGCTGGCACCTTCCTTGTGGGAAAAGGAGTCAGAGTTTTGCCTGTTCGGAAAGAGGCTCTGCCGAGGAAAAGCATCATATCTAGTGTGTCTGGGAAAGCACAGATCCGCAGTGCTCTTGTGCCTGTGAATCGGCTGCAAAAGGAAGGTGCACAGCAGCAACAGCTCTCAGGACTAGTACGTTCCCTGTGGGACAAGAAGCAGGACGTTTGCCTGTTCGCAAAGAGGCTCTGCCGAGTTGCAGTGCTATGAGATGTAGCGTGTCTGGGAAAGCACAGATCCGCAGTGCTGTTGTACCTGTGAATAGGCTGCACGGTGAGGGTGAAGGGGAGCAAGTGCTTTCAGGGCTGGCACCTTCCTTGTGGGAGAAGGAGCCGGACGTTTGCCTGTTCGGAAAGAGGCTCTGCCGAGGAAAAGCATCATGACATGTAGCGTGTCTGGGAAAGCACAGATCCGCAGTGCTCTTGTGCCTGTGAATAAGCTGCACGGTGAGGGTGAAGGGGAGCAACTGCTTTCAGGGCTGGCACCTTCCTTGTGGGAAAAAGAGTCAGAGTTTTGCCTGTTCGGAAAGAGGCTCTGCCGAGGAAAAGCATCATGACGTGTAGCGTGTCTGGGAAAGCACTGATCCGCAGTGCTCTTGTGCCTGTGAATCGGCTGCAAAAGGAAGGTGCACAGCAGCAACAGCTCTCAGGACTAGTACGTTCCTTGTGGGACAAGAAGCAGGACGTTTGCCTGTTCGCAAAGAGGCTCTGCCGAGTTGCAGTGCTACGAGATGTAGCGTGTCTGGGAAAGCACAGATCCGCAGTGCTCTTGTGCCTGTGAATAAGCTGCACGGTGAGCGTGAAGGGGAGCAAGTGCTTTCAGGGCTGGCACCTTCCTTGTGGGAGAAGGAGCCGGACGTTTGCCTGTTCGGAAAGAGGGTCTGCCGAGGAAAAGCATCATATCTAGTGTGTCTGGGAAAGCACAGATCCGCAGTGCTCTTGTGCCTGTGAATAGGCTGCACGGTGAGAATGAAGGGGAGCAACTGCTTTCAGGGCTGGCACCTTCCTTGTGGGAGAAGGAGCCGGACGTTTGCCTGTTCGGAAAGAGGCTCTGCCGAGGAAAAGCATCATGACATGTAGCGTGTCTGGGAAAGCAAAGGTACGCAGTGCTGTTGTGCCTGTGTATAAGCTGCACGGTGAGAATGAAGGGGAGCAAGTGCTTTCAGGGCTGGCACCTTCCTTGTGGGAAAAGGAGTCAGACTTTTGCCTGTTCGGAAAGAGGCTCTGCCGAGGAAAAGCATCATATCTAGTGTGTCTGGGAAAGCACAGATCCGCAGTGATCTTGTGCCTGTGAATCGGCTGCAAACGGAAGGTGCACAGCAGCAACAGCTCTCAGGACTAGTACGTTCCTTGTGGGACAAGAAGCAGGACGTTTGCCTGTTCGCAAAGAGGCTCTGCCGAGTTGCAGTGCTATGAGATGTAGCGTGTCCGGGAAAGCACAGATCCGCAGTGCTCTTGTGCCTGTGAATAGGCTGCAAAAGGAAGGTGCACAGCAGCAACAGCTCTCAGGACTAGTACGTTCCTTGTGGGACAAGAAGCAGGACGTTTGCTTCTTCGCAAAGAGGCTCTGCCGAGTTGCAGTGCTATGAGATGTAGCGTGTCTGGGAAAGCACAGATCCGCAGTGCTCTTGTGCCTGTGAATAGGCTGCACGGTGAGAATGAAGGGGAGCAACTGCTTTCAGGGCTGGCACCTTCCTTGTGGGAAAAGGAGTCAGACTTTTGCCTGTTCGGAAAGAGGCTCTGCCGAGGAAAAGCATCATATCTAGTGTGTCTGGGAAAGCACAGATCCGCAGTGCTCTTGTGCCTGTGAATAGGCTGCCAAAGGAAGGTGCACAGCAGCAACAGCTCTCAGGAGTAGTACGTTCCCTGTGGGACAAGAAGCAGGACGTTTGCTTCTTCGAAAATAGGCTCTGCCAAGTTGCAGTGCTATGAGATGTAGCGTGTCTGGGAAAGCACAGATCCGCAGTGCTGTTGTACCTGTGAATAGGCTGCACGGTGAGAATGAAGGGGAGCAACTGCTTTCAGGGCTGGCACCTTCCTTGAGGGAGAAGGAGTCAGAGTTTTGCCTGTTCGGAAAGAGGCTCTGCCGAGGAAAAGCATCATGACATGTACCGTGTCTGGGAAAGCACAGATCCGCAGTGCTCTTGTGCCTGTGAGTAAGCTGCACGGTGAAGGTGAAGGGGAGCAAGTGTTTTCAGGGCTGGCTCCTTCCTTTTGGCAGAAGGAGCCGGACGTTTGCCTGTTCGGAAAGAGGCTCTGCCGAGGAAAAGCGTCATGACATACAGCGTCTCTGGGAAAGGAGAGATCCGCAGTGTATAGTGCCTGTGAATCGGCTGCAAAAGGAAGGTGCACAACAGCAACAGCTCTCAGGACTAGTACATTCCTTGTGGGACAAGAAGCAGGACGTTTGCTTCTTCGCAAATAGGCTCTGCCGAGTTGCAGTGCTATGAGATGTAGCGTGTCTGGGAAAGCACAGATCCGCAGTGCTGTTGTACCTGTGAATAGGCTGCACGGTGAGGGTGAAGGGGAGCAAGTTCTTTCAGGGCTGGCACCTTCCTTGTGGGAGAAGGAGCCGGACGTTTGCCTGTTCGGAAAGAGGCTCTGCCGAGGAAAAGCATCATGACATGTAGCGTGTCTGGGAAAGCACAGATCCGCAGTGCTGTTGTACCTGTGAATAGGCTGCACGGTGAGGGTGAAGGGGAGCAAGTTCTTTCAGGGCTGGCACCTTCCTTGTGGGAGAAGGAGCCGGACGTTTGCCTGTTCGGAAAGAGCCTCTGCCGAGGAAAAGCATCATGACATGTAGCGTGTCTGGGAAAGCACAGGTACGCAGTGCTGTTGTGCCTGTGAATAGGCTGCCAAAGGAAGGTGCACAGCAGCAACAGCTCTCAGGAGTAGTACGTTCCTTGTGGGACAGGAAGCAGGACGTTTGCTTCTTCGCAAATAGGCTCTGCCGAGTTGCAGTGCTATGAGATGTAGCGTGTCTGGGAAAGCACAGATCCGCAGTGCTGTTGTACCTGTGAATAAGCTGCACGGAGAGCGTGAAGGGGAGCAACTGCTTTCAGGGCTGGCACCTTCCTTGTGGGAAAAGGAGTCAGACTTTTGCCTGTTCGGAAAGAGGCTCTGCCGAGGAAAAGCATCATGACATGTAGCGTGTCTGGGAAAGCACTGATCCGCAGTGCTCTTGTGCCTGTGAATAGGCTGCCAAAGGAAGGTGCACAACAGCAACAGCTCTCAGGACTAGTACGTTCCCTGTGGGACAAGAAGCAGGACGTTTGCTTCTTCGAAAATAGGCTCTGCCGAGTTGCAGTGCTATGAGATGTAGCGTGTCTGGGAAAGCACAGATCCGCAGTGCTGTTGTACCTGTGAATAGGCTGCACGGTGAGAATGAAGGGGAGCAACTGCTTTCAGGGCTGGCACCTTCCTTGTGGGAGAAGGAGCCGGACGTTTGCCTGTTCGGAAAGAGGCTCTGCCGAGGAAAAGCATCATGACATGTAGCGTGTCTGGGAAAGCACAGATCCGCAGTGCTGTTGTACCTGTGAATAGGCTGCACGGTGAGCGTGAAGGGGAGCAAGTGCTTTCAGGGCTGGCACCTTCCTTGTGGGAGAAGGAGCCGGACGTTTGCCTGTTCGGAAAGAGGCTCTGCCGAGGAAAAGCATCATATCTAGTGTGTCTGGGAAAGCACAGATCCGCAGTGCTCTTGTGCCTGTGAATCGGCTGCAAAAGGAAGGTGCACAGCAGCAACAGCTCTCAGGACTAGTACGTTCCATGTGGGACAAGAAGCAGGACGTTTGCCTGTTCGCAAAGAGGCTCTGCCGAGTTGCAGTGCTACGAGATGTAGCGTGTCTGGGAAAGCACAGATCCGCAGTGCTCTTGTGCCTGTGAATAAGCTGCACGGTGAGCGTGAAGGGGAGCAAGTTCTTTCAGGGCTGGCACCTTCCTTGTGGGAGAAGGAGCCGGACGTTTGCCTGTTCGGAAAGAGGGTCTGCCGAGGAAAAGCATCATGACATGTAGCGTGTCTGGGAAAGCACAGATCCGCAGTGCTCGTGTGCCTGTGAATAGGCTGCACGGTGAGAATGAAGGGGAGCAACACCTTTCAGGGCTGGCACCTTCCTTGTGGGAAAAGGAGTCAGAGTTTTGCCTGTTCGGAAAGAGGCTCTGCCGAGGAAAAGCATCATATCTAGTGTGTCTGGGAAAGCACAGATCCGCAGTGCTCTTGTGCCTGTGAATCGGCTGCAAAAGGAAGGTGCACAGCAGCAACAGCTCTCAGGACTAGTACGTTCCTTGTGGGACAAGAAGCAGGACGTTTGCCTGTTCGCAAAGAGGCTCTGCCGAGTTGCAGTGCTATGAGATGTAGCGTGTCTGGGAAAGCACAGATCCGCAGTGCTGTTGTACCTGTGAATAGGCTGCACGGTGAGGGTGAAGGGGAGCAAGTTCTTTCAGGGCTGGCACCTTCCTTGTGGGAGACGGAGCCGGACGTTTGCCTGTTCGGAAAGAGGCTCTGCCGAGGAAAAGCATCATGACATGTAGCGTGTCTGGGAAAGCACAGATCCGCAGTGCTGTTGTGCCTGTGAATAAGCTGCACGGTGAGGGTGAAGGGGAGCAACTGCTTTCAGGGCTGGCACCTTCCTTGTGGGAAAAGGAGTCAGACTTTTGCCTGTTCGGAAAGAGGCTCTGCCGAGGAAAAGCATCATATCTAGTGTGTCTGGGAAAGCACAGATCCGCAGTGCTCTTGTGCCTGTGAATCGCTGCAAAAGGAAGGTGCACAGCAGCAACAGCTCTCAGGACTAGTACGTTCCTTGTGGGACAAGAAGCAGGACGTTTGCCTGTTCGCAAAGAGGCTCTGCCGAGTTGCAGTGCTATGAGATGTAGCGTGTCCGGGAAAGCACAGATCCGCAGTGCTCTTGTGCCTGTGAATAAGCTGCACGGTGAGAATGAAGGGGAGCAACTGCTTTCAGGGCTGGCACCTTCCTTGTGGGAAAAGGAGTCAGACTCTTGCCTGTTCGGAAAGAGGCTCTGCCGAGGAAAAGCATCATGACATGTAGCGTGTCTGGGAAAGCACAGATCCGCAGTGCTCTTGTGCCTGTGAATAAGCTGCACGGTGAGAATGAAGGGGAGCAACTGCTTTCAGGGCTGGCACCTTCCTTGTGGGAAAAGGAGTCAGACTTTTGCCTGTTCGGAAAGAGGCTCTGCCGAGGAAAAGCATCATATCTAGTGTGTCTGGGAAAGCACAGATCCGCAGTGCTCTTGTGCCTGTGAATAGGCTGCAAAAGGAAGGTGCACAGCAGCAACAGCTCTCAGGACTAGTACGTTCCTTGTGGGACAAGAAGCAGGACGTTTGCCTGTTCGCAAAGAGGCTCTGCCGAGTTGCAGTACTATGAGATGTAGCGTGTCTGGGAAAGCACAGATCCGCAGTGCTCTTGTGCATGTGAATAGGCTGCACTGTGAGAATGAAGGGGAGCAACACCTTTCAGGGCTGGCACCTTCCTTGTGGGAGAAGGAGCCGGACGTTTGCCTGTTCGGAAAGAGGCTCTGCCGAGGAAAAGCATCATGACATGTAGCGTGTCTGGGAAAGCAAAGGTACGCAGTGCTGTTGTGCCTGTGAATAAGCTGCACGGTGAGAATGAAGGGGAGCAAGTGCTTTCAGGGCTGGCACCTTCCTTGTGGGAAAAGGAGTCAGAGTTTTGCCTGTTCGGAAAGAGGCTCTGCCGAGGAAAAGCATCATATCTAGTGTGTCTGGGAAAGCACAGATCCGCAGTGCTCTTGTGCCTGTGAATCGCTGCAAAAGGAAGGTGCACAGCAGCAACAGCTCTCAGGACTAGTACGTTCCTTGTGGGACAAGAAGCAGGACGTTTGCCTGTTCGCAAAGAGGCTCTGCCGAGTTGCAGTGCTACGAGATGTAGCGTGTCTGGGAAAGCACAGATCCGCAGTGCTCTTGTGCCTGTGAATAAGCTGCACGGTGAGCGTGAAGGGGAGCAAGTGCTTTCAGGGCTGGCACCTTCCTAGTGGGAGAAGGAGCCGGACGTTTGCCTGTTCGGAAAGAGGGTCTGCCGAGGAAAAGCATCATGACATGTAGCGTGTCTGGGAAAGCAAAGGTACGCAGTGCTGTTGTGCCTGTGAATAAGCTACACGGTGAGAATGAAGGGGAGCAAGTGCTTTCAGGGCTGGCACCTTCCTTGTGGGAAAAGGAGTCAGAGTTTTGCCTGTTCGGAAAGAGGCTCTGCCGAGGAAAAGCATCATGACATGTAGCGTGTCTGGGAAAGCAAAGGTACGCAGTGCTGTTGTGCCTGTGAATAGGCTGCACGGTGAGGGTGAAGGGGAGCAACTGCTTTCAGGGCTGGCACCTTCCTTGTGGGAAAAGGAGTCAGAGTTTTGCCTGTTCGGAAAGAGGCTCTGCCGAGGAAAAGCATCATATGTAGCGTGTCTGGGAAAGCACAGATCCACAGTGCTCTTGTGCCTGTGAATCGGCTGCAAAAGGAAGGTGCACAGCAGCAACAGCTCTCAGGACTAGTACGTTCCTTGTGGGACAAGAAGCAGGACGTTTGCCTGTTCGCAAAGAGGCTCTGCCGAGTTGCAGTGCTATGAGATGTAGCGTGTCTGGGAAAGCACAGATCCGCAGTGCTGTTGTACCTGTGAATAGGCTGCACGGTGAGGGTGAAGGGGAGCAAGTTCTTTCAGGGCTGGCACCTTCCTTGTGGGAGACGGAGCCGGACGTTTGCCTGTTCGGAAAGAGGCTCTGCCGAGGAAAAGCATCATGACATGTAGCGTGTCTGGGAAAGCACAGATCCGCAGTGCTCTTGTGCCTGTGAATAAGCTGCACGGTGAGGGTGAAGGGGAGCAACTGCTTTCAGGGCTGGCACCTTCCTTGTGGGAAAAGGAGTCAGACTTTTGCCTGTTCGGAAAGAGGCTCTGCCGAGGAAAAGCATCATATCTAGTGTGTCTGGGAAAGCACAGATCCGCAGTGCTCTTGTGCCTGTGAATCGCTGCAAAAGGAAGGTGCACAGCAGCAACAGCTCTCAGGACTAGTACGTTCCTTGTGGGACAAGAAGCAGGACGTTTGCCTGTTCGCAAAGAGGCTCTGCCGAGTTGCAGTGCTATGAGATGTAGCGTGTCCGGGAAAGCACAGATCCGCAGTGCTCTTGTGCCTGTGAATAAGCTGCACGGTGAGAATGAAGGGGAGCAACTGCTTTCAGGGCTGGCACCTTCCTTGTGGGAAAAGGAGTCAGACTCTTGCCTGTTCGGAAAGAGGCTCTGCCGAGGAAAAGCATCATGACATGTAGCGTGTCTGGGAAAGCACAGATCCGCAGTGCTCTTGTGCCTGTGAATAAGCTGCACGGTGAGAATGAAGGGGAGCAACTGCTTTCAGGGCTGGCACCTTCCTTGTGGGAAAAGGAGTCAGACTTTTGCCTGTTCGGAAAGAGGCTCTGCCGAGGAAAAGCATCATATCTAGTGTGTCTGGGAAAGCACAGATCCGCAGTGCTCTTGTGCCTGTGAATAGGCTGCAAAAGGAAGGTGCACAGCAGCAACAGCTCTCAGGACTAGTACGTTCCTTGTGGGACAAGAAGCAGGACGTTTGCCTGTTCGCAAAGAGGCTCTGCCGAGTTGCAGTACTATGAGATGTAGCGTGTCTGGGAAAGCACAGATCCGCAGTGCTCTTGTGCCTGTGGATAGGCTGCACTGTGAGAATGAAGGGGAGCAACACCTTTCAGGGCTGGCACCTTCCTTGTGGGAGAAGGAGCCGGACGTTTGCCTGTTCGGAAAGAGGCTCTGCCGAGGAAAAGCATCATGACATGTAGCGTGTCTGGGAAAGCAAAGGTACGCAGTGCTGTTGTGCCTGTGAATAAGCTGCACGGTGAGAATGAAGGGGAGCAAGTGCTTTCAGGGCTGGCACCTTCCTTGTGGGAAAAGGAGTCAGAGTTTTGCCTGTTCGGAAAGAGGCTCTGCCGAGGAAAAGCATCATATCTAGTGTGTCTGGGAAAGCACAGATCCGCAGTGCTCTTGTGCCTGTGAATCGCTGCAAAAGGAAGGTGCACAGCAGCAACAGCTCTCAGGACTAGTACGTTCCTTGTGGGACAAGAAGCAGGACGTTTGCCTGTTCGCAAAGAGGCTCTGCCGAGTTGCAGTGCTACGAGATGTAGCGTGTCTGGGAAAGCACAGATCCGCAGTGCTCTTGTGCCTGTGAATAAGCTGCACGGTGAGCGTGAAGGGGAGCAAGTGCTTTCAGGGCTGGCACCTTCCTAGTGGGAGAAGGAGCCGGACGTTTGCCTGTTCGGAAAGAGGGTCTGCCGAGGAAAAGCATCATGACATGTAGCGTGTCTGGGAAAGCAAAGGTACGCAGTGCTGTTGTGCCTGTGAATAAGCTACACGGTGAGAATGAAGGGGAGCAAGTGCTTTCAGGGCTGGCACCTTCCTTGTGGGAAAAGGAGTCAGAGTTTTGCCTGTTCGGAAAGAGGCTCTGCCGAGGAAAAGCATCATGACATGTAGCGTGTCTGGGAAAGCAAAGGTACGCAGTGCTGTTGTGCCTATGAATAGGCTGCACGGAGAGAATGAAGGGGAGCAACTGCTTTCAGGGCTGGCACCTTCCTTGTGGGAAAAGGAGTCAGAGTTTTGCCTGTTCGGAAAGAGGCTCTGCCGAGGAAAAGCATCATATGTAGCGTGTCTGGGAAAGCACAGATCCACAGTGCTCTTGTGCCTGTGAATCGGCTGCAAAAGGAAGGTGCACAGCAGCAACAGCTCTCAGGACTAGTACGTTCCTTGTGGGACAAGAAGCAGGACGTTTGCTTCTTCGCAAAGAGGCTCTGCCGAGTTGCAGTGCTATGAGATGTAGCGTGTCTGGGAAAGCACAGATCCGCAGTGCTGTTGTACCTGTGAATAGGCTGAACGGTGAGAATGAAGGGGAGCAAGTGCTTTCAGGGCTGGCACCTTCCTTGTGGGAGAAGGAGCCGGACGTTTGCCTGTTCGGAAAGAGGCTCTGCCGAGGAAAAGCATCATGACATGTAGCGTGTCCGGGAAAGCACAGATCCGCAGTGCTCTTGTGCCTGTGAATAAGCTGCACGGAGAGCGTGAAGGGGAGCAACTGCTTTCAGGGCTGGCACCTTCCTTGTGGGAAAAGGAGTCAGACTTTTGCCTGTTCGGAAAGATGCTCTGCCGAGGAAAAGCATCATATCTAGTGTGTCTGGGAAAGCACAGATCCACAGTGCTCTTGTGCCTGTGAATAAGCTGCACGGTGAGAATGAAGGGGAGCAACTGCTTTCAGGGCTGGCACCTTCCTTGTGGGAAAAGGAGTCAGACTTTTGCCTGTTCGCAAAGAGGCTCTGCCGAGGAAAAGCATCATGACATGTAGCGTGTCCGGGAAAGCACAGATCCGCAGTGCTCTTGTGCCTGTGAAGAAGCTGCACGGTGAGAATGAAGGGGAGCAACTGCTTTCAGGGCTGGCACCTTCCTTGTGGGAAAAGGAGTCAGACTCTTGCCTGTTCGGAAAGAGGCTCTGCCGAGGAAAAGCATCATTTGTAGCGTGTCTGGGAAAGCACAGATCCGCAGTGCTCTTGTGCCTGTGAATAGGCTGCACGGTGAGGGTGAAGGGGAGCAAGTTCTTTCAGGGCTGGCACCTTCCTTGTGGGAGAAGGAGCAGGACGTTTGCCTGTTCGGAAAGAGGCTCTGCCGAGGAAAAGCATCATATCTAGTGTGTCTGGGAAAGCACAGATCCGCTGTGCTCTTGTGCCTGTGAATCAGCTGCAAAAGGAAGGTGCACAGCAGCAACAGCTCTCAGGACTAGTACGTTCCTTGTGGGACAAGAAGCAGGACCTTTGCTTCTTCGAAAATAGGCTCTGCCGAGTTGCAGTGCTGTGAGATGTAGCGTGTCTGGGAAAGCACAGATCCGCAGTGCTGTTGTACCTGTGAATAGGCTGCACGGTGAGAATGAAGGGGAGCAACTGCTTTCAGGGCTGGCACCTTCCTTGTGGGAGAAGGAGCCGGACGTTTGCCTGTTCGGAAAGAGGCTCTGCCGAGGAAAAGCATCATATCTAGTGTGTCTGGGAAAGCACAGATCCGCAGTGCTCTTGTGCCTGTGAATCAGCTGCAAAAGGAAGGTGCACAGCAGCAACAGCTCTCAGGACTAGTACGTTCCTTGTGGGACAAGAAGCAGGACGTTTGCCTGTTCGCAAAGAGGCTCTGCCGAGTTGCAGTGCTACGAGATGTAGCGTGTCTGGGAAAGCACAGATCCGCAGTGCTGTTGTACCTGTGAATAAGCTGCACGGTGAGAATGAAGGGGAGCAACTGCTTTCAGGGCTGGCAACTTCCTTGTGGGAAAAGGAGTCAGACTTTTGCCTGTTCGGAAAGAGGCTCTGCCGAGGAAAAGCATCATATCTAGTGTGTCTGGGAAAGCACAGATCCGCAGTGCTCTTGTGCCTGTGAATAGGCTGCCAAAGGAAGGTGCACAGCAGCAACAGCTCTCAGGAGTAGTACGTTCCCTGTGGGACAAGAAGCAGGACGTTTGCTTCTTCGAAAATAGGCTCTGCCAAGTTGCAGTGCTATGAGATGTAGCGTGTCTGGGAAAGCACAGATCCGCAGTGCTGTTGTACCTGTGAATAGGCTGCACGGTGAGAATGAAGGGGAGCAACTGCTTTCAGGGCTGGCACCTTCCTTGAGGGAGAAGGAGCCGGACGTTTGCCTGTTCGGAAAGAGGCTCTGCCGAGGAAAAGCATCATGACATGTACCGTGTCTGGGAAAGCACAGATCCGCAGTGCTCTTGTGCCTGTGAGTAAGCTGCACTGTGAAGGTGAAGGGGAGCAAGTGTTTTCAGGGCTGGCTCCTTCCTTTTGGCAGAAGGAGCCGGACGTTTGCCTGTTCGGAAAGAGGCTCTGCCGAGGAAAAGCGTCATGACATACAGCGTCTCTGGGAAAGGAGAGATCCGCAGTGTATAGTGCCTGTGAATCGGCTGCAAAAGGAAGGTGCACAACAGCAACAGCTCTCAGGACTAGTACATTCCTTGTGGGACAAGAAGCAGGACGTTTGCTTCTTCGCAAATAGGCTCTGCCGAGTTGCAGTGCTATGAGATGTAGCGTGTCTGGGAAAGCACAGATCCGCAGTGCTGTTGTACCTGTGAATAAGCTGCACGGTGAGAATGAAGGGGAGCAACTGCTTTCAGGGCTGGCACCTTCCTTGTGGGAAAAGGAGTCAGACTTTTGCCTGTTCGGAAAGAGGCTCTGCCGAGGAAAAGCATCATATCTAGTGTGTCTGGGAAAGCACAGATCCGCAGTGCTCTTGTGCCTGTGAATCGGCTGCCAAAGGAAGGTGCACAGCAGCAACAGCTCTCAGGACTAGTACGTTCCTTGTGGGACAAGAAGCAGGACTTTTGCCTGTTCGCAAAGAGGCTCTGCCGAGTTGCAGTGCTATGAGATGTAGCGTGTCTGGGAAAGCACAGATCCGCAGTGCTGTTGTACCTGTGAATAGGCTGCACGGTGAGGGTGAAGGGGAGCAAGTTCTTTCAGGGCTGGCACCTTCCTTGTGGGAGAAGGAGCCGGACGTTTGCCTGTTCGGAAAGAGGCTCTGCCGAGGAAAAGCATCATGACATGTAGCGTGTCTGGGAAAGCACAGATCCGCAGTGCTGTTGTACCTGTGAATAGGCTGCACGGTGAGGGTGAAGGGGAGCAAGTTCTTTCAGGGCTGGCACCTTCCTTGTGGGAGAAGGAGCCGGACGTTTGCCTGTTCGGAAAGAGCCTCTGCCGAGGAAAAGCATCATGACATGTAGCGTGTCTGGGAAAGCACAGGTACGCAGTGCTGTTGTGCCTGTGAATAGGCTGCCAAAGGAAGGTGCACAGCAGCAACAGCTCTCAGGAGTAGTACGTTCCTTGTGGGACAGGAAGCAGGACGTTTGCTTCTTCGCAAATAGGCTCTGCCGAGTTGCAGTGCTATGAGATGTAGCGTGTCTGGGAAAGCACAGATCCGCAGTGCTGTTGTACCTGTGAATAGGCTGCACGGTGAGGGTGAAGGGGAGCAAGTGCTTTCAGGGCTGGCACCTTCCTTGTGGGAGAAGGAGTCAGAGTTTTGCCTGTTCGGAAAGAGGCTCTGCCGAGGAAAAGCATCATGACATGTAGCGTGTCTGGGAAAGCACTGATCCGCAGTGCTCTTGTGCCTGTGAATAGGCTGCCAAAGGAAGGTGCACAGCAGCAACAGCTCTCAGGACTAGTACGTTCCTTGTGGGACAAGAAGCAGGACGTTTGCTTCTTCGCAAATAGGCTCTGCCGAGTTGCAGTGCTACGAGATGTAGCGTGTCTGGGAAAGCACAGATCCGCAGTGCTGTTGTACCTGTGAATAAGCTGCACGGTGAGCGTGAAGGGGAGCAAGTGCTTTCAGGGCTGGCACCTTCCTTGTGGGAGAAGGAGCCGGACGTTTGCCTGTTCGGAAAGAGGGTCTGCCGAGGAAAAGCATCATGACATGTAGCGTGTCTGGGAAAGCACAGATCCGCAGTGCTCGTGTGCCTGTGAATAGGCTGCACGGTGAGAATGAAGGGGAGCAACACCTTTCAGGGCTGGCACCTTCCTTGTGGGAGAAGGAGTCAGAGTTTTGCCTGTTCGGAAAGAGGCTCTGCCGAGGAAAAGCATCATATCTAGCGTGTCTGGGAAAGCACTGATCCGCAGTGCTCTTGTGCCTGTGAATCGGCTGCAAAAGGAAGGTGCACAGCAGCAACAGCTCTCAGGACTAGTACGTTCCTTGTGGGACAAGAAGCAGGACGTTTGCCTGTTCGCAAAGAGGCTCTGCCGAGTTGCAGTGCTATGAGATGTAGCGTGTCTGGGAAAGCACAGATCCGCAGTGCTGTTGTACCTGTGAATAGGCTGCACGGTGAGGGTGAAGGGGAGCAAGTTCTTTCAGGGCTGGCACCTTCCTTGTGGGAGACGGAGCCGGACGTTTGCCTGTTCGGAAAGAGGCTCTGCCGAGGAAAAGCATCATGACATGTAGCGTGTCTGGGAAAGCACAGATCCGCAGTGCTCTTGTGCCTGTGAATAAGCTGCACGGTGAGGGTGAAGGGGAGCAACTGCTTTCAGGGCTGGCACCTTCCTTGTGGGAAAAGGAGTCAGACTTTTGCCTGTTCGGAAAGAGGCTCTGCCGAGGAAAAGCATCATATCTAGTGTGTCTGGGAAAGCACAGATCCGCAGTGCTCTTGTGCCTGTGAATCGCTGCAAAAGGAAGGTGCACAGCAGCAACAGCTCTCAGGACTAGTACGTTCCTTGTGGGACAAGAAGCAGGACGTTTGCCTGTTCGCAAAGAGGCTCTGCCGAGTTGCAGTGCTATGAGATGTAGCGTGTCCGGGAAAGCACAGATCCGCAGTGCTCTTGTGCCTGTGAATAAGCTGCACGGTGAGAATGAAGGGGAGCAACTGCTTTCAGGGCTGGCACCTTCCTTGTGGGAAAAGGAGTCAGACTCTTGCCTGTTCGGAAAGAGGCTCTGCCGAGGAAAAGCATCATGACATGTAGCGTGTCTGGGAAAGCACAGATCCGCAGTGCTCTTGTGCCTGTGAATAAGCTGCACGGTGAGAATGAAGGGGAGCAACTGCTTTCAGGGCTGGCACCTTCCTTGTGGGAAAAGGAGTCAGACTTTTGCCTGTTCGGAAAGAGGCTCTGCCGAGGAAAAGCATCATATCTAGTGTGTCTGGGAAAGCACAGATCCGCAGTGCTCTTGTGCCTGTGAATAGGCTGCAAAAGGAAGGTGCACAGCAGCAACAGCTCTCAGGACTAGTACGTTCCTTGTGGGACAAGAAGCAGGACGTTTGCCTGTTCGCAAAGAGGCTCTGCCGAGTTGCAGTACTATGAGATGTAGCGTGTCTGGGAAAGCACAGATCCGCAGTGCTCTTGTGCCTGTGAATAGGCTGCACGGTGAGGGTGAAGGGGAGCAAGTTCTTTCAGGGCTGGCACCTTCCTTGTGGGAGAAGGAGCAGGACGTTTGCCTGTTCGGAAAGAGGCTCTGCCGAGGAAAAGCATCATATCTAGTGTGTCTGGGAAAGCACAGATCCGCTGTGCTCTTGTGCCTGTGAATCAGCTGCAAAAGGAAGGTGCACAGCAGCAACAGCTCTCAGGACTAGTACGTTCCTTGTGGGACAAGAAGCAGGACCTTTGCTTCTTCGAAAATAGGCTCTGCCGAGTTGCAGTGCTGTGAGATGTAGCGTGTCTGGGAAAGCACAGATCCGCAGTGCTGTTGTACCTGTGAATAGGCTGCACGGTGAGAATGAAGGGGAGCAACTGCTTTCAGGGCTGGCACCTTCCTTGTGGGAGAAGGAGCCGGACGTTTGCCTGTTCAGAAAGAGGCTCTGCCGAGGAAAAGCATCATATCTAGTGTGTCTGGGAAAGCACAGATCCGCAGTGCTCTTGTGCCTGTGAATCAGCTGCAAAAGGAAGGTGCACAGCAGCAACAGCTCTCAGGACTAGTACGTTCCTTGTGGGACAAGAAGCAGGACGTTTGCCTGTTCGCAAAGAGGCTCTGCCGAGTTGCAGTGCTACGAGATGTAGCGTGTCTGGGAAAGCACAGATCCGCAGTGCTGTTGTACCTGTGAATAAGCTGCACGGTGAGAATGAAGGGGAGCAACTGCTTTCAGGGCTGGCAACTTCCTTGTGGGAAAAGGAGTCAGACTTTTGCCTGTTCGGAAAGAGGCTCTGCCGAGGAAAAGCATCATATCTAGTGTGTCTGGGAAAGCACAGATCCGCAGTGCTCTTGTGCCTGTGAATAGGCTGCCAAAGGAAGGTGCACAGCAGCAACAGCTCTCAGGAGTAGTACGTTCCCTGTGGGACAAGAAGCAGGACGTTTGCTTCTTCGAAAATAGGCTCTGCCAAGTTGCAGTGCTATGAGATGTAGCGTGTCTGGGAAAGCACAGATCCGCAGTGCTGTTGTACCTGTGAATAGGCTGCACGGTGAGAATGAAGGGGAGCAACTGCTTTCAGGGCTGGCACCTTCCTTGAGGGAGAAGGAGTCAGAGTTTTGCCTGTTCGGAAAGAGGCTCTGCCGAGGAAAAGCATCATGACATGTACCGTGTCTGGGAAAGCACAGATCCGCAGTGCTCTTGTGCCTGTGAGTAAGCTGCACTGTGAAGGTGAAGGGGAGCAAGTGTTTTCAGGGCTGGCTCCTTCCTTTTGGCAGAAGGAGCCGGACGTTTGCCTGTTCGGAAAGAGGCTCTGCCGAGGAAAAGCGTCATGACATACAGCGTCTCTGGGAAAGGAGAGATCCGCAGTGTATAGTGCCTGTGAATCGGCTGCAAAAGGAAGGTGCACAACAGCAACAGCTCTCAGGACTAGTACATTCCTTGTGGGACAAGAAGCAGGACGTTTGCTTCTTCGCAAATAGGCTCTGCCGAGTTGCAGTGCTATGAGATGTAGCGTGTCTGGGAAAGCACAGATCCGCAGTGCTGTTGTACCTGTGAATAAGCTGCACGGTGAGAATGAAGGGGAGCAACTGCTTTCAGGGCTGGCACCTTCCTTGTGGGAAAAGGAGTCAGACTTTTGCCTGTTCGGAAAGAGGCTCTGCCGAGGAAAAGCATCATATCTAGTGTGTCTGGGAAAGCACAGATCCGCAGTGCTCTTGTGCCTGTGAATCGGCTGCCAAAGGAAGGTGCACAGCAGCAACAGCTCTCAGGACTAGTACGTTCCTTGTGGGACAAGAAGCAGGACTTTTGCCTGTTCGCAAAGAGGCTCTGCCGAGTTGCAGTGCTATGAGATGTAGCGTGTCTGGGAAAGCACAGATCCGCAGTGCTGTTGTACCTGTGAATAGGCTGCACGGTGAGGGTGAAGGGGAGCAAGTTCTTTCAGGGCTGGCACCTTCCTTGTGGGAGAAGGAGCCGGACGTTTGCCTGTTCGGAAAGAGGCTCTGCCGAGGAAAAGCATCATGACATGTAGCGTGTCTGGGAAAGCACAGATCCGCAGTGCTGTTGTACCTGTGAATAGGCTGCACGGTGAGGGTGAAGGGGAGCAAGTTCTTTCAGGGCTGGCACCTTCCTTGTGGGAGAAGGAGCCGGACGTTTGCCTGTTCGGAAAGAGCCTCTGCCGAGGAAAAGCATCATGACATGTAGCGTGTCTGGGAAAGCACAGGTACGCAGTGCTGTTGTGCCTGTGAATAGGCTGCCAAAGGAAGGTGCACAGCAGCAACAGCTCTCAGGAGTAGTACGTTCCTTGTGGGACAGGAAGCAGGACGTTTGCTTCTTCGCAAATAGGCTCTGCCGAGTTGCAGTGCTATGAGATGTAGCGTGTCTGGGAAAGCACAGATCCGCAGTGCTGTTGTACCTGTGAATAGGCTGCACGGTGAGGGTGAAGGGGAGCAAGTGCTTTCAGGGCTGGCACCTTCCTTGTGGGAGAAGGAGTCAGAGTTTTGCCTGTTCGGAAAGAGGCTCTGCCGAGGAAAAGCATCATGACATGTAGCGTGTCTGGGAAAGCACTGATCCGCAGTGCTCTTGTGCCTGTGAATAGGCTGCCAAAGGAAGGTGCACAGCAGCAACAGCTCTCAGGACTAGTACGTTCCTTGTGGGACAAGAAGCAGGACGTTTGCTTCTTCGCAAATAGGCTCTGCCGAGTTGCAGTGCTACGAGATGTAGCGTGTCTGGGAAAGCACAGATCCGCAGTGCTGTTGTACCTGTGAATAAGCTGCACGGTGAGCGTGAAGGGGAGCAAGTGCTTTCAGGGCTGGCACCTTCCTTGTGGGAGAAGGAGCCGGACGTTTGCCTGTTCGGAAAGAGGGTCTGCCGAGGAAAAGCATCATGACATGTAGCGTGTCTGGGAAAGCACAGATCCGCAGTGCTCGTGTGCCTGTGAATAGGCTGCACGGTGAGAATGAAGGGGAGCAACACCTTTCAGGGCTGGCACCTTCCTTGTGGGAGAAGGAGTCAGAGTTTTGCCTGTTCGGAAAGAGGCTCTGCCGAGGAAAAGCATCATATCTAGCGTGTCTGGGAAAGCACTGATCCGCAGTGCTCTTGTGCCTGTGAATCGGCTGCAAAAGGAAGGTGCACAGCAGCAACAGCTCTCAGGACTAGTACGTTCCTTGTGGGACAAGAAGCAGGACGTTTGCCTGTTCGCAAAGAGGCTCTGCCGAGTTGCAGTGCTATGAGATGTAGCGTGTCTGGGAAAGCACAGATCCGCAGTGCTGTTGTACCTGTGAATAGGCTGCACGGTGAGGGTGAAGGGGAGCAAGTTCTTTCAGGGCTGGCACCTTCCTTGTGGGAGACGGAGCCGGACGTTTGCCTGTTCGGAAAGAGGCTCTGCCGAGGAAAAGCATCATGACATGTAGCGTGTCTGGGAAAGCACAGATCCGCAGTGCTCTTGTGCCTGTGAATAAGCTGCACGGTGAGGGTGAAGGGGAGCAACTGCTTTCAGGGCTGGCACCTTCCTTGTGGGAAAAGGAGTCAGACTTTTGCCTGTTCGGAAAGAGGCTCTGCCGAGGAAAAGCATCATATCTAGTGTGTCTGGGAAAGCACAGATCCGCAGTGCTCTTGTGCCTGTGAATCGCTGCAAAAGGAAGGTGCACAGCAGCAACAGCTCTCAGGACTAGTACGTTCCTTGTGGGACAAGAAGCAGGACGTTTGCCTGTTCGCAAAGAGGCTCTGCCGAGTTGCAGTGCTATGAGATGTAGCGTGTCCGGGAAAGCACAGATCCGCAGTGCTCTTGTGCCTGTGAATAAGCTGCACGGTGAGAATGAAGGGGAGCAACTGCTTTCAGGGCTGGCACCTTCCTTGTGGGAAAAGGAGTCAGACTCTTGCCTGTTCGGAAAGAGGCTCTGCCGAGGAAAAGCATCATGACATGTAGCGTGTCTGGGAAAGCACAGATCCGCAGTGCTCTTGTGCCTGTGAATAAGCTGCACGGTGAGAATGAAGGGGAGCAACTGCTTTCAGGGCTGGCACCTTCCTTGTGGGAAAAGGAGTCAGACTTTTGCCTGTTCGGAAAGAGGCTCTGCCGAGGAAAAGCATCATATCTAGTGTGTCTGGGAAAGCACAGATCCGCAGTGCTCTTGTGCCTGTGAATAGGCTGCAAAAGGAAGGTGCACAGCAGCAACAGCTCTCAGGACTAGTACGTTCCTTGTGGGACAAGAAGCAGGACGTTTGCCTGTTCGCAAAGAGGCTCTGCCGAGTTGCAGTACTATGAGATGTAGCGTGTCTGGGAAAGCACAGATCCGCAGTGCTCTTGTGCCTGTGAATAGGCTGCACTGTGAGAATGAAGGGGAGCAAGTGCTTTCAGGGCTGGCACCTTCCTTGTGGGAGAAGGAGCCGGACGTTTGCCTGTTCGGAAAGAGGCTCTGCCGAGGAAAAGCATCATATCTAGTGTGTCTGGGAAAGCACAGATCCGCAGTGCTCTTGTGCCTGTGAATCGCTGCAAAAGGAAGGTGCACAGCAGCAACAGCTCTCAGGACTAGTACGTTCCTTGTGGGACAAGAAGCAGGACGTTTGCCTGTTCGCAAAGAGGCTCTGCCGAGTTGCAGTGCTACGAGATGTAGCGTGTCTGGGAAAGCACAGATCCGCAGTGCTCTTGTGCCTGTGAATAAGCTGCACGGTGAGCGTGAAGGGGAGCAAGTGCTTTCAGGGCTGGCACCTTCCTAGTGGGAGAAGGAGCCGGACGTTTGCCTGTTCGGAAAGAGGCTCTGCCGAGGAAAAGCATCATATCTAGTGTGTCTGGGAAAGCACAGATCCGCAGTGCTCTTGTGCCTGTGAATCAGCTGCAAAAGGAAGGTGCACAGCAGCAACAGCTCTCAGGACTAGTACGTTCCTTGTGGGACAAGAAGCAGGACGTTTGCCTGTTCGCAAAGAGGCTCTGCCGAGTTGCAGTGCTACGAGATGTAGCGTGTCTGGGAAAGCACAGATCCGCAGTGCTGTTGTACCTGTGAATAAGCTGCACGGTGAGAATGAAGGGGAGCAACTGCTTTCAGGGCTGGCAACTTCCTTGTGGGAAAAGGAGTCAGACTTTTGCCTGTTCGGAAAGAGGCTCTGCCGAGGAAAAGCATCATATCTAGTGTGTCTGGGAAAGCACAGATCCGCAGTGCTCTTGTGCCTGTGAATAGGCTGCCAAAGGAAGGTGCACAGCAGCAACAGCTCTCAGGAGTAGTACGTTCCCTGTGGGACAAGAAGCAGGACGTTTGCTTCTTCGAAAATAGGCTCTGCCAAGTTGCAGTGCTATGAGATGTAGCGTGTCTGGGAAAGCACAGATCCGCAGTGCTGTTGTACCTGTGAATAGGCTGCACGGTGAGAATGAAGGGGAGCAACTGCTTTCAGGGCTGGCACCTTCCTTGAGGGAGAAGGAGTCAGAGTTTTGCCTGTTCGGAAAGAGGCTCTGCCGAGGAAAAGCATCATGACATGTACCGTGTCTGGGAAAGCACAGATCCGCAGTGCTCTTGTGCCTGTGAGTAAGCTGCACGGTGAAGGTGAAGGGGAGCAAGTGTTTTCAGGGCTGGCTCCTTCCTTTTGGCAGAAGGAGCCGGACGTTTGCCTGTTCGGAAAGAGGCTCTGCCGAGGAAAAGCGTCATGACATACAGCGTCTCTGGGAAAGGAGAGATCCGCAGTGTATAGTGCCTGTGAATCGGCTGCAAAAGGAAGGTGCACAACAGCAACAGCTCTCAGGACTAGTACATTCCTTGTGGGACAAGAAGCAGGACGTTTGCTTCTTCGCAAATAGGCTCTGCCGAGTTGCAGTGCTATGAGATGTAGCGTGTCTGGGAAAGCACAGATCCGCAGTGCTGTTGTACCTGTGAATAGGCTGCACGGTGAGCGTGAAGGGGAGCAAGTTCTTTCAGGGCTGGCACCTTCCTTGTGGGAGAAGGAGCCGGACGTTTGCCTGTTCGGAAAGAGGCTCTGCCGAGGAAAAGCATCATGACATGTAGCGTGTCTGAGAAAGCACAGATCCGCAGTGCTCTTGTGCCTGTGAATCGGCTGCCAAAGGAAGGTGCACAGCAGCAACAGCTCTCAGGACTAGTACGTTCCTTGTGGGACAAGAAGCAGGACGTTTGCTTCTTCGCAAAGAGGCTCTGCCGAGTTGCAGTGCTATGAGATGTAGCGTGTCTGGGAAAGCACAGATCCGCAGTGCTGTTGTACCTGTGAATAGGCTGAACGGTGAGAATGAAGGGGAGCAAGTGCTTTCAGGGCTGGCACCTTCCTTGTGGGAGAAGGAGCCGGACGTTTGCCTGTTCGGAAAGAGGCTCTGCCGAGGAAAAGCATCATGACATGTAGCGTGTCCGGGAAAGCACAGATCCGCAGTGCTCTTGTGCCTGTGAATAAGCTGCACGGTGAGAATGAAGGGGAGCAACTGCTTTCAGGGCTGGCACCTTCCTTGTGGGAAAAGGAGTCAGACTCTTGCCTGTTCGGAAAGAGGCTCTGCCGAGGAAAAGCATCATGACATGTAGCGTGTCTGGGAAAGCACAGGTACGCAGTGCTGTTGTGCCTGTGAATAGGCTGCCAAAGGAAGGTGCACAGCAGCAACAGCTCTCAGGAGTAGTACGTTCCTTGTGGGACAAGAAGCAGGACGTTTGCTTCTTCGCAAATAGGCTCTGCCGAGTTGCAGTGCTATGAGATGTAGCGTGTCTGGGAAAGCACAGATCCGCAGTGCTCTTGTGCCTGTGAATAAGCTGCACGGAGAGCGTGAAGGGGAGCAACTGCTTTCAGGGCTGGCACCTTCCTTGTGGGAAAAGGAGTCAGACTTTTGCCTGTTCGGAAAGATGCTCTGCCGAGGAAAAGCATCATATCTAGTGTGTCTGGGAAAGCACAGATCCGCAGTGCTCTTGTGCCTGTGAATAAGCTGCACGGTGAGAATGAAGGGGAGCAACTGCTTTCAGGGCTGGCACCTTCCTTGTGGGAAAAGGAGCCGGACGTTTGCCTGTTCGGAAAGAGGGTCTGCCGAGGAAAAGCATCATGACATGTAGCGTGTCTGGGAAAGCACAGATCCGCAGTGCTCGTGTGCCTGTGAATAGGCTGCACGGTGAGAATGAAGGGGAGCAACACCTTTCAGGGCTGGCACCTTCCTTGTGGGAAAAGGAGTCAGAGTTTTGCCTGTTCGGAAAGAGGCTCTGCCGAGGAAAAGCATCATATCTAGTGTGTCTGGGAAAGCACAGATCCGCAGTGCTCTTGTGCCTGTGAATCGGCTGCAAAAGGAAGGTGCACAGCAGCAACAGCTCTCAGGACTAGTACGTTCCTTGTGGGACAAGAAGCAGGACGTTTGCCTGTTCGCAAAGAGGCTCTGCCGAGTTGCAGTGCTATGAGATGTAGCGTGTCTGGGAAAGCACAGATCCGCAGTGCTGTTGTACCTGTGAATAGGCTGCACGGTGAGGGTGAAGGGGAGCAAGTTCTTTCAGGGCTGGCACCTTCCTTGTGGGAGACGGATCCGGACGTTTGCCTGTTCGGAAAGAGGCTCTGCCGAGGAAAAGCATCATGACATGTAGCGTGTCTGGGAAAGCACAGATCCGCAGTGCTCTTGTGCCTGTGAATAAGCTGCACGGTGAGGGTGAAGGGGAGCAACTGCTTTCAGGGCTGGCACCTTCCTTGTGGGAAAAGGAGTCAGACTTTTGCCTGTTCGGAAAGAGGCTCTGCCGAGGAAAAGCATCATATCTAGTGTGTCTGGGAAAGCACAGATCCGCAGTGCTCTTGTGCCTGTGAATCGCTGCAAAAGGAAGGTGCACAGCAGCAACAGCTCTCAGGACTAGTACGTTCCTTGTGGGACAAGAAGCAGGACGTTTGCCTGTTCGCAAAGAGGCTCTGCCGAGTTGCAGTGCTATGAGATGTAGCGTGTCCGGGAAAGCACAGATCCGCAGTGCTCTTGTGCCTGTGAATAAGCTGCACGGTGAGAATGAAGGGGAGCAACTGCTTTCAGGGCTGGCACCTTCCTTGTGGGAAAAGGAGTCAGACTCTTGCCTGTTCGGAAAGAGGCTCTGCCGAGGAAAAGCATCATGACATGTAGCGTGTCTGGGAAAGCACAGATCCGCAGTGCTCTTGTGCCTGTGAATAAGCTGCACGGTGAGAATGAAGGGGAGCAACTGCTTTCAGGGCTGGCACCTTCCTTGTGGGAAAAGGAGTCAGACTTTTGCCTGTTCGGAAAGAGGCTCTGCCGAGGAAAAGCATCATATCTAGTGTGTCTGGGAAAGCACAGATCCGCAGTGCTCTTGTGCCTGTGAATAGGCTGCAAAAGGAAGGTGCACAGCAGCAACAGCTCTCAGGACTAGTACGTTCCTTGTGGGACAAGAAGCAGGACGTTTGCCTGTTCGCAAAGAGGCTCTGCCGAGTTGCAGTACTATGAGATGTAGCGTGTCTGGGAAAGCACAGATCCGCAGTGCTCTTGTGCCTGTGAATAGGCTGCACTGTGAGAATGAAGGGGAGCAACACCTTTCAGGGCTGGCACCTTCCTTGTGGGAGAAGGAGCCGGACGTTTGCCTGTTCGGAAAGAGGCTCTGCCGAGGAAAAGCATCATGACATGTAGCGTGTCTGGGAAAGCAAAGGTACGGAGTGCTGTTGTGCCTGTGAATAAGCTGCACGGTGAGAATGAAGGGGAGCAAGTGCTTTCAGGGCTGGCACCTTCCTTGTGGGAAAAGGAGTCAGAGTTTTGCCTGTTCGGAAAGAGGCTCTGCCGAGGAAAAGCATCATATCTAGTGTGTCTGGGAAAGCACAGATCCGCAGTGCTCTTGTGCCTGTGAATCGCTGCAAAAGGAAGGTGCACAGCAGCAACAGCTCTCAGGACTAGTACGTTCCTTGTGGGACAAGAAGCAGGACGTTTGCCTGTTCGCAAAGAGGCTCTGCCGAGTTGCAGTGCTACGAGATGTAGCGTGTCTGGGAAAGCACAGATCCGCAGTGCTCTTGTGCCTGTGAATAGGCTGCACGGTGAGCGTGAAGGGGAGCAAGTGCTTTCAGGGCTGGCACCTTCCTAGTGGGAGAAGGAGCCGGACGTTTGCCTGTTCGGAAAGAGGGTCTGCCGAGGAAAAGCATCATGACATGTAGCGTGTCTGGGAAAGCAAAGGTACGCAGTGCTGTTGTGCCTGTGAATAAGCTACACGGTGAGAATGAAGGGGAGCAAGTGCTTTCAGGGCTGGCACCTTCCTTGTGGGAAAAGGAGTCAGAGTTTTGCCTGTTCGGAAAGAGGCTCTGCCGAGGAAAAGCATCATATGTAGCGTGTCTGGGAAAGCACAGATCCACAGTGCTCTTGTGCCTGTGAATAGGCTGCAAAAGGAAGGTGCACAGCAGCAACAGCTTTCAGGGCTGGCACGTTCCTTGTGGGAGAAGGAGCCGGACGTTGGCCTGTTCGGAAAGAGGCTCTGCCGAGGAAAAGCATCATATGTAGCGTGTCTGAGAAAGCACAGATCCGCAGTGCTCTTGTGCCTGTGAATCGGCTGCAAAAGGAAGGTGCACAGCAGCAACAGCTCTCAGGACTAGTACGTTCCTTGTGGGACAAGAAGCAGGACGTTTGCTTCTTCGCAAAGAGGCTCTGCCGAGTTGCAGTGCTATGAGATGTAGCGTGTCTGGGAAAGCACAGATCCGCAGTGCTGTTGTACCTGTGAATAGGCTGAACGGTGAGAATGAAGGGGAGCAAGTGCTTTCAGGGCTGGCACCTTCCTTGTGGGAGAAGGAGCCGGACGTTTGCCTGTTCGGAAAGAGGCTCTGCCGAGGAAAAGCATCATGACATGTAGCGTGTCCGGGAAAGCACAGATCCGCAGTGCTCTTGTGCCTGTGAATAAGCTGCACGGTGAGGGTGAAGGGGAGCAAGTTCTTTCAGGGCTGGCACCTTCCTTGTGGGAAAAGGAGTCAGACTCTTGCCTGTTCGGAAAGAGGCTCTGCCGAGGAAAAGCATCATGACATGTAGCGTGTCTGGGAAAGCACAGGTACGCAGTGCTGTTGTGCCTGTGAATAGGCTGCCAAAGGAAGGTGCACAGCAGCAACAGCTCTCAGGAGTAGTACGTTCCTTGTGGGACAAGAAGCAGGACGTTTGCTTCTTCGCAAAGAGGCTCTGCCGAGTTGCAGTGCTATGAGATGTAGCGTGTCTGGGAAAGCACAGATCCGCAGTGCTCTTGTGCCTGTGAATAAGCTGCACGGAGAGCGTGAAGGGGAGCAACTGCTTTCAGGGCTGGCACCTTCCTTGTGGGAAAAGGAGTCAGACTTTTGCCTGTTCGGAAAGATGCTCTGCCGAGGAAAAGCATCATATCTAGTGTGTCTGGGAAAGCACAGATCCGCAGTGCTCTTGTGCCTGTGAATAAGCTGCACGGTGAGAATGAAGGGGAGCAACTGCTTTCAGGGCTGGCACCTTCCTTGTGGGAAAAGGAGTCAGACTTTTGCCTGTTCGCAAAGAGGCTCTGCCGAGGAAAAGCATCATGACATGTAGCGTGTCCGGGAAAGCACAGATCCGCAGTGCTCTTGTGCCTGTGAAGAAGCTGCACGGTGAGAATGAAGGGGAGCAACTGCTTTCAGGGCTGGCACCTTCCTTGTGGGAAAAGGAGCCGGACGTTTGCCTGTTCGGAAAGAGGCTCTGCCGAGGAAAAGCATCATATCTAGTGTGTCTGGGAAAGCACAGATCCGCAGTGCTCTTGTGCCTGTGAGTAAGCTGCACGGTGAAGGTGAAGGGGAGCAAGTGTTTTCAGGGCTGGCTCCTTCCTTTTGGCAGAAGGAGCCGGACGTTTGCCTGTTCGGAAAGAGGCTCTGCCGAGGAAAAGCATCATATCTAGTGTGTCTGGGAAAGCACAGATCCGCAGTGCTCTTGTGCCTGTGAATCGGCTGCCAAAGGAAGGTGCACAGCAGCAACAGCTCTCAGGACTAGTACGTTCCTTGTGGGACAAGAAGCAGGACTTTTGCCTGTTCGCAAAGAGGCTCTGCCGAGTTGCAGTGCTATGAGATGTAGCGTGTCTGGGAAAGCACAGATCCGCAGTGCTGTTGTACCTGTGAATAGGCTGCACGGTGAGGGTGAAGGGGAGCAAGTTCTTTCAGGGCTGGCACCTTCCTTGTGGGAGAAGGAGCCGGACGTTTGCCTGTTCGGAAAGAGGCTCTGCCGAGGAAAAGCATCATGACATGTAGTGTGTCTGGGAAAGCACATATCCGCAGTGCTCTTGTGCCTGTGAATCAGCTGCCAAAGGAAGGTGCACAGCAGCAACAGCTCTCAGGACTAGTACGTTCCTTGTGGGACAAGAAGCAGGACGTTTGCCTGTTCGCAAAGAGGCTCTGCCGAGTTGCAGTGCTATGAGATGTAGCGTGTCTGGGAAAGCACAGATCCTCAGTGCTCGTGTGCCTGTGAATAAGCTGCACGGTGAGCATGAAGGGCAGCAAGTGCTTTCAGGGCTGGCACCTTCCCTGTGGGAGAAAGAGGTGGACATTTGCCTGTTCGGAAAGAGGCTCTGCCGAGGAAACGCATCATGACATGTAGCGTGTCTGGGAAAGCACAGATCCGCAGTGCTCTTGTGCCTGTGAATAAGCTGCACGGTGAAAATGAAGGGGAGCAAGTTCTTTCAGGGCTGGCACGTTCCTTGTGGGAGAAGGAGCCGGACGTTTGCCTGTTCGGAAAGAGGCTCTGCCGAGGAAAAGCATCATGACATGTAGCGTGTCTGGGAAAGCACAGATCCGCAGTGCTGTTGTACCTGTGAATAGGCTGCACGGTGAGGGTGAAGGGGAGCAAGTTCTTTCAGGACTGGCACCTTCCTTGTGGGAGAAGGAGCCGGACGTTTGCCTGTTCGGAAAGAGGCTCTGCCGAGGAAAAGCATCATGACATGTAGCGTGTCTGGGAAAGCACAGGTACGCAGTGCTGTTGTGCCTGTGAATAGGCTGCCAAAGGAAGGTGCACAGCAGCAACAGCTCTCAGGACTAGTACGTTCCCTGTGGGACAAGAAGCAGGACGTTTGCTTCTTCGCAAAGAGGCTCTGCCGAGTTGCAGTGCTACGAGATGTAGCGTGTCTGGGAAAGCACAGATCCGCAGTGCTCTTGCGCCTGTGAATCGGCTGCAAAAGGAAGGTGCACAGCAGCAACAGCTCTCAGGACTAGTACGTTCCTTGTGGGACAAGAAGCAGGACGTTTGCCTGTTCGCAAAGAGGCTCTGCCGAGTTGCAGTGCTATGAGATGTAGCGTGTCTGGGAAAGCACAGATCCGCAGTGCTCTTGTGCCTGTGAATAAGCTGCACGGTGAGGGTGAAGGGGAGCAACTGCTTTCAGGGCTGGCACCTTCCTTGTGGGAAAAGGAGTCAGAGTTTTGCCTGTTCGGAAAGAGGCTCTGCCGAGGAAAAGCATCATATCTAGTGTGTCTGGGAAAGCACAGATCCGCAGTGCTCTTGTGCCTGTGAATCGGCTGCAAAAGGAAGGTGCACAGCAGCAACAGCTCTCAGGACTAGTACGTTCCTTGTGGGACAAGAAGCAGGACGTTTGCCTGTTCGCAAAGAGGCTCTGCCGAGTTGCAGTGCTACGAGATGTAGCGTGTCTGGGAAAGCACAGATCCGCAGTGCTCTTGTGCCTGTGAATAAGCTGCACGGTGAGCGTGAAGGGGAGCAAGTGCTTTCAGGGCTGGCACCTTCCTTGTGGGAGAAGGAGCCGGACGTTTGCCTGTTGGGAAAGAGGGTCTGCCGAGGAAAAGCATCATATGTAGCGTGTCTGGGAAAGCACAGATCCGCAGTGCTGTTGTGCCTGTGAATAGGCTGCACGGTGAGGGTGAAGGGGAGCAACTGCTTTCAGGGCTGGCACCTTCCTTGTGGGAGAAGGAGCCGGACGTTTGCCTGTTCGGAAAGAGGCTCTGCCGAGGAAAAGCATCATGACATGTAGCGTGTCCGGGAAAGCACAGATCCGCAGTGCTCTTGTGCCTGTGAATAAGCTGCACGGTGAGGGTGAAGGGGAGCAAGTTCTTTCAGGGCTGGCACCTTCCTTGTGGGAAAAGGAGTCAGACTCTTGCCTGTTCGGAAAGAGGCTCTGCCGAGGAAAAGCATCATGACATGTAGCGTGTCTGGGAAAGCACAGGTACGCAGTGCTGTTGTGCCTGTGAATAGGCTGCCAAAGGAAGGTGCACAGCAGCAACAGCTCTCAGGAGTAGTACGTTCCTTGTGGGACAAGAAGCAGGACGTTTGCTTCTTCGCAAAGAGGCTCTGCCGAGTTGCAGTGCTATGAGATGTAGCGTGTCTGGGAAAGCACAGATCCGCAGTGCTCTTGTGCCTGTGAATAAGCTGCACGGAGAGCGTGAAGGGGAGCAACTGCTTTCAGGGCTGGCACCTTCCTTGTGGGAAAAGGAGTCAGACTTTTGCCTGTTCGGAAAGATGCTCTGCCGAGGAAAAGCATCATATCTAGTGTGTCTGGGAAAGCACAGATCCGCAGTGCTCTTGTGCCTGTGAATAAGCTGCACGGTGAGAATGAAGGGGAGCAACTGCTTTCAGGGCTGGCACCTTCCTTGTGGGAAAAGGAGTCAGACTTTTGCCTGTTCGCAAAGAGGCTCTGCCGAGGAAAAGCATCATGACATGTAGCGTGTCCGGGAAAGCACAGATCCGCAGTGCTCTTGTGCCTGTGAAGAAGCTGCACGGTGAGAATGAAGGGGAGCAACTGCTTTCAGGGCTGGCACCTTCCTTGTGGGAAAAGGAGCCGGACGTTTGCCTGTTCGGAAAGAGGCTCTGCCGAGGAAAAGCATCATATCTAGTGTGTCTGGGAAAGCACAGATCCGCAGTGCTCTTGTGCCTGTGAGTAAGCTGCACGGTGAAGGTGAAGGGGAGCAAGTGTTTTCAGGGCTGGCTCCTTCCTTTTGGCAGAAGGAGCCGGACGTTTGCCTGTTCGGAAAGAGGCTCTGCCGAGGAAAAGCATCATATCTAGTGTGTCTGGGAAAGCACAGATCCGCAGTGCTCTTGTGCCTGTGAATCGGCTGCCAAAGGAAGGTGCACAGCAGCAACAGCTCTCAGGACTAGTACGTTCCTTGTGGGACAAGAAGCAGGACTTTTGCCTGTTCGCAAAGAGGCTCTGCCGAGTTGCAGTGCTATGAGATGTAGCGTGTCTGGGAAAGCACAGATCCGCAGTGCTGTTGTACCTGTGAATAGGCTGCACGGTGAGGGTGAAGGGGAGCAAGTTCTTTCAGGGCTGGCACCTTCCTTGTGGGAGAAGGAGCCGGACGTTTGCCTGTTCGGAAAGAGGCTCTGCCGAGGAAAAGCATCATGACATGTAGTGTGTCTGGGAAAGCACATATCCGCAGTGCTCTTGTGCCTGTGAATCAGCTGCCAAAGGAAGGTGCACAGCAGCAACAGCTCTCAGGACTAGTACGTTCCTTGTGGGACAAGAAGCAGGACGTTTGCCTGTTCGCAAAGAGGCTCTGCCGAGTTGCAGTGCTATGAGATGTAGCGTGTCTGGGAAAGCACAGATCCTCAGTGCTCGTGTGCCTGTGAATAAGCTGCACGGTGAGCATGAAGGGCAGCAAGTGCTTTCAGGGCTGGCACCTTCCCTGTGGGAGAAAGAGGTGGACATTTGCCTGTTCGGAAAGAGGCTCTGCCGAGGAAACGCATCATGACATGTAGCGTGTCTGGGAAAGCACAGATCCGCAGTGCTCTTGTGCCTGTGAATAAGCTGCACGGTGAAAATGAAGGGGAGCAAGTTCTTTCAGGGCTGGCACGTTCCTTGTGGGAGAAGGAGCCGGACGTTTGCCTGTTCGGAAAGAGGCTCTGCCGAGGAAAAGCATCATGACATGTAGCGTGTCTGGGAAAGCACAGATCCGCAGTGCTGTTGTACCTGTGAATAGGCTGCACGGTGAGGGTGAAGGGGAGCAAGTTCTTTCAGGACTGGCACCTTCCTTGTGGGAGAAGGAGCCGGACGTTTGCCTGTTCGGAAAGAGGCTCTGCCGAGGAAAAGCATCATGACATGTAGCGTGTCTGGGAAAGCACAGGTACGCAGTGCTGTTGTGCCTGTGAATAGGCTGCCAAAGGAAGGTGCACAGCAGCAACAGCTCTCAGGACTAGTACGTTCCCTGTGGGACAAGAAGCAGGACGTTTGCTTCTTCGCAAAGAGGCTCTGCCGAGTTGCAGTGCTACGAGATGTAGCGTGTCTGGGAAAGCACAGATCCGCAGTGCTCTTGCGCCTGTGAATCGGCTGCAAAAGGAAGGTGCACAGCAGCAACAGCTCTCAGGACTAGTACGTTCCTTGTGGGACAAGAAGCAGGACGTTTGCCTGTTCGCAAAGAGGCTCTGCCGAGTTGCAGTGCTATGAGATGTAGCGTGTCTGGGAAAGCACAGATCCGCAGTGCTCTTGTGCCTGTGAATAAGCTGCACGGTGAGGGTGAAGGGGAGCAACTGCTTTCAGGGCTGGCACCTTCCTTGTGGGAAAAGGAGTCAGAGTTTTGCCTGTTCGGAAAGAGGCTCTGCCGAGGAAAAGCATCATATCTAGTGTGTCTGGGAAAGCACAGATCCGCAGTGCTCTTGTGCCTGTGAATCGGCTGCAAAAGGAAGGTGCACAGCAGCAACAGCTCTCAGGACTAGTACGTTCCTTGTGGGACAAGAAGCAGGACGTTTGCCTGTTCGCAAAGAGGCTCTGCCGAGTTGCAGTGCTACGAGATGTAGCGTGTCTGGGAAAGCACAGATCCGCAGTGCTCTTGTGCCTGTGAATAAGCTGCACGGTGAGCGTGAAGGGGAGCAAGTGCTTTCAGGGCTGGCACCTTCCTTGTGGGAGAAGGAGCCGGACGTTTGCCTGTTGGGAAAGAGGGTCTGCCGAGGAAAAGCATCATATGTAGCGTGTCTGGGAAAGCACAGATCCGCAGTGCTGTTGTGCCTGTGAATAGGCTGCACGGTGAGGGTGAAGGGGAGCAAGTTCTTTCAGGGCTGGCACCTTCCTTGTGGGAGAAGGAGCCGGACGTTTGCCTGTTCGGAAAGAGGCTCTGCCGAGGAAAAGCATCATGACATGTAGTGTGTCTGGGAAAGCACAGATCCGCAGTGCTCTTGTGCCTGTGAATCAGCTGCCAAAGGAAGGTGCACAGCAGCAACAGCTCTCAGGACTAGTACGTTCCTTGTGGGACAAGAAGCAGGACGTTTGCCTGTTCGCAAAGAGGCTCTGCCGAGTTGCAGTGCTATGAGATGTAGCGTGTCTGGGAAAGCACAGATCCGCAGTGCTCGTGTGCCTGTGAATAAGCTGCACGGTGAGCATGAAGGGCAGCAAGTGCTTTCAGGGCTGGCACCTTCCTTGTGGGAGAAAGAGGTGGACATTTGCCTGTTCGGAAAGAGGCTCTGCCGAGGAAACGCATCATGACATGTAGCGTGTCTGGGAAAGCACAGATCCGCAGTGCTCTTGTGCCTGTGAATAAGCTGCACGGTGAAAATGAAGGGGAGCAAGTTCTTTCAGGGCTGGCACGTTCCTTGTGGGAGAAGGAGCCGGACGTTTGCCTGTTCGGAAAGAGGCTCTGCCGAGGAAAAGCATCATGACATGTAGCGTGTCTGGGAAAGCACAGATCCGCAGTGCTGTTGTACCTGTGAATAAGCTGCACGGAGAGCGTGAAGGGGAGCAACTGCTTTCAGGGCTGGCACCTTCCTTGTGGGAAAAGGAGTCAGACTTTTGCCTGTTCGGAAAGAGGCTCTGCCGAGGAAAAGCATCATGACATGTAGCGTGTCTGGGAAAGCACTGATCCGCAGTGCTCTTGTGCCTGTGAATAGGCTGCCAAAGGAAGGTGCACAACAGCAACAGCTCTCAGGACTAGTACGTTCCCTGTGGGACAAGAAGCAGGACGTTTGCTTCTTCGCAAAGAGGCTCTGCCGAGTTGCAGTGCTACGAGATGTAGCGTGTCTGGGAAAGCACAGATCCGCAGTGCTCTTGCGCCTGTGAATCGGCTGCAAAAGGAAGGTGCACAGCAGCAACAGCTCTCAGGACTAGTACGTTCCTTGTGGGACAAGAAGCAGGACGTTTGCCTGTTCGCAAAGAGGCTCTGCCGAGTTGCAGTGCTACGAGATGTAGCGTGTCTGGGAAAGCACAGATCCGCAGTGCTCTTGTGCCTGTGAATAAGCTGCACGGTGAGGGTGAAGGGGAGCAACTGCTTTCAGGGCTGGCACCTTCCTTGTGGGAGAAGGAGCCGGACGTTTGCCTGTTGGGAAAGAGGGTCTGCCGAGGAAAAGCATCATATGTAGCGTGTCTGGGAAAGCACAGATCCGCAGTGCTGTTGTGCCTGTGAATAAGCTGCACGGTGAGGGTGAAGGGGAGCAACTGCTCTCAGGGCTGGCACCTTCCTTGTGGGAAAAGGAGTCAGAGTTTTGCCTGTTCGGAAAGAGGCTCTGCCGAGGAAAAGCATCATATCTAGTGTGTCTGGGAAAGCACAGATCCGCAGTGCTCTTGTGCCTGTGAATCGGCTGCAAAAGGAAGGTGCACAGCAGCAACAGCTCTCAGGACTAGTACGTTCCTTGTGGGACAAGAAGCAGGACGTTTGCCTGTTCGCAAAGAGGCTCTGCCGAGTTGCAGTGCTACGAGATGTAGCGTGTCTGGGAAAGCACAGATCCGCAGTGCTCTTGTGCCTGTGAATAAGCTGCACGGTGAGCGTGAAGGGGAGCAAGTGCTTTCAGGGCTGGCACCTTCCTTGTGGGAGAAGGAGCCGGACGTTTGCCTGTTCGGAAAGAGGCTCTGCCGAGGAAAAGCATCATGACATGTAGCGTGTCTGGGAAAGCACAGATCCGCAGTGCTGTTGTACCTGTGAATAGGCTGCACGGTGAGGGTGAAGGGGAGCAAGTTCTTTCAGGACTGGCACCTTCCTTGTGGGAGAAGGAGCCGGACGTTTGCCTGTTCGGAAAGAGGCTCTGCCGAGGAAAAGCATCATGACATGTAGCGTGTCTGGGAAAGCACAGGTACGCAGTGCTGTTGTGCCTGTGAATAGGCTGCCAAAGGAAGGTGCACAGCAGCAACAGCTCTCAGGACTAGTACGTTCCTTGTGGGACAGGAAGCAGGACGTTTGCTTCTTCGCATATAGGCTCTGCCGAGTTGCAGTGCTATGAGATGTAGCGTGTCTGGGAAAGCACAGATCCGCAGTGCTGTTGTACCTGTGAATAAGCTGCACGGAGAGCGTGAAGGGGAGCAACTGCTTTCAGGGCTGGCACCTTCCTTGTGGGAAAAGGAGTCAGACTTTTGCCTGTTCGGAAAGAGGCTCTGCCGAGGAAAAGCATCATGACATGTAGCGTGTCTGGGAAAGCACTGATCCGCAGTGCTCTTGTGCCTGTGAATAGGCTGCCAAAGGAAGGTGCACAACAGCAACAGCTCTCAGGACTAGTACGTTCCCTGTGGGACAAGAAGCAGGACGTTTGCTTCTTCGCAAAGAGGCTCTGCCGAGTTGCAGTGCTACGAGATGTAGCGTGTCTGGGAAAGCACAGATCCGCAGTGCTCTTGTGCCTGTGAATAAGCTGCACGGTGAGGGTGAAGGGGAGCAACTGCTTTCAGGGCTGGCACCTTCCTTGTGGGAAAAGGAGTCAGAGTTTTGCCTGTTCGGAAAGAGGCTCTGCCGAGGAAAAGCATCATATCTAGTGTGTCTGGGAAAGCACAGATCCGCAGTGCTCTTGCGCCTGTGAATCGGCTGCAAAAGGAAGGTGCACAGCAGCAACAGCTCTCAGGACTAGTACGTTCCTTGTGGGACAAGAAGCAGGACGTTTGCCTGTTCGCAAAGAGGCTCTGCCGAGTTGCAGTGCTACGAGATGTAGCGTGTCTGGGAAAGCACAGATCCGCAGTGCTCTTGTGCCTGTGAATAAGCTGCACGGTGAGCGTGAAGGGGAGCAAGTGCTTTCAGGGCTGGCACCTTCCTTGTGGGAGAAGGAGCCGGACGTTTGCCTGTTGGGAAAGAGGGTCTGCCGAGGAAAAGCATCATGACATGTAGCGTGTCTGGGAAAGCACAGATCCGCAGTGCTGTTGTGCCTGTGAATAAGCTGCACGGTGAGGGTGAAGGGGAGCAACTGCTCTCAGGGCTGGCACCTTCCTTGTGGGAAAAGGAGTCAGAGTTTTGCCTGTTCGGAAAGAGGCTCTGCCGAGGAAAAGCATCATATCTAGTGTGTCTGGGAAAGCACAGATCCGCAGTGCTCTTGTGCCTGTGAATCGGCTGCAAAAGGAAGGTGCACAGCAGCAACAGCTCTCAGGACTAGTACGTTCCTTGTGGGACAAGAAGCAGGACGTTTGCCTGTTCGCAAAGAGGCTCTGCCGAGTTGCAGTGCTACGAGATGTAGCGTGTCTGGGAAAGCACAGATCCGCAGTGCTCTTGTGCCTGTGAATAAGCTGCACGGTGAGCGTGAAGGGGAGCAAGTGCTTTCAGGGCTGGCACCTTCCTTGTGGGAGAAGGAGCCGGACGTTTGCCTGTTCGGAAAGAGGCTCTGCCGAGGAAAAGCATCATGACATGTAGCGTGTCTGGGAAAGCACAGATCCGCAGTGCTGTTGTGCCTGTGAATAAGCTGCACGGAGAGCGTGAAGGGGAGCAACTGCTTTCAGGGCTGGCACCTTCCTTGTGGGAAAAGGAGTCAGACTTTTGCCTGTTCGGAAAGAGGCTCTGCCGATGAAAAGCATCATGACATGTAGCGTGTCTGGGAAAGCACAGATCCGCAGTGCTGTTGTGCCTGTGAATAGGCTGCACGGTGAGGGTGAAGGGGAGCAACTGCTTTCAGGGCTGGCACCTTCCTTGTGGGAGAAGGAGCCGGACGTTTGCCTGTTCGGAAAGAGGCTCTGCCGAGGAAAAGCATCATGACATGTAGCGTGTCTGGGAAAGCACAGATCCACAGTGCTCTTGTGCCTGTGAATAAGCTGCACGGTGAGAATGAAGGGGAGCAACTGCTTTCAGGGCTGGCACCTTCCTTGTGGGAAAAGGAGTCAGACTTTTGCCTGTTCGGAAAGAGGCTCTGCCGAGTTGCAGTGCTACGAGTTGTAGCGTGTCTGGGAAAGCACAGATCCGCAGTGCTCTTGTGCCTGTGAATCGGCTGCAAAAGGAAGGTGCACAGCAGCAACAGCTCTCAGGACTAGTACGTTCCTTGTGGGACAAGAAGCAGGACGTTTGCCTGTTCGCAAAGAGGCTCTGCCGAGTTGCAGTGCTACGAGATGTAGCGTGTCTGGGAAAGCACAGATCCGCAGTGCTCTTGTGCCTGTGAATAAGCTGCACGGTGAGCGTGAAGGGGAGCAAGTGCTTTCAGGGCTGGCACCTTCCTTGTGGGAGAAGGAGCCGGACGTTTGCCTGTTCGGAAAGAGGCTCTGCCGAGGAAAAGCATCATGACATGTAGCGTGTCTGGGAAAGCAAAGGTACGCAGTGCTGTTGTGCCTGTGAATAAGCTGCACGGTGAGGGTGAAGGGGAGCAAGTTCTTTCAGGGCTGGCACCTTCCTTGTGGGAAAAGGAGTCAGAGTTTTGCCTGTTCGGAAAGAGGCTCTGCCGAGGAAAAGCATCATATCTAGTGTGTCTGGGAAAGCACAGATCCGCAGTGCTCTTGTGCCTGTGAATCGGCTGCAAAAGGAAGGTGCACAGCAGCAACAGCTCTCAGGACTAGTACGTTCCTTGTGGGACAAGAAGCAGGACGTTTGCCTGTTCGCAAAGAGGCTCTGCCGAGTTGCAGTGCTACGAGATGTAGCGTGTCTGGGAAAGCACAGATCCGCAGTGCTCTTGTGCCTGTGAATAAGGTGCACGGTGAGCGTGAAGGGGAGCAACACCTTTCAGGGCTGGCACCTTCCTTGTGGGAGAAGGAGCCGGACGTTTGCCTGTTCGGAAAGAGGGTCTGCCGAGGAAAAGCATCATGACATGTAGCGTGTCTGGGAAAGCAAAGGTACGCAGTGCTCTTGTGCCTGTGAATAGCCTGCACGGTGAGAATGAAGGGAAGCAACACCTTTCAGGGCTGGCACCTTCCTTGTGGGAAAAGGAGTCAGAGTTTTGCCTGTTCGGAAAGAGGCTCTGCCGAGGAAAAGCATCATGACATGTAGCGTGTCTGGGAAAGCACAGATCCGCAGTGCTGTTGTGCCTGTGAATAGGCTGCACGGTGAGGGTGAAGGGGAGCAACTGCTTTCAGGGCTGGCACCTTCCTCGTGGGAGAAGGAGCCGGACGTTTGCCTGTTCGGAAAGAGGCTCTGCCGAGGAAAAGCATCATGACATGTAGCGTGTCTGGGAAAGCACAGATCCGCAGTGCTCTTGTGCCTGTGAATCGGCTGCAAAAGGAAGGTGCACAGCAGCAACAGCTCTCAGGACTAGTACGTTCCTTGTGGGACAAGAAGCAGGACGTTTGCCTGTTCGCAAAGAGGCTCTGCCGAGTTGCAGTGCTACGAGATGTAGCGTGTCTGGGAAAGCACAGATCCGCAGTGCTCTTGTGCCTGTGAATAAGCTGCACGGTGAGCGTGAAGGGGAGCAAGTGCTTTCAGGGCTGGCACCTTCCTTGTGGGAGAAGGAGCCGGACGTTTGCCTGTTGGGAAAGAGGGTCTGCCGAGGAAAAGCATCATGACATGTAGCGTGTCTGGGAGAGCACTGATCCGCAGTGCTCTTGTGCCTGTGAATAGGCTGCACGGTGAGAATGAAGGGAAGCAACACCTTTCAGGGCTGGCACCTTCCTTGTGGGAGAAGGAGCCGGACGTTTGCCTGTTCGGAAAGAGGCTCTGCCGAGGAAAAGCATCATGACATGTAGCGTGTCTGGGAAAGCAAAGGTACGCAGTGCTGTTGTGCCTGTGAATAAGCTGCACGGTGAGAATGAAGGGGAGCAACTGCTTTCAGGGCTGGCACCTTCCTTGTGGGAAAAGGAGTCAGAGTTTTGCCTGTTCGGAAAGAGGCTCTGCCGAGGAAAAGCATCATGACATGTAGCGTGTCTGGGAAAGCACAGATCCGCAGTGCTCTTGTGCCTGTGAATCGGCTGCAAAAGGAAGGTGCACAGCAGCAACAGCTCTCAGGACTAGTACGTTCCTTGTGGGACAAGAAGCAGGACGTTTGCCTGTTCGCAAAGAGGCTCTGCCGAGTTGCAGTGCTACGAGATGTAGCGTGTCTGGGAAAGCACAGATCCGCAGTGCTCTTGTGCCTGTGAATAAGCTGCACGGTGAGCGTGAAGGGGAGCAAGTGCTTTCAGGGCTGGCACCTTCCTTGTGGGAGAAGGAGCCGGACGTTTGCCTGTTCGGAAAGAGGCTCTGCCGAGGAAAAGCATCATGACATGTAGCGTGTCCGGGAAAGCACAGATCCGCAGTGCTCGTGTGCCTGTGAATAGGCTGCACGGTGAGAATGAAGGGAAGCAACACCTTTCAGGGCTGGCACCTTCCTTGTGGGAAAAGGAGTCAGAGTTTTGCCTGTTCGGAAAGAGGCTCTGCCGAGGAAAAGCATCATGACATGTAGCGTGTCTGGGAGAGCACTGATCCGCAGTGCTCGTGTGCCTGTGAATAGGCTGCACGGTGAGAATGAAGGGGAGCAAGTTCTTTCAGGGCTCGCACCTTCCTTGTGGGAAAAGGAGTCAGAGTTTTGCCTGTTCGGAAAGAGGCTCTGCCGAGGAAAAGCATCATGACATGTAGCGTGTCTGGGAAAGCACAGATCCGCAGTGCTCTTGTGCCTGTGAATCGGCTGCAAAAGGAAGGTGCACAGCAGCAACAGTTCTCAGGACTAGTACGTTCCTTGTGGGACAAGAAGCAGGACGTTTGCCTGTTCGCAAAGAGGCTCTGCCGAGTTGCAGTGCTACGAGATGTAGCGTGTCTGGGAAAGCACAGATCCGCAGTGCTCTTGTGCCTGTGAATAAGCTGCACGGTGAGCGTGAAGGGGAGCAAGTGCTTTCAGGGCTGGCACCTTCCTTGTGGGAGAAGGAGCCGGACGTTTGCCTGTTCGGAAAGAGGCTCTGCCGAGGAAAAGCATCATGACATGTAGCGTGTCTGGGAAAGCACAGATCCGCAGTGCTCGTGTGCCTGTGAATAGGCTGCACGGTGAGAATGAAGGGGAGCAAGTTCTTTCAGGGCTGGCACCTTCCTTGTGGGAAAAGGAGTCAGAGTTTTGCCTGTTCGGAAAGAGGCTCTGCCGAGGAAAAGCATCATATCTAGTGTGTCTGGGAAAGCACAGATCCGCAGTGCTCTTGTGCCTGTGAATCGGCTGCAAAAGGAAGGTGCACAGCAGCAACAGCTCTCAGGACTAGTACGTTCCTTGTGGGACAAGAAGCAGGACTTTTACCTGTTCGCAAAGAGGCTCTGCCGAGTTGCAGTGCTACGAGATGTAGCGTGTCTGGGAAAGCACAGATCCGCAGTGCTCTTGTGCCTGTGAATAGGCTGCACGGTGAGGGTGAAGGGGAGCAACACCTTTCAGGGCTGGCACCTTCCTTGTGGGAGAAGGAGCAGGACTTTTGCCTGTTCGGAAAGAGGCTCTGCCGAGGAAAAGCATCATGACATGTAGCGTGTCTGGGAAAGCACAGATCCGCAGTGCTGTTGTGCCTGTGAATAGGCTGCACGGTGAGGGTGAAGGGGAGCAACTGCTTTCAGGGCTGGCACCTTCCTTGTGGGAGAAGGAGCCGGACGTTTGCCTGTTCGGAAAGAGGCTCTGCCGAGGAAAAGCATCATGACATGTAGCGTGTCTGGGAAAGCACAGATCCGCAGTGCTGTTGTGCCTGTGAATAGGCTGCACGGTGAGGGTGAAGGGGAGCAACTGCTTTCAGGGCTGGCACCTTCCTTGTGGGAGAAGGAGCCGGACGTTTGCCTGTTCGGAAAGAGGCTCTGCCGAGGAAAAGCATCATGACATGTAGCGTGTCTGGGAAAGCACAGATCCACAGTGCTCTTGTGCCTGTGAATAAGCTGCACGGTGAGAATGAAGGGGAGCAACTGCTTTCAGGGCTGGCACCTTCCTTGTGGGAAAAGGAGTCAGACTTTTGCCTGTTCGGAAAGAGGCTCTGCCGAGTTGCAGTGCTACGAGTTGTAGCGTGTCTGGGAAAGCACAGATCCGCAGTGCTCTTGTGCCTGTGAATCGGCTGCAAAAGGAAGGTGCACAGCAGCAACAGCTCTCAGGACTAGTACGTTCCTTGTGGGACAAGAAGCAGGACGTTTGCCTGTTCGCAAAGAGGCTCTGCCGAGTTGCAGTGCTACGAGATGTAGCGTGTCTGGGAAAGCACAGATCCGCAGTGCTCTTGTGCCTGTGAATAAGCTGCACGGTGAGCGTGAAGGGGAGCAAGTGCTTTCAGGGCTGGCACCTTCCTTGTGGGAGAAGGAGCCGGACGTTTGCCTGTTCGGAAAGAGGCTCTGCCGAGGAAAAGCATCATGACATGTAGCGTGTCTGGGAAAGCAAAGGTACGCAGTGCTGTTGTGCCTGTGAATAAGCTGCACGGTGAGGGTGAAGGGGAGCAAGTTCTTTCAGGGCTGGCACCTTCCTTGTGGGAAAAGGAGTCAGAGTTTTGCCTGTTCGGAAAGAGGCTCTGCCGAGGAAAAGCATCATATCTAGTGTGTCTGGGAAAGCACAGATCCGCAGTGCTCTTGTGCCTGTGAATCGGCTGCAAAAGGAAGGTGCACAGCAGCAACAGCTCTCAGGACTAGTACGTTCCTTGTGGGACAAGAAGCAGGACGTTTGCCTGTTCGCAAAGAGGCTCTGCCGAGTTGCAGTGCTACGAGATGTAGCGTGTCTGGGAAAGCACAGATCCGCAGTGCTCTTGTGCCTGTGAATAAGCTGCACGGTGAGCGTGAAGGGGAGCAAGTGCTTTCAGGGCTGGCACCTTCCTTGTGGGAGAAGGAGCCGGACGTTTGCCTGTTGGGAAAGAGGGTCTGCCGAGGAAAAGCATCATATGTAGCGTGTCTGGGAAAGCACAGATCCGCAGTGCTGTTGTGCCTGTGAATAGGCTGCACGGTGAGGGTGAAGGGGAGCAAGTTCTTTCAGGGCTGGCACCTTCCTTGTGGGAGAAGGAGCCGGACGTTTGCCTGTTCGGAAAGAGGCTCTGCCGAGGAAAAGCATCATGACATGTAGTGTGTCTGGGAAAGCACAGATCCGCAGTGCTCTTGTGCCTGTGAATCAGCTGCCAAAGGAAGGTGCACAGCAGCAACAGCTCTCAGGACTAGTACGTTCCTTGTGGGACAAGAAGCAGGACGTTTGCCTGTTCGCAAAGAGGCTCTGCCGAGTTGCAGTGCTATGAGATGTAGCGTGTCTGGGAAAGCACAGATCCGCAGTGCTCGTGTGCCTGTGAATAAGCTGCACGGTGAACATGAAGGGCAGCAAGTGCTTTCAGGGCTGGCACCTTCCTTGTGGGAGAAAGAGGTGGACATTTGCCTGTTCGGAAAGAGGCTCTGCCGAGGAAAAGCATCATGACATGTAGCGTGTCTGGGAAAGCACAGATCCGCAGTGCTGTTGTACCTGTGAATAGGCTGCACGGTGAGGGTGAAGGGGAGCAAGTTCTTTCAGGACTGGCACCTTCCTTGTGGGAGAAGGAGCCGGACGTTTGCCTGTTCGGAAAGAGGCTCTGCCGAGGAAAAGCATCATGACATGTAGCGTGTCTGGGAAAGCACAGGTACGCAGTGCTGTTGTGCCTGTGAATAGGCTGCCAAAGGAAGGTGCACAGCAGCAACAGCTCTCAGGAGTAGTACGTTCCTTGTGGGACAGGAAGCAGGACGTTTGCTTCTTCGCAAATAGGCTCTGCCGAGTTGCAGTGCTATGAGATGTAGCGTGTCTGGGAAAGCACAGATCCGCAGTGCTGTTGTACCTGTGAATAAGCTGCACGGAGAGCGTGAAGGGGAGCAACTGCTTTCAGGGCTGGCACCTTCCTTGTGGGAAAAGGAGTCAGAGTTTTGCCTGTTCGGAAAGAGGCTCTGCCGAGGAAAAGCATCATGACATGTAGCGTGTCTGGGAAAGCACTGATCCGCAGTGCTCTTGTGCCTGTGAATAGGCTGCCAAAGGAAGGTGCACAACAGCAACAGCTCTCAGGACTAGTACGTTCCCTGTGGGACAAGAAGCAGGACGTTTGCTTCTTCGCAAAGAGGCTCTGCCGAGTTGCAGTGCTACGAGATGTAGCGTGTCTGGGAAAGCACAGATCCGCAGTGCTCTTGCGCCTGTGAATCGGCTGCAAAAGGAAGGTGCACAGCAGCAACAGCTCTCAGGACTAGTACGTTCCTTGTGGGACAAGAAGCAGGACGTTTGCCTGTTCGCAAAGAGGCTCTGCCGAGTTGCAGTGCTACGAGATGTAGCGTGTCTGGGAAAGCACAGATCCGCAGTGCTCTTGTGCCTGTGAATAAGCTGCACGGTGAGGGTGAAGGGGAGCAACTGCTTTCAGGGCTGGCACCTTCCTTGTGGGAGAAGGAGCCGGACGTTTGCCTGTTGGGAAAGAGGGTCTGCCGAGGAAAAGCATCATATGTAGCGTGTCTGGGAAAGCACAGATCCGCAGTGCTGTTGTGCCTGTGAATAAGCTGCACGGTGAGGGTGAAGGGGAGCAACTGCTCTCAGGGCTGGCACCTTCCTTGTGGGAAAAGGAGTCAGAGTTTTGCCTGTTCGGAAAGAGGCTCTGCCGAGGAAAAGCATCATATCTAGTGTGTCTGGGAAAGCACAGATCCGCAGTGCTCTTGTGCCTGTGAATCGGCTGCAAAAGGAAGGTGCACAGCAGTAACAGCTCTCAGGACTAGTACGTTCCTTGTGGGACAAGAAGCAGGACGTTTGCCTGTTCGCAAAGAGGCTCTGCCGAGTTGCAGTGCTACGAGATGTAGCGTGTCTGGGAAAGCACAGATCCGCAGTGCTCTTGTGCCTGTGAATAAGCTGCACGGTGAGCGTGAAGGGGAGCAAGTGCTTTCAGGGCTGGCACCTTCCTTGTGGGAGAAGGAGCCGGACGTTTGCCTGTTGGGAAAGAGGGTCTGCCGAGGAAAAGCATCATATGTAGCGTGTCTGGGAAAGCACAGATCCGCAGTGCTGTTGTGCCTGTGAATAAGCTGCACGGTGAGGGTGAAGGGGAGCAACTGCTCTCAGGGCTGGCACCTTCCTTGTGGGAAAAGGAGTCAGAGTTTTGCCTGTTCGGAAAGAGGCTCTGCCGAGGAAAAGCATCATATCTAGTGTGTCTGGGAAAGCACAGATCCGCAGTGCTCTTGTGCCTGTGAATCGGCTGCAAAAGGAAGGTGCACAGCAGCAACAGCTCTCAGGACTAGTACGTTCCTTGTGGGACAAGAAGCAGGACGTTTGCCTGTTCGCAAAGAGGCTCTGCCGAGTTGCAGTGCTACGAGATGTAGCGTGTCTGGGAAAGCACAGATCCGCAGTGCTCTTGTGCCTGTGAATAAGCTGCACGGTGAGCGTGAAGGGGAGCAAGTGCTTTCAGGGCTGGCACCTTCCTTGTGGGAGAAGGAGCCGGACGTTTGCCTGTTGGGAAAGAGGGTCTGCCGAGGAAAAGCATCATATGTAGCGTGTCTGGGAAAGCACAGATCCGCAGTGCTGTTGTGCCTGTGAATAGGCTGCACGGTGAGGGTGAAGGGGAGCAAGTTCTTTCAGGGCTGGCACCTTCCTTGTGGGAGAAGGAGCCGGACGTTTGCCTGTTCGGAAAGAGGCTCTGCCGAGGAAAAGCATCATGACATGTAGTGTGTCTGGGAAAGCACAGATCCGCAGTGCTCTTGTGCCTGTGAATCAGCTGCCAAAGGAAGGTGCACAGCAGCAACAGCTCTCAGGACTAGTACGTTCCTTGTGGGACAAGAAGCAGGACGTTTGCCTGTTCGCAAAGAGGCTCTGCCGAGTTGCAGTGCTATGAGATGTAGCGTGTCTGGGAAAGCACAGATCCGCAGTGCTCGTGTGCCTGTGAATAAGCTGCACGGTGAGCATGAAGGGCAGCAAGTGCTTTCAGGGCTGGCACCTTCCTTGTGGGAGAAAGAGGTGGACATTTGCCTGTTCGGAAAGAGGCTCTGCCGAGGAAACGCATCATGACATGTAGCGTGTCTGGGAAAGCACAGATCCGCAGTGCTCTTGTGCCTGTGAATAAGCTGCACGGTGAAAATGAAGGGGAGCAAGTTCTTTCAGGGCTGGCACGTTCCTTGTGGGAGAAGGAGCCGGACGTTTGCCTGTTCGGAAAGAGGCTCTGCCGAGGAAAAGCATCATGACATGTAGCGTGTCTGGGAAAGCACAGATCCGCAGTGCTGTTGTACCTGTGAATAGGCTGCACGGTGAGGGTGAAGGGGAGCAAGTTCTTTCAGGACTGGCACCTTCCTTGTGGGAGAAGGAGCCGGACGTTTGCCTGTTCGGAAAGAGGCTCTGCCGAGGAAAAGCATCATGACATGTAGCGTGTCTGGGAAAGCACAGGTACGCAGTGCTGTTGTGCCTGTGAATAGGCTGCCAAAGGAAGGTGCACAGCAGCAACAGCTCTCAGGAGTAGTACGTTCCTTGTGGGACAGGAAGCAGGACGTTTGCTTCTTCGCAAATAGGCTCTGCCGAGTTGCAGTGCTATGAGATGTAGCGTGTCTGGGAAAGCACAGATCCGCAGTGCTGTTGTACCTGTGAATAAGCTGCACGGAGAGCGTGAAGGGGAGCAACTGCTTTCAGGGCTGGCACCTTCCTTGTGGGAAAAGGAGTCAGACTTTTGCCTGTTCGGAAAGAGGCTCTGCCGAGGAAAAGCATCATGACATGTAGCGTGTCTGGGAAAGCACTGATCCGCAGTGCTCTTGTGCCTGTGAATAGGCTGCCAAAGGAAGGTGCACAACAGCAACAGCTCTCAGGACTAGTACGTTCCCTGTGGGACAAGAAGCAGGACGTTTGCTTCTTCGCAAAGAGGCTCTGCCGAGTTGCAGTGCTACGAGATGTAGCGTGTCTGGGAAAGCACAGATCCGCAGTGCTCTTGCGCCTGTGAATCGGCTGCAAAAGGAAGGTGCACAGCAGCAACAGCTCTCAGGACTAGTACGTTCCTTGTGGGACAAGAAGCAGGACGTTTGCCTGTTCGCAAAGAGGCTCTGCCGAGTTGCAGTGCTACGAGATGTAGCGTGTCTGGGAAAGCACAGATCCGCAGTGCTCTTGTGCCTGTGAATAAGCTGCACGGTGAGGGTGAAGGGGAGCAACTGCTTTCAGGGCTGGCACCTTCCTTGTGGGAGAAGGAGCCGGACGTTTGCCTGTTGGGAAAGAGGGTCTGCCGAGGAAAAGCATCATATGTAGCGTGTCTGGGAAAGCACAGATCCGCAGTGCTGTTGTGCCTGTGAATAAGCTGCACGGTGAGGGTGAAGGGGAGCAACTGCTCTCAGGGCTGGCACCTTCCTTGTGGGAAAAGGAGTCAGAGTTTTGCCTGTTCGGAAAGAGGCTCTGCCGAGGAAAAGCATCATATCTAGTGTGTCTGGGAAAGCACAGATCCGCAGTGCTCTTGTGCCTGTGAATCGGCTGCAAAAGGAAGGTGCACAGCAGCAACAGCTCTCAGGACTAGTACGTTCCTTGTGGGACAAGAAGCAGGACGTTTGCCTGTTCGCAAAGAGGCTCTGCCGAGTTGCAGTGCTACGAGATGTAGCGTGTCTGGGAAAGCACAGATCCGCAGTGCTCTTGTGCCTGTGAATAAGCTGCACGGTGAGCGTGAAGGGGAGCAAGTGCTTTCAGGGCTGGCACCTTCCTTGTGGGAGAAGGAGCCGGACGTTTGCCTGTTCGGAAAGAGGCTCTGCCGAGGAAAAGCATCATGACATGTAGCGTGTCTGGGAAAGCACAGATCCGCAGTGCTGTTGTACCTGTGAATAGGCTGCACGGTGAGGGTGAAGGGGAGCAAGTTCTTTCAGGACTGGCACCTTCCTTGTGGGAGAAGGAGCCGGACGTTTGCCTGTTCGGAAAGAGGCTCTGCCGAGGAAAAGCATCATGACATGTAGCGTGTCTGGGAAAGCACAGGTACGCAGTGCTGTTGTGCCTGTGAATAGGCTGCCAAAGGAAGGTGCACAGCAGCAACAGCTCTCAGGACTAGTACGTTCCTTGTGGGACAGGAAGCAGGACGTTTGCTTCTTCGCAAATAGGCTCTGCCGAGTTGCAGTGCTATGAGATGTAGCGTGTCTGGGAAAGCACAGATCCGCAGTGCTCTTGCGCCTGTGAATCGGCTGCAAAAGGAAGGTGCACAGCAGCAACAGCTCTCAGGACTAGTACGTTCCTTGTGGGACAAGAAGCAGGACGTTTGCCTGTTCGCAAAGAGGCTCTGCCGAGTTGCAGTGCTACGAGATGTAGCGTGTCTGGGAAAGCACAGATCCGCAGTGCTCTTGTGCCTGTGAATAAGCTGCACGGTGAGCGTGAAGGGGAGCAAGTGCTTTCAGGGCTGGCACCTTCCTTGTGGGAGAAGGAGCCGGACGTTTGCCTGTTGGGAAAGAGGGTCTGCCGAGGAAAAGCATCATGACATGTAGCGTGTCTGGGAAAGCACAGATCCGCAGTGCTGTTGTGCCTGTGAATAAGCTGCACGGTGAGGGTGAAGGGGAGCAACTGCTCTCAGGGCTGGCACCTTCCTTGTGGGAAAAGGAGTCAGAGTTTTGCCTGTTCGGAAAGAGGCTCTGCCGAGGAAAAGCATCATATCTAGTGTGTCTGGGAAAGCACAGATCCGCAGTGCTCTTGTGCCTGTGAATCGGCTGCAAAAGGAAGGTGCACAGCAGCAACAGCTCTCAGGACTAGTACGTTCCTTGTGGGACAAGAAGCAGGACGTTTGCCTGTTCGCAAAGAGGCTCTGCCGAGTTGCAGTGCTACGAGATGTAGCGTGTCTGGGAAAGCACAGATCCGCAGTGCTCTTGTGCCTGTGAATAAGCTGCACGGTGAGCGTGAAGGGGAGCAAGTGCTTTCAGGGCTGGCACCTTCCTTGTGGGAGAAGGAGCCGGACGTTTGCCTGTTCGGAAAGAGGCTCTGCCGAGGAAAAGCATCATGACATGTAGCGTGTCTGGGAAAGCACAGATCCGCAGTGCTGTTGTGCCTGTGAATAAGCTGCACGGAGAGCGTGAAGGGGAGCAACTGCTTTCAGGGCTGGCACCTTCCTTGTGGGAAAAGGAGTCAGACTTTTGCCTGTTCGGAAAGAGGCTCTGCCGATGAAAAGCATCATGACATGTAGCGTGTCTGGGAAAGCACAGATCCGCAGTGCTGTTGTGCCTGTGAATAGGCTGCACGGTGAGGGTGAAGGGGAGCAACTGCTTTCAGGGCTGGCACCTTCCTTGTGGGAGAAGGAGCCGGACGTTTGCCTGTTCGGAAAGAGGCTCTGCCGAGGAAAAGCATCATGACATGTAGCGTGTCTGGGAAAGCACAGATCCGCAGTGCTCTTGTGCCTGTGAATCGGCTGCAAAAGGAAGGTGCACAGCAGCAACAGCTCTCAGGACTAGTACGTTCCTTGTGGGACAAGAAGCAGGACGTTTGCCTGTTCGCAAAGAGGCTCTGCCGAGTTGCAGTGCTACGAGATGTAGCGTGTCTGGGAAAGCACAGATCCGCAGTGCTCTTGTGCCTGTGAATAAGCTGCACGGTGAGCGTGAAGGGGAGCAAGTGCTTTCAGGGCTGGCACCTTCCTTGTGGGAGAAGGAGCCGGACGTTTGCCTGTTGGGAAAGAGGGTCTGCCGAGGAAAAGCATCATGACATGTAGCGTGTCTGGGAGAGCACTGATCCGCAGTGCTCTTGTGCCTGTGAATAGGCTGCACGGTGAGAATGAAGGGAAGCAACACCTTTCAGGGCTGGCACCTTCCTTGTGGGAGAAGGAGCCGGACGTTTGCCTGTTCGGAAAGAGGCTCTGCCGAGGAAAAGCATCATGACATGTAGCGTGTCTGGGAAAGCAAAGGTACGCAGTGCTGTTGTGCCTGTGAATAAGCTGCACGGTGAGAATGAAGGGGAGCAACTGCTTTCAGGGCTGGCACCTTCCTTGTGGGAAAAGGAGTCAGAGTTTTGCCTGTTCGGAAAGAGGCTCTGCCGAGGAAAAGCATCATGACATGTAGCGTGTCTGGGAAAGCACAGATCCGCAGTGCTCTTGTGCCTGTGAATCGGCTGCAAAAGGAAGGTGCACAGCAGCAACAGCTCTCAGGACTAGTACGTTCCTTGTGGGACAAGAAGCAGGACGTTTGCCTGTTCGCAAAGAGGCTCTGCCGAGTTGCAGTGCTACGAGATGTAGCGTGTCTGGGAAAGCACAGATCCGCAGTGCTCTTGTGCCTGTGAATAAGCTGCACGGTGAGCGTGAAGGGGAGCAAGTGCTTTCAGGGCTGGCACCTTCCTTGTGGGAGAAGGAGCCGGACGTTTGCCTGTTCGGAAAGAGGCTCTGCCGAGGAAAAGCATCATGACATGTAGCGTGTCCGGGAAACCACAGATCCGCAGTGCTCGTGTGCCTGTGAATAGGCTGCACGGTGAGAATGAAGGGAAGCAACACCTTTCAGGGCTGGCACCTTCCTTGTGGGAAAAGGAGTCAGAGTTTTGCCTGTTCGGAAAGAGGCTCTGCCGAGGAAAAGCATCATGACATGTAGCGTGTCTGGGAGAGCACTGATCCGCAGTGCTCGTGTGCCTGTGAATAGGCTGCACGGTGAGAATGAAGGGGAGCAAGTTCTTTCAGGGCTCGCACCTTCCTTGTGGGAAAAGGAGTCAGAGTTTTGCCTGTTCGGAAAGAGGCTCTGCCGAGGAAAAGCATCATGACATGTAGCGTGTCTGGGAAAGCACAGATCCGCAGTGCTCTTGTGCCTGTGAATCGGCTGCAAAAGGAAGGTGCACAGCAGCAACAGCTCTCAGGACTAGTACGTTCCTTGTGGGACAAGAAGCAGGACGTTTGCCTGTTCGCAAAGAGGCTCTGCCGAGTTGCAGTGCTACGAGATGTAGCGTGTCTGGGAAAGCACAGATCCGCAGTGCTCTTGTGCCTGTGAATAAGCTGCACGGTGAGCGTGAAGGGGAGCAAGTGCTTTCAGGGCTGGCACCTTCCTTGTGGGAGAAGGAGCCGGACGTTTGCCTGTTCGGAAAGAGGCTCTGCCGAGGAAAAGCATCATGACATGTAGCGTGTCTGGGAAAGCACAGATCCGCAGTGCTCGTGTGCCTGTGAATAGGCTGCACGGTGAGAATGAAGGGGAGCAAGTTCTTTCAGGGCTGGCACCTTCCTTGTGGGAAAAGGAGTCAGAGTTTTGCCTGTTCGGAAAGAGGCTCTGCCGAGGAAAAGCATCATATCTAGTGTGTCTGGGAAAGCACAGATCCGCAGTGCTCTTGTGCCTGTGAATCGGCTGCAAAAGGAAGGTGCACAGCAGCAACAGCTCTCAGGACTAGTACGTTCCTTGTGGGACAAGAAGCAGGACGTTTACCTGTTCGCAAAGAGGCTCTGCCGAGTTGCAGTGCTACGAGATGTAGCGTGTCTGGGAAAGCACAGATCCGCAGTGCTCTTGTGCCTGTGAATAGGCTGCACGGTGAGGGTGAAGGGGAGCAACACCTTTCAGGGCTGGCACCTTCCTTGTGGGAGAAGGAGCAGGACTTTTGCCTGTTCGGAAAGAGGCTCTGCCGAGGAAAAGCATCATGACATGTAGCGTGTCTGGGAAAGCACAGATCCGCAGTGCTGTTGTGCCTGTGAATAGGCTGCACGGTGAGGGTGAAGGGGAGCAACTGCTTTCAGGGCTGGCACCTTCCTTGTGGGAGAAGGAGCCGGACGTTTGCCTGTTCGGAAAGAGGCTCTGCCGAGGAAAAGCATCATGACATGTAGCGTGTCTGGGAAAGCACAGATCCGCAGTGCTGTTGTGCCTGTGAATAGGCTGCACGGTGAGGGTGAAGGGGAGCAACTGCTTTCAGGGCTGGCACCTTCCTTGTGGGAGAAGGAGCCGGACGTTTGCCTGTTCGGAAAGAGGCTCTGCCGAGGAAAAGCATCATGACATGTAGCGTGTCTGGGAAAGCACAGATCCACAGTGCTCTTGTGCCTGTGAATAAGCTGCACGGTGAGAATGAAGGGGAGCAACTGCTTTCAGGGCTGGCACCTTCCTTGTGGGAAAAGGAGTCAGACTTTTGCCTGTTCGGAAAGAGGCTCTGCCGAGTTGCAGTGCTACGAGTTGTAGCGTGTCTGGGAAAGCACAGATCCGCAGTGCTCTTGTGCCTGTGAATCGGCTGCAAAAGGAAGGTGCACAGCAGCAACAGCTCTCAGGACTAGTACGTTCCTTGTGGGACAAGAAGCAGGACGTTTGCCTGTTCGCAAAGAGGCTCTGCCGAGTTGCAGTGCTACGAGATGTAGCGTGTCTGGGAAAGCACAGATCCGCAGTGCTCTTGTGCCTGTGAATAAGCTGCACGGTGAGCGTGAAGGGGAGCAAGTGCTTTCAGGGCTGGCACCTTCCTTGTGGGAGAAGGAGCCGGACGTTTGCCTGTTCGGAAAGAGGCTCTGCCGAGGAAAAGCATCATGACATGTAGCGTGTCTGGGAAAGCAAAGGTACGCAGTGCTGTTGTGCCTGTGAATAAGCTGCACGGTGAGGGTGAAGGGGAGCAAGTTCTTTCAGGGCTGGCACCTTCCTTGTGGGAAAAGGAGTCAGAGTTTTGCCTGTTCGGAAAGAGGCTCTGCCGAGGAAAAGCATCATATCTAGTGTGTCTGGGAAAGCACAGATCCGCAGTGCTCTTGTGCCTGTGAATCGGCTGCAAAAGGAAGGTGCACAGCAGCAACAGCTCTCAGGACTAGTACGTTCCTTGTGGGACAAGAAGCAGGACGTTTGCCTGTTCGCAAAGAGGCTCTGCCGAGTTGCAGTGCTACGAGATGTAGCGTGTCTGGGAAAGCACAGATCCGCAGTGCTCTTGTGCCTGTGAATAAGCTGCACGGTGAGCGTGAAGGGGAGCAACACCTTTCAGGGCTGGCACCTTCCTTGTGGGAGAAGGAGCCGGACGTTTGCCTGTTCGGAAAGAGGGTCTGCCGAGGAAAAGCATCATGACATGTAGCGTGTCTGGGAAAGCAAAGGTACGCAGTGCTCTTGTGCCTGTGAATAGGCTGCACGGTGAGAATGAAGGGAAGCAACACCTTTCAGGGCTGGCACCTTCCTTGTGGGAAAAGGAGTCAGAGTTTTGCCTGTTCGGAAAGAGGCTCTGCCGAGGAAAAGCATCATGACATGTAGCGTGTCTGGGAAAGCACAGATCCGCAGTGCTGTTGTGCCTGTGAATAGGCTGCACGGTGAGGGTGAAGGGGAGCAACTGCTTTCAGGGCTGGCACCTTCCTCGTGGGAGAAGGAGCCGGACGTTTGCCTGTTCGGAAAGAGGCTCTGCCGAGGAAAAGCATCATGACATGTAGCGTGTCTGGGAAAGCACAGATCCGCAGTGCTGTTGTGCCTGTGAATAGGCTGCACGGTGAGAATGAAGGGGAGCAACTGCTTTCAGGGCTGGCACCTTCCTTGTGGGAAAAGGAGTCAGACTTTTGCCTGTTCGGAAAGAGGCTCTGCCGAGGAAAAGCATCATATCTAGTGTGTCTGGGAAAGCACAGATCCGCAGTGCTCTTGTGCCTGTGAATCGGCTGCAAAAGGAAGGTGCACAGCAGCAACAGCTCTCAGGACTAGTACGTTCCTTGTGGGACAAGAAGCAGGACGTTTGCCTGTTCGCAAAGAGGCTCTGCCGAGTTGCAGTGCTACGAGATGTAGCGTGTCTGGGAAAGCACAGATCCGCAGTGCTCTTGTGCCTGTGAATAAGCTGCACGGTGAGCGTGAAGGGGAGCAAGTGCTTTCAGGGCTGGCACCTTCCTTGTGGGAGAAGGAGCCGGACGTTTGCCTGTTGGGAAAGAGGGTCTGCCGAGGAAAAGCATCATGACATGTAGCGTGTCTGGGAAAGCAAAGGTACGCAGTGCTGTTGTGCCTGTGAATAAGCTGCACGGTGAGAATGAAGGGGAGCAACTGCTTTCAGGGCTGGCACCTTCCTTGTGGGAAAAGGAGTCAGACTTTTGCCTGTTCGGAAAGAGGCTCTGCCGAGGAAAAGCATCATGACATGTAGCGTGTCTGGGAAAGCACAGATCCGCAGTGCTCTTGTGCCTGTGAATCGGCTGCAAAAGGAAGGTGCACAGCAGCAACAGCTCTCAGGACTAGTACGTTCCTTGTGGGACAAGAAGCAGGACGTTTGCCTGTTCGCAAAGAGGCTCTGCCGAGTTGCAGTGCTACGAGATGTAGCGTGTCTGGGAAAGCACAGATCCGCAGTGCTCTTGTGCCTGTGAATAAGCTGCACGGTGAGCGTGAAGGGGAGCAAGTGCTTTCAGGGCTGGCACCTTCCTTGTGGGAGAAGGAGCCGGACGTTTGCCTGTTCGGAAAGAGGCTCTGCCGAGGAAAAGCATCATGACATGTAGCGTGTCCGGGAAAGCACAGATCCGCAGTGCTCGTGTGCCTGTGAATAGGCTGCACGGTGAGAATGAAGGGAAGCAACACCTTTCAGGGCTGGCACCTTCCTTGTGGGAAAAGGAGTCAGAGTTTTGCCTGTTCGGAAAGAGGCTCTGCCGAGGAAAAGCATCATGACATGTACCGTGTCTGGGAAAGCACAGATCCGCAGTGCTCTTGTGCCTGTGAATCGGCTGCAAAAGGAAGGTGCACAGCAGCAACAGCTCTCAGGACTAGTACGTTCCTTGTGGGACAAGAAGCAGGACGTTTGCCTGTTCGCAAAGAGGCTCTGCCGAGTTGCAGTGCTACGAGATGTAGCGTGTCTGGGAAAGCACAGATCCGCAGTGCTCTTGTGCCTGTGAATAAGCTGCACGGTGAGCGTGAAGGGGAGCAAGTGCTTTCAGGGCTGGCACCTTCCTTGTGGGAGAAGGAGCCGGACGTTTGCCTGTTCGGAAAGAGGCTCTGCCGAGGAAAAGCATCATGACATGTAGCGTGTCTGGGAAAGCACAGATCCGCAGTGCTCGTGTGCCTGTGAATAGGCTGCACGGTGAGAATGAAGGGGAGCAAGTTCTTTCAGGGCTGGCACCTTCCTTGTGGGAAAAGGAGTCAGAGTTTTGCCTGTTCGGAAAGAGGCTCTGCCGAGGAAAAGCATCATATCTAGTGTGTCTGGGAAAGCACAGATCCGCAGTGCTCTTGTGCCTGTGAATCGGCTGCAAAAGGAAGGTGCACAGCAGCAACAGCTCTCAGGACTAGTACGTTCCTTGTGGGACAAGAAGCAGGACGTTTGCCTGTTCGCAAAGAGGCTCTGCCGAGTTGCAGTGCTACGAGATGTAGCGTGTCTGGGAAAGCACAGATCCGCAGTGCTCTTGTGCCTGTGAATAGGCTGCACGGTGAGGGTGAAGGGGAGCAACTGCTTTCAGGGCTGGCACCTTCCTTGTGGGAGACGGAGCCGGACGTTTGCCTGTTCGGAAAGAGGCTCTGCCGAGGAAAAGCATCATGACATGTAGCGTGTCTGGGAAAGCACAGATCCGCAGTGCTCTTGTGCCTGTGAATAAGCTGCACGGTGAGGGTGAAGGGGAGCAACTGCTTTCAGGGCTGGCACCTTCCTTGTGGGAAAAGGAGTCAGACTTTTGCCTGTTCGGAAAGAGGCTCTGCCAAGGAAAAGCATCATATCTAGTGTGTCTGGGAAAGCACAGATCCGCAGTGCTCTTGTGCCTGTGAATCGCTGCAAAAGGAAGGTGCACAGCAGCAACAGCTCTCAGGACTAGTACGTTCCTTGTGGGACAAGAAGCAGGACGTTTGCCTGTTCGCAAAGAGGCTCTGCCGAGTTGCAGTGCTATGAGATGTAGCGTGTCCGGGAAAGCACAGATCCGCAGTGCTCTTGTGCCTGTGAATAAGCTGCACGGTGAGAATGAAGGGGAGCAAGTGCTTTCAGGGCTGGCACCTTCCTTGTGGGAAAAGGAGTCAGACTCTTGCCTGTTCGGAAAGAGGGTCTGCCGAGGAAAAGCATCATGACATGTAGCGTGTCTGGGAAAGCACAGATCCGCAGTGCTCTTGTGCCTGTGAATAAGCTGCACGGTGAGAATGAAGGGGAGCAACTGCTTTCAGGGCTGGCACCTTCCTTGTGGGAAAAGGAGTCAGACTTTTGCCTGTTCGGAAAGAGGCTCTGCCGAGGAAAAGCATCATATCTAGTGTGTCTGGGAAAGCACAGATCCGCAGTGCTCTTGTGCCTGTGAATAGGCTGCAAAAGGAAGGTGCACAGCAGCAACAGCTCTCAGGACTAGTACGTTCCTTGTGGGACAAGAAGCAGGACGTTTGCCTGTTCGCAAAGAGGCTCTGCCGAGTTGCAGTACTATGAGATGTAGCGTGTCTGGGAAAGCACAGATCCGCAGTGCTCTTGTGCCTGTGAATAGGCTGCACTGTGAGAATGAAGGGGAGCAACACCTTTCAGGGCTGGCACCTTCCTTGTGGGAGAAGGAGCCGGACGTTTGCCTGTTCGGAAAGAGGCTCTGCCGAGGAAAAGCATCATGACATGTAGCGTGTCTGGGAAAGCAAAGGTACGCAGTGCTGTTGTGCCTGTGAATAAGCTGCACGGTGAGAATGAAGGGGAGCAAGTGCTTTCAGGGCTGGCACCTTCCTTGTGGGAAAAGGAGTCAGAGTTTTGCCTGTTCGGAAAGAGGCTCTGCCGAGGAAAAGCATCATATCTAGTGTGTCTGGGAAAGCACAGATCCGCAGTGCTCTTGTGCCTGTGAATCGGCTGCAAAAGGAAGGTGCACAGCAGCAACAGCTCTCAGGACTAGTACGTTCCTTGTGGGACAAGAAGCAGGACGTTTGCCTGTTCGCAAAGAGGCTCTGCCAAGTTGCAGTGCTACGAGATGTAGCGTGTCTGGGAAAGCACAGATCCGCAGTGCTCTTGTGCCTGTGAATAAGCTGCACGGTGAGCGTGAAGGGGAGCAAGTTCTTTCAGGGCTGGCACCTTCCTTGTGGGAGAAGGAGCCGGACGTTTGCCTGTTCGGAAAGAGGCTCTGCCGAGGAAAAGCATCATGACATGTAGCGTGTCTGGGAAAGCAAAGGTACGCAGTGCTGTTGTGCCTGTGAATAAGCTGCACGGTGAGAATGAAGGGGAGCAAGTGCTTTCAGGGCTGGCACCTTCCTTGTGGGAAAAGGAGTCAGAGTTTTGCCTGTTCGGAAAGAGGCTCTGCCGAGGAAAAGCATCATGACATGTAGCGTGTCTGGGAAAGCAAAGGTACGCAGTGCTGTTGTGCCTGTGAATAAGCTGCACGGTGAGAATGAAGGGGAGCAACTGCTTTCAGGGCTGGCACCTTCCTTGTGGGAGAAGGAGCCGGACGTTTGCCTGTTCGGAAAGAGGCTCTGCCGAGGAAAAGCATCATGACATGTAGCGTGTCTGGGAAAGCAAAGGTACGCAGTGCTGTTGTGCCTATGAATAGGCTGCACGGAGAGAATGAAGGGGAGCAAGTGCTTTCAGGGCTGGCACCTTCCTTGTGGGAAAAGGAGTCAGAGTTTTGCCTGTTCGGAAAGAGGCTCTGCCGAGGAAAAGCATCATGACATGTAGCGTGTCTGAGAAAGCACAGATCCGCAGTGCTCTTGTGCCTGTGAATCGGCTGCAAAAGGAAGGTGCACAGCAGCAACAGCTCTCAGGGCTGGCACCTTCCTTGAGGGAGAAGGAGTCGGACGTTGGCCTGTTCGGAAAGAGGCTCTGCCGAGGAAAAGCATCATGACATGTACCGTGTCTGGGAAAGCACAGATCCGCAGTGCTCTTGTGCCTGTGAGTAAGCTGCACGGTGAAGGTGAAGGGGAGCAAGTGTTTTCAGGGCTGGCTCCTTCCTTTTGGCAGAAGGAGCCGGACGTTTGCCTGTTCGGAAAGAGGCTCTGCCGAGGAAAAGCGTCATGACATACAGCGTCTCTGGGAAAGGAGAGATCCGCAGTGTATAGTGCCTGTGAATCGGCTGCAAAAGGAAGGTGCACAACAGCAACAGCTCTCAGGACTAGTACATTCCTTGTGGGACAAGAAGCAGGACGTTTGCTTCTTCGCAAATAGGCTCTGCCGAGTTGCAGTGCTATGAGATGTAGCGTGTCTGGGAAAGCACAGATCCGCAGTGCTGTTGTACCTGTGAATAAGCTGCACGGTGAGAATGAAGGGGAGCAACTGCTTTCAGGGCTGGCACCTTCCTTGTGGGAAAAGGAGTCAGTCTTTTGCCTGTTCGGAAAGAGGCTCTGCTGAGGAAAAGCATCATATCTAGTGTGTCTGGGAAAGCACAGATCCGCAGTGCTCTTGTGCCTGTGAATCGGCTGCCAAAGGAAGGTGCACAGCAGCAACAGCTCTCAGGACTAGTACGTTCCTTGTGGGACAAGAAGCAGGACTTTTGCCTGTTCGCAAAGAGGCTCTGCCGAGTTGCAGTGCTATGAGATGTAGCGTGTCTGGGAAAGCACAGATCCGCAGTGCTGTTGTACCTGTGAATAGGCTGCACGGTGAGGGTGAAGGGGAGCAAGTTCTTTCAGGGCTGGCACCTTCCTTGTGGGAGAAGGAGCCGGACGTTTGCCTGTTCGGAAAGAGGCTCTGCCGAGGAAAAGCATCATGACATGTAGTGTGTCTGGGAAAGCACAGATCCGCAGTGCTCTTGTGCCTGTGAATCAGCTGCCAAAGGAAGGTGCACAGCAGCAACAGCTCTCAGGACTAGTACGTTCCTTGTGGGACAAGAAGCAGGACGTTTGCCTGTTCGCAAAGAGGCTCTGCCGAGTTGCAGTGCTATGAGATGTAGCGTGTCTGGGAAAGCACAGATCCGCAGTGCTCGTGTGCCTGTGAATAAGCTGCACGGTGAGCATGAAGGGCAGCAAGTGCTTTCAGGGCTGGCACCTTCCTTGTGGGAGAAAGAGGTGGACATTTGCCTGTTTGGAAAGAGGCTCTGCCGAGGAAACGCATCATGACATGTAGCGTGTCTGGGAAAGCACAGATCCGCAGTGCTGTTGTGCCTGTGAATAAGCTGCACGGTGAAAATGAAGGGGAGCAAGTTCTTTCAGGGCTGGCACGTTCCTTGTGGGAGAAGGAGCCGGACGTTTGCCTGTTCGGAAAGAGGCTCTGCCGAGGAAAAGCATCATGACATGTAGCGTGTCTGGGAAAGCACAGATCCGCAGTGCTGTTGTACCTGTGAATAGGCTGCACGGTGAGGGTGAAGGGGAGCAAGTTCTTTCAGGGCTGGCACCTTCCTTGTGGGAGAAGGAGCCGGACGTTTGCCTGTTCGGAAAGAGGCTCTGCCGAGGAAAAGCATCATGACATGTAGCGTGTCTGGGAAAGCACAGGTACGCAGTGCTGTTGTGCCTGTGAATAGGCTGCCAAAGGAAGGTGCACAGCAGCAACAGGTCTCAGGAGTAGTACGTTCCTTGTGGGACAGGAAGCAGGACGTTTGCTTCTTCGCAAATAGGCTCTGCCGAGTTGCAGTGCTATGAGATGTAGCGTGTCTGGGAAAGCACAGATCCGCAGTGCTGTTGTACCTGTGAATAAGCTGCACGGAGAGCGTGAAGGGGAGCAACTGCTTTCAGGGCTGGCACCTTCCTTGTGGGAGAAGGAGTCAGAGTTTTGCCTGTTCGGAAAGAGGCTCTGCCGAGGAAAAGCATCATGACATGTAGCGTGTCTGGGAAAGCACAGATCCGCAGTGCTGTTCTACCTGTGAATAGGCTGCACGGTGAGGGTGAAGGGGAGCAACTGCTTTCAGGGCTGGCACCTTCCTTGTGGGAGAAGGAGCCGGAAGTTTGCCTGTTCGGAAAGAGGCTCTGCCGAGGAAAAGCATCATGACATGTAGCGTGTCTGGGAAAGCACAGATCCGCAGTGCTGTTGTACCTGTGAATAGGCTGCACGGTGAGGGTGAAGGGGAGCAAGTGCTTTCAGGGCTGGCACCTTCCTTGTGGGAGAAGGAGTCAGAGTTTTGCCTGTTCGGAAAGAGGCGCTGCCGAGGAAAAGCATCATGACATGTAGCGTGTCTGGGAAAGCACTGATCCTCAGTGCTCTTGTGCCTGTGAATAGGCTGCAAAAGGAAGGTGCACAGCAGCAACAGCTCTCAGGACTAGTACGTTCCTTGTGGGACAAGAAGCAGGACGTTTGCTTCTTCGCAAATAGGCTCTGCCGAGTTGCAGTGCTACGAGATGTAGCGTGTCTGGGAAAGCACAGATCCGCAGTGCTGTTGTACCTGTGAATAAGCTGCACGGTGAGCGTGAAGGGGAGCAAGTTCTTTCAGGGCTGGCACCTTCCTTGTGGGAGAAGGAGCCGGACGTTTGCCTGTTCGGAAAGAGGCTCTGCCGAGGAAAAGCATCATATCTAGTGTGTCTGGGAAAGCACAGATCCGCAGTGCTCTTGTGCCTGTGAATCGGCTGCAAAAGGAAGGTGCACAGCAGCAACAGCTCTCAGGACTAGTACGTTCCTTGTGGGACAAGAAGCAGGACGTTTGCTTCTTCGCAAATAGGCTCTGCCGAGTTGCAGTGCTACGAGATGTAGCGTGTCTGGGAAAGCACAGATCCGCAGTGCTGTTGTACCTGTGAATAGGCTGCACGGTGAGGGTGAAGGGGAGCAAGTGCTTTCAGGGCTGGCACCTTCCTTGTGGGAGAAGGAGCCGGACGTTTGCCTGTTCGGAAAGAGGCTCTGCCGAGGAAAAGCATCATATGTAGCGTGTCTGGGAAAGCACAGATCCGCAGTGCTGTTGTACCTGTGAATAGGCTGCACGGTGAGGGTGAAGGGGAGCAACTGCTTTCAGGGCTGGCACCTTCCTTGTGGGAAAAGGAGTCAGAGTTTTGCCTGTTCGGAAAGAGGCTCTGCCGAGGAAAAGCATCATATCTAGTGTGTCTGGGAAAGCACAGATCCGCAGTGCTCTTGTGCCTGTGAATCGGCTGCAAAAGGAAGGTGCACAGCAGCAACAGCTCTCAGGACTAGTACGTTCCCTGTGGGACAAGAAGCAGGACGTTTGCCTGTTCGCAAAGAGGCTCTGCCGAGTTGCAGTGCTACGAGATGTAGCGTGTCTGGGAAAGCACAGATCCGCAGTGCTCTTGTGCCTGTGAATAAGCTGCACGGTGAGCGTGAAGGGGAGCAAGTTCTTTCAGGGCTGGCCCCTTCCTTGTGGGAGAAGGAGCCGGACGTTTGCCTGTTCGGAAAGAGGCTCTGCCGAGGAAAAGCATCATGACATGTAGCGTGTCTGGGAAAGCACAGATCCGCAGTGCTCGTGTGCCTGTGAATAGGCTGCACGGTGAGAATGAAGGGGAGCAACACCTTTCAGGGCTGGCACCTTCCTTGTGGGAAAAGGAGTCAGAGTTTTGCCTGTTCGGAAAGAGGCTCTGCCGAGGAAAAGCATCATATGTAGCGTGTCTGGGAAAGCACAGATCCGCAGTGCTCTTGTGCCTGTGAATCGGCTGCAAAAGGAAGGTGCACAGCAGCAACAGCTCTCAGGACTAGTACGTTCCTTGTGGGACAAGAAGCAGGACGTTTGCCTGTTCGCAAAGAGGCTCTGCCGAGTTGCAGTGCTACGAGATGTAGCGTGTCTGGGAAAGCACAGATCCACAGTGCTCTTGTGCCTGTGAATAAGCTGCACGGTGAGCGTGAAGGGGAGCAAGTGCTTTCAGGGCTGGCACCTTCCTTGTGGGAGAAGGAGCCGGACGTTTGCCTGTTCGGAAAGAGGCTCTGCCGAGGAAAAGCATCATGACATGTAGCGTGTCTGGGAAAGCACAGATCCGCAGTGCTCGTGTGCCTGTGAATAGGCTGCACGGTGAGAATGAAGGGGAGCAACACCTTTCAGGGCTGGCACCTTCCTTGTGGGAAAAGGAGTCAGACTTTTGCCTGTTCGGAAAGAGGCTCTGCCGAGGAAAAGCATCATATCTAGTGTGTCTGGGAAAGCACAGATCCGCAGTGCTCTTGTGCCTGTGAATAAGCTGCACGGTGAGCGTGAAGGGGAGCAAGTGCTTTCAGGGCTGGCACCTTCCTTGTGGGAAAAGGAGTCAGACTCTTGCCTGTTCGGAAAGAGGGTCTTCCGAGGAAAAGCATCATGACATGTAGCGTGTCTGGGAAAGCACAGATCCGCAGTGCTGTTGTACCTGTGAATAGGCTGCACGGTGAGGGTGAAGGGGAGCAAGTTCTTTCAGGGCTGGCACCTTCCTTGTGGGAGAAGGAGCCGGACGTTTGCCTGTTCGGAAAGAGGCTCTGCCGAGGAAAAGCATCATGACATGTAGCGTGTCTGGGAAAGCACAGATCCGCAGTGCTCTTGTGCCTGTGAATAGGCTGCACGTTGAGGGTGAAGGGGAGCAACTGCTTTCAGGGCTGGCACCTTCCTTGTGGGAGAAGGAGCCGGACGTTTGCCTGTTCGGAAAGAGGCTCTGCCGAGGAAAAGCATCATGACATGTACCGTGTCTGGGAAAGCACAGGTACGCAGTGCTCTTGTGCCTGTGAATAGGCTGCCAAAGGAAGGTGCACAACAGCAACAGCTCTCAGGACTAGTACGTTCCTTGTGGGACAAGAAGCAGGACGTTTGCTTCTTCGAAAAGAGGCTGTGCCGAGTTGCAGTGCTATGAGATGTAGCGTGTCTGGGAAAGCACAGATCCGCAGTGCTGTTGTACCTGTGAATAAGCTGCACGGTGAGCGTGAAGGGGAGCAAGTGCTTTCAGGGCTGGCACCTTCCTTGTGGGAAAAGGAGTCAGACTCTTGCCTGTTCGGAAAGAGGGTCTTCCGAGGAAAAGCATCATGACATGTAGCGTGTCTGGGAAAGCACAGATCCGCAGTGCTGTTGTACCTGTGAATAGGCTGCACGGTGAGGGTGAAGGGGAGCAAGTTCTTTCAGGGCTGGCACCTTCCTTGTGGGAGAAGGAGCCGGACGTTTGCCTGTTCGGAAAGAGGCTCTGCCGAGGAAAAGCATCATGACATGTAGCGTGTCTGGGAAAGCACAGATCCGCAGTGCTCTTGTGCCTGTGAATAGGCTGCACGTTGAGGGTGAAGGGGAGCAACTGCTTTCAGGGCTGGCACCTTCCTTGTGGGAGAAGGAGCCGGACGTTTGCCTGTTCGGAAAGAGGCTCTGCCGAGGAAAAGCATCATGACATGTAGCGTGTCCGGGAAAGCACAGGTCCGCAGTGCTCTTGTGCCTGTGAATAAGCTGCACGGTGAGAATGAAGGGGAGCAACTGCTTTCAGGGCTGGCACCTTCCTTGTGGGAAAAGGAGTCAGACTCTTGCCTGTTCGGAAAGAGGCTCTGCCGAGGAAAAGCATCATGACATGTAGCGTGTCTGGGAAAGCACAGATCCGCAGTGCTGTTGTGCCTGTGAATAAGCTGCACGATGAGAATGAAGGGGAGCAACTGCTTTCAGGGCTGGCACCTTCCTTGTGGGAGAAGGAGCCGGACGTTTGCCTGTTCGGAAAGAGGCTCTGCCGAGGAAAAGCATCATGACATGTACCGTGTCTGGGAAAGCACAGGTACGCAGTGCTCTTGTGCCTGTGAATAGGCTGCAAAAGGAAGGTGCACAACAGCAACAGCTCTCAGGACTAGTACGTTCCTTGTGGGACAAGAAGCAGGACGTTTGCTTCTTCGAAAAGAGGCTCTGCCGAGTTGCAGTGCTATGAGATGTAGCGTGTCTGGGAAAGCACAGATCCGCAGTGCTGTTGTACCTGTGAATAGGCTGCACGGTGAGAATGAAGGGGAGCAACTGCTTTCAGGGTTGGCACCTTCCTTGTGGGAGAAGGAGCCGGACGTTTGCCTGTTCGGAAAGAGGCTCTGCCGAGGAAAAGCATCATGACATGTAGCATGTCCGGGAAAGCACAGGTCCGCAGTGCTCTTGTGCCTGTGAATAAGCTGCACGGTGAGAATGAAGGGGAGCAACTGCTTTCAGGGCTGGCACCTTTCCTGTGGGAAAAGGAGTCAGACTCTTGCCTGTTCGGAAAGAGGCTCTGCCGAGGAAAAGCATCATGACATGTAGCGTGTCTGGGAAAGCACAGATCCGCAGTGCTGTTGTGCCTGTGAATAAGCTGCACGATGAGAATGAAGGGGAGCAACTGCTTTCAGGGCTGGCACCTTCCTTGTGGGAGAAGTAGTCAGAGTTTTGCCTGTTCGGAAAGAGGCTCTGCCGAGGAAAAGCATCATATCTAGTGTGTCTGGGAAAGCACAGATCCGCAGTGCTCTTGTGCCTGTGAATCGGCTGCAAAAGGAAGGTGCACAGCAGCAACAGCTCTCAGGACTAGTACGTTCCTTGTGGGACAAGAAGCAGGACGTTTGCCTGTTCGCAAAGAGGCTCTGCCGAGTTGCAGTGCTATGAGATGTAGCGTGTCTGGGAAAGCACAGATCCGCAGTGCTCTTGTGCCTGTGAATAAGCTGCACGGTGAGCGTGAAGGGGAGCAAGTGCTTTCAGGGCTGGCACCTTCGTTGTGGGAGAAGGAGCCGGACGTTTGCCTGTTCGGAAAGAGGCTCTGCCGTGGAAAAGCATCATATGTAGCGTGTCTGGGAAAGCACAGATCCACAGTGCTCTTGTGCCTGTGAATAAGCTGCACGGTGAGGGTGAAGGGGAGCAAGTGCTTTCAGGGCTGGCACCTTCCTTGTGGGAAAAGGAGTCAGACTTTTGCCTGTTCGCAAAGAGGTTCTGCCGAGTTGCAGTGCTATGAGATGTAGCGTGTCTGGGAAAGCACAGATCCGCAGTGCTGTTGTACCTGTGAATAGGCTGCACGGTGAGGGTGAAGGGGAGCAAGTTCTTTCAGGGCTGGCACCTTCCTTGTGGGAGAAGGAGCCGGACGTTTGCCTGTTCGGAAAGAGGCTCTGCCGAGGAAAAGCATCATGACATGTAGCGTGTCTGGGAAAGCACAGATCCGCAGTGCTGTTGTACCTGTGAATAGGCTGCACGGTGAGGGTGAAGGGGAGCAAGTTCTTTCAGGGCTGGCACCTTCCTTGTGGGAGAAGGAGCCGGACGTTTGCCTGTTCGGAAAGAGGCTCTGCCGAGGAAAAGCATCATGACATGTAGCGTGTCTGGGAAAGCACAGGTACGCAGTGCTGTTGTGCCTGTGAATAGGCTGCCAAAGGAAGGTGCACAGCAGCAACAGCTCTCAGGAGTAGTACGTTCCTTGTGGGACAAGAAGCAGGACGTTTGCTTCTTCGCAAATAGGCTCTGCCGAGTTGCAGTGCTATGAGATGTAGCGTGTCTGGGAAAGCACAGATCCGCAGTGCTCTTGTGCCTGTGAATAAGCTGCACGGAGAGCGTGAAGGGGAGCAACTGCTTTCAGGGCTGGCACCTTCCTTGTGGGAAAAGGAGTCAGACTTTTGCCTGTTCGGAAAGAGGCTCTGCCGAGGAAAAGCATCATATCTAGTGTGTCTGGGAAAGCACAGATCCGCAGTGCTCTTGTGCCTGTGAAGAAGCTGCACGGTGAGAATGAAGGGGAGCAACTGCTTTCAGGGCTGGCACCTTCCTTGTGGGAAAAGGAGTCAGACTCTTGCCTGTTCGGAAAGAGGCTCTGCCGAGGAAAATCATCATTTGTAGCGTGTCTGGGAAAGCACAGATCCGCAGTGCTCTTGTGCCTGTGAATAGGCTGCACGGTGAGGGTGAAGGGGAGCAAGTTCTTTCAGGGCTGGCACCTTCCTTGTGGGAGAAGGAGCCGGACGTTTGCCTGTTCGGAAAGAGGCTCTGCCGAGGAAAAGCATCATATCTAGTGTGTCTGGGAAAGCACAGATCCGCAGTGCTCTTGTGCCTGTGAATCAGCTGCAAAAGGAAGGTGCACAGCAGCAACAGCTCTCAGGACTAGTACGTTCCTTGTGGGACAAGAAGCAGGACGTTTGCTTCTTCGAAAATAGGCTCTGCCGAGTTGCAGTGCTATGAGATGTAGCGTGTCTGGGAAAGCACAGATCCGCAGTGCTGTTGTGCCTGTGAATAAGCTGCACGGTGAGAATGAAGGGGAGCAAGTGCTTTCAGGGCTGGCACCTTCCTTGTGGGAGAAGGAGCCGGACGTTTGCCTGTTCGGAAAGAGGCTCTGCCGAGGAAAAGCATCATATCTAGTGTGTCTGGGAAAGCACAGATCCGCAGTGCTCTTGTGCCTGTGAATCAGCTGCAAAAGGAAGGTGCACAGCAGCAACAGCTCTCAGGACTAGTACGTTCCTTGTGGGACAAGAAGCAGGACGTTTGCCTGTTCGCAAAGAGGCTCTGCCGAGTTGCAGTGCTACGAGATGTAGCGTGTCTGGGAAAGCACAGATCCGCAGTGCTGTTGTACCTGTGAATAAGCTGCACGGTGAGAATGAAGGGGAGCAACTGCTTTCAGGGCTGGCACCTTCCTTGTGGGAAAAGGAGTCAGACTTTTGCCTGTTCGGAAAGAGGCTCTGCCGAGGAAAAGCATCATATCTAGTGTGTCTGGGAAAGCACAGGTCCGCAGTGCTCTTGTGCCTGTGAATAGGCTGCCAAAGGAAGGTGCACAGCAGCAACAGCTCTCAGGAGTAGTACGTTCCCTGTGGGACAAGAAGCAGGACGTTTGCTTCTTCGAAAATAGGCTCTGCCAAGTTGCAGTGCTATGAGATGTAGCGTGTCTGGGAAAGCACAGATCCGCAGTGCTGTTGTACCTGTGAATAGGCTGCACGGTGAGAATGAAGGGGAGCAACTGCTTTCAGGGCTGGCACCTTCCTTGAGGGAGAAGGAGTCAGAGTTTTGCCTGTTCGGAAAGAGGCTCTGCCGAGGAAAAGCATCATGACATGTACCGTGTCTGGGAAAGCACAGATCCGCAGTGCTCTTGTGCCTGTGAGTAAGCTGCACGGTGAAGGTGAAGGGTAGCAAGTGTTTTCAGGGCTGGCTCCTTCCTTTTGGCAGAAGGAGCCGGACGTTTGCCTGTTCGGAAAGAGGCTCTGCCGAGGAAAAGCGTCATGACATACAGCGTCTCTGGGAAAGGAGAGATCCGCAGTGTATAGTGCCTGTGAATCGGCTGCAAAAGGAAGGTGCACAACAGCAACAGCTCTCAGGACTAGTACATTCCTTGTGGGACAAGAAGCAGGACGTTTGCTTCTTCGCAAATAGGCTCTGCCGAGTTGCAGTGCTATGAGATGTAGCGTGTCTGGGAAAGCACAGATCCGCAGTGCTGTTGTACCTGTGAATAAGCTGCACGGTGAGAATGAAGGGGAGCAACTGCTTTCAGGGCTGGCACCTTCCTTGTGGGAAAAGGAGTCAGACTTTTGCCTGTTCGGAAAGAGGCTCTGCCGAGGAAAAGCATCATATCTAGTGTGTCTGGGAAAGCACAGATCCGCAGTGCTCTTGTGCCTGTGAATCGGCTGCCAAAGGAAGGTGCACAACAGCAACAGCTCTCAGGACTAGTACGTTCCTTGTGGGACAAGAAGCAGGACTTTTGCCTGTTCGCAAAGAGGCTCTGCCGAGTTGCAGTGCTATGAGATGTAGCGTGTCTGGGAAAGCACAGATCCGCAGTGCTGTTGTACCTGTGAATAGGCTGCACGGTGAGGGTGAAGGGGAGCAAGTTCTTTCAGGGCTGGCACCTTCCTTGTGGGAGAAGGAGCCGGACGTTTGCCTGTTCGGAAAGAGGCTCTGCCGAGGAAAAGCATCATGACATGTAGTGTGTCTGGGAAAGCACAGATCCGCAGTGCTCTTGTGCCTGTGAATCAGCTGCAAAAGGAAGGTGCACAGCAGCAACAGCTCTCAGGACTAGTACATTCCTTGTGGGACAAGAAGCAGGACGTTTGCCTGTTCGCAAAGAGGCTCTGCCGAGTTGCAGTGCTATGAGATGTAGCGTGTCTGGGAAAGCACAGATCCGCAGTGCTCTTGTGCCTGTGAATAAGCTGCACGGTGAGCATGAAGGGCAGCAAGTGCTTTCAGGGCTGGCACCTTCCTTGTGGGAGAAAGAGGTGGACATTTGCCTGTTCGGAAAGAGGCTCTGCCGAGGAAAAGCATCATGACATGTAGCGTGTCTGGGAAAGCACAGATCCGCAGTGCTCTTGTGCCTGTGAATAAGCTGCACGGTGAAAATGAAGGGGAGCAACTGCTTTCAGGGCTGGCACCTTCCTTGTGGGAAAAGGAGTCAGAGTTTTGCCTGTTCGGAAAGAGGCTCTGCCGAGGAAAAGCATCATATCTAGTGTGTCTGGGAAAGCACAGATCCGCAGTGCTCTTGTGCCTGTGAATCGGCTGCAAAAGGAAGGTGCACAGCAGCAACAGCTCTCAGGACTAGTACGTTCCTTGTGGGACAAGAAGCAGGACGTTTGCCTGTTCGGAAAGAGGCTCTGCCGAGTTGCAGTGCTATGAGATGTAGCGTGTCTGGGAAAACACAGATCCGCAGTGCTGTTGTACCTGTGAATAGGCTGCACGGTGAGGGTGAAGGGGAGCAAGTTCTTTCAGGGCTGGCACCTTCCTTGTGGGAGAAGGAGCCGGACGTTTGCCTGTTCGGAAAGAGGCTCTGCCGAGAAAAAGCATCATGACATGTAGCGTGTCTGGGAAAGCACTGATCCGCAGTGCTCTTGTGCCTGTGAATAGGCTGCCAAAGGAAGGTGCACAGCAGCAACAGCTCTCAGGAGTAGTACGTTCCTTGTGGGACAAGAAGCAGGACGTTTGCTTCTTCGAAAATAGGCTCTGCCGAGTTGCAGTGCTATGAGATGTAGCGTGTCTGGGAAAGCACAGATCCGCAGTGCTCTTGTACCTGTGAATAAGCTGCACGGAGAGCGTGAAGGGGAGCAACTGCTTTCAGGGCTGGCACCTTCCTTGTGGGAAAAGGAGTCAGAGTTTTGCCTGTTCGGAGAGAGGCTCTGCCGAGGAAAAGCATCATGACATGTAGCGTGTCTGGGAAAGCACTGATCCGCAGTGCTCTTGTGCCTGTGAATAGGCTGCCAAAGGAAGGTGCACAACAGCAACAGCTCTCAGGACTAGTACGTTCCCTGTGGGACAAGAAGCAGGACGTTTGCTTCTTCGAAAATAGGCTCTGCCGAGTTGCAGTGCTATGAGATGTAGCGTGTCTGGGAAAGCACAGATCCGCAGTGCTGTTGTACCTGTGAATAGGCTGCACGGTGAGAATGAAGGGGAGCAACTGCTTTCAGGGCTGGCACCTTCCTTGTGGGAGAAGGAGTCAGAGTTTTGCCTGTTCGGAAAGAGGCTCTGCCGAGGAAAAGCATCATGACATGTAACGTGTCTGGGAAAGCACAGATCCGCAGTGCTGTTGTACCTGTGAATAGGCTGCACGGTGAGGGTGAAGGGGAGCAACTGCTTTCAGGGCTGGCACCTTCCTTGTGGGAGAAGGAGCCGGACGTTTGCCTGTTCGGAAAGAGGCTCTGCCGAGGAAAAGCATCATGACATGTAGCGTGTCTGGGAAAGCACAGATCCGCAGTGCTGTTGTACCTGTGAATAGGCTGCACGGTGAGGGTGAAGGGGAGCAAGTGCTTTCAGGGCTGGCACCTTCCTTGTGGGAGAAGGAGCCGGACGTTTGCCTGTTCGGAAAGAGGCTCTGCCGAGGAAAAGCATCATATGTAGCGTGTCTGGGAAAGCACAGATCCGCAGTGCTCTTGTGCCTGTGAATCGGCTGCAAAAGGAAGGTGCACAGCAGCAACAGCTCTCAGGACTAGTACGTTCCTTGTGGGACAAGAAGCAGGACGTTTGCCTGTTCGGAAAGAGGCTCTGCCGAGTTGCAGTGCTATGAGATGTAGCGTGTCTGGGAAAGCACAGATCCGCAGTGCTGTTCTACCTGTGAATAGGCTGCACGGTGAGCGTGAAGGGGAGCAAGTGCTTTCAGGGCTGGCACCTTCCTTGTGGGAGAAGGAGCCGGACGTTTGCCTGTTCGGAAAGAGGCTCTGCCGAGGAAAAGCATCATGACATGTAGCGTGTCTGGGAAAGCAAAGGTACGCAGTGCTGTTGTGCCTGTGAATAAGCTGCACGGTGAGAATGAAGGGGAGCAACTGCTTTCAGGGCTGGCACCTTCCTTGTGGGAAAAGGAGTCAGAGTTTTGCCTGTTCGGAAAGAGGCTCTGCCGAGGAAAAGCATCATATCTAGCGTGTCCGGGAAAGCACAGATCCGCAGTGCTGTTGTGCCTGTGAATAAGCTGCACGGTGAGCGTGAAGGGGAGCAAGTGCTTTCAGGGCTGGCACCTTCCTTGTGGGAGAAGGAGCCGGACGTTTGCCTGTTCGGAAAGAGGCTCTGCCGAGGAAAAGCATCATGACATGTAGCGTGTCTGGGAAAGCACAGATCCGCAGTGCTCGTGTGCCTGTGAATAGGCTGCATGGTGAGAATGAAGGGGAGCAACACCTTTCAGGGCTGGCACCTTCCTTGTGGGAGAAGGAGCCGGACGTTTGCCTGTTCGGAAAGAGGCTCTGCCGAGGAAAAGCATCATATCTAGTGTGTCTGGGAAAGCACAGATCCGCAGTGCTCTTGTGCCTGTGAATCGGCTGCAAAAGGAAGGTGCACAGCAGCAACAGCTCTCAGGACTAGTACGTTCCTTGTGGGACAAGAAGCAGGACGTTTGCCTGTTCGCAAAGAGGCTCTGCCGAGTTGCAGTGCTACGAGATGTAGCGTGTCTGGGAAACCACAGATCCGCAGTGCTCTTGTGCCTGTGAATAGGCTGCACGGTGAGAATGAAGGGAAGCAACACCTTTCAGGGCTGGCACCTTCCTTGTGGGAGAAGGAGCCGGACGTTTGCCTGTTCGGAAAGAGGCTCTGCCGAGGAAAAGCATCATGACATGTAGCGTGTCTGGGAAAGCAAAGGTACGCAGTGCTGTTGTGCCTGTGAATAAGCTGCACGGTGAGAATGAAGGGGAGCAACTGCTTTCAGGGCTGGCACCTTCCTTGTGGGAAAAGGAGTCAGAGTTTTGCCTGTTCGGAAAGAGGCTCTGCCGAGGAAAAGCATCATATGTAGCGTGTCTGGGAAAGCACAGATCCGCAGTGCTCTTGTGCCTGTGAATAAGCTGCACGGTGAGGGTGAAGGGGAGCAACTGCTTTCAGGGCTGGCACCTTCCTTGTGGGAGAAGGAGCCGGACGTTTGCCTGTTCGCAAAGAGGGTCTGCCGAGGAAAAGCATCATATCTAGCGTGTCTGGGAAAGCACTGATCCGCAGTGCTCTTGTGCCTGTGAATCGGCTGCAAAAGGAAGGTGCACAGCAGCAACAGCTCTCAGGACTAGTACGTTCCTTGTGGGACAAGAAGCAGGACGTTTGCCTGTTCGCAAAGAGGCTCTACCGAGTTGCAGTGCTATGAGATGTAGCGTGTCTGGGAAAGCACTGATCCGCAGTGCTCTTGTGCCTGTGAATAGGCTGCAAAAGGAAGGTGCACAGCAGCAACAGCTTTCAGGGCTGGCACGTTCCTTGTGGGAGAAGGAGCCGGACGTTGGCCTGTTCGGAAAGAGGCTCTGCCGAGGAAAAGCATCATGACATGTAGCGTGTCTGGGAAAGCACAGATCCGCAGTGCTCTTGTGCCTGTGAATAGGCTGCAAAAGGAAGGTGCACAGCAGCAACAGCTCTCAGGACTAGTACGTTCCTTGTGGGACAAGAAGCAGGACGTTTGCTTCTTCGCAAAGAGGCTCTGCCGAGTTGCAGTGCTACGAGATGTAGCATGTCTGGGAAAGCACAGATCCGCAGTGCTGTTGTACCTGTGAATAGGCTGCACGGTGAGAATGAAGGGGAGCAACTGCTTTCAGGGCTGGCACCTTCCTTGTGGGAGAAGGAGCCGGACGTTTGCCTGTTCGGAAAGAGGCTCTGCCGAGGAAAAGCATCATGACATGTAGCGTGTCTGGGAAAGCACAGATCCGCAGTGCTGTTGTGCCTGTGAATAAGCTGCGCGGTGAGAATGAAGGGGAGCAACTGCTTTCAGGGCTGGCACCTTCCTTGTGGGAAAAGGAGTCAGAGTTTTGCCTGTTCGGAAAGAGGCTCTGCCGAGGAAAAGCATCATATCTAGTGTGTCTGGGAAAGCACAGATCCGCAGTGCTCTTGTGCCTGTGAATCGGCTGCAAAAGGAAGGTGCACAGCAGCAACAGCTCTCAGGACTAGTACGTTCCCTGTGGGACAAGAAGCAGGACGTTTGCCTGTTCGCAAAGAGGCTCTGCCGAGTTGCAGTGCTACGAGATGTAGCGTGTCTGGGAAAGCACAGATCCGCAGTGCTCTTGTGCCTGTGAATAAGCTGCACGGTGAGCGTGAAGGGGAGCAAGTGCTTTCAGGGCTGGCACCTTCCTTGTGGGAGAAGGAGCCGGACGTTTGCCTGTTCGGAAAGAGGCTCTGCCGAGGAAAAGCATCATATCTAGTGTGTCTGGGAAAGCACAGATCCGCAGTGCTCTTGTGCCTGTGAATCGGCTGCAAAAGGAAGGTGCACAGCAGCAACAGCTCTCAGGACTAGTACGTTCCTTGTGGGACAAGAAGCAGGACGTTTGCCTGTTCGCAAAGAGGCTCTGCCGAGTTGCAGTGCTATGAGATGTAGCGTGTCTGGGAAAGCACAGATCCGCAGTGCTGTTGTACCTGTGAATAGGCTGCACGGTGAGGGTGAAGGGGAGCAACTTCTTTCAGGGCTGGCACCTTCCTTGTGGGAGAAGGAGCCGGACGTTTGCCTGTTCGGAAAGAGGCTCTGCCGAGGAAAAGCATCATGACATGTAGCGTGTCTGGGCAAGCACTGATCCGCAGTGCTGTTGTACCTGTGAATAGGCTGCACGGTGAGGGTGAAGGGGAGCAACTGCTTTCAGGGCTGGCCCCTTCCTTGTGGGAGAAGGAGCCGGACGTTTGCCTGTTCGGAAAGAGGCTCTGCCGAGGAAAAGCATCATGACATGTAGCGTGTCTGGGAAAGCAAAGGTACGCAGTGCTCTTGTGCCTGTGAATAAGATGCACGGTGAGAATGAAGGGGAGCAACTGCTTTCAGGGCTGGCACCTTCCTTGTGGGAAAAGGAGTCAGAGTTTTGCCTGTTCGGAAAGAGGCTCTGCCGAGGAAAAGCATCATATCTAGTGTGTCTGGGAAAGCACAGATCCGCAGTGCTCTTGTGCCTGTGAATCGGCTGCAAAAGGAAGGTGCACAGCAGCAACAGCTCTCAGGACTAGTACGTTCCTTGTGGGACAAGAAGCAGGACGTTTGCCTGTTCGCAAAGAGGCTCTGCCGAGTTGCAGTGCTACGAGATGTAGCGTGTCTGGGAAACCACAGATCCGCAGTGCTCTTGTGCCTGTGAATAAGCTGCACGGTGAGCGTGAAGGGGAGCAAGTGCTTTCAGGGCTGGCACCTTCCTTGTGGGAGAAGGAGCCGGACGTTTGCCTGTTCGGAAAGAGGCTCTGCCGAGGAAAAGCATCATGACATGTAGCGTGTCTGGGAAAGCACAGATCCGCAGTGCTCTTGTGCCTGTGAATAGGCTGCACGGTGAGAATGAAGGGAAGCAACTGCTTTCAGGGCTGGCACCTTCCTTGTGGGAGAAGGAGCCGGACGTTTGCCTGTTCGGAAAGAGGCTCTGCCGAGGAAAAGCATCATGACATGTAGCGTGTCTGGGAAAGCAAAGGTACGCAGTGCTGTTGTGCCTGTGAATAAGCTGCACGGTGAGAATGAAGGGGAGCAACTGCTTTCAGGGCTGGCACCTTCCTTGTGGGAAAAGGAGTCAGAGTTTTGCCTGTTCGGAAAGAGGCTCTGCCGAGGAAAAGCATCATATGTAGCGTGTCTGGGAAAGCACAGATCCGCAGTGCTCTTGTGCCTGTGAATAAGCTGCACGGTGAGGGTGAAGGGGAGCAACTGCTTTCAGGGCTGGCACCTTCCTTGTGGGAAAAGGAGTCAGAGTTTTGCCTGTTCGGAAAGAGGCTCTGCCGAGGAAAAGCATCATATCTAGTGTGTCTGGGAAAGCACAGATCCGCAGTGCTCTTGTGCCTGTGAATCGGCTGCAAAAGGAAGGTGCACAGCAGCAACAGCTCTCAGGACTAGTACGTTCCTTGTGGGACAAGAAGCAGGACGTTTGCCTGTTCGCAAAGAGGCTCTGCCGAGTTGCAGTGCTACGAGATGTAGCGTGTCTGGGAAAGCACAGATCCACAGTGCTCTTGTGCCTGTGAATAAGCTGCACGGTGAGCGTGAAGGGGAGCAAGTGCTTTCAGGGCTGGCACCTTCCTTGTGGGAGAAGGAGCCGGACGATTGCCTGTTCAGAAAGAGGCTCTGCCGAGGAAAAGCATCATGACATGTAGCGTGTCTGGGAAAGCACAGATCCGCAGTGCTCGTGTGCCTGTGAATAGGCTGCACGGTGAGAATGAAGGGGAGCAACACCTTTCAGGGCTGGCACCTTCCTTGTGGGAAAAGGAGTCAGACTTTTGCCTGTTCGGAAAGAGGCTCTGCCGAGGAAAAGCATCATATCTAGTGTGTCTGGGAAAGCACAGATCCGCAGTGCTCTTGTGCCTGTGAATAAGCTGCACGGTGAGCGTGAAGGGGAGCAAGTGCTTTCAGGGCTGGCACCTTCCTTGTGGGAAAAGGAGTCAGACTCTTGCCTGTTCGGAAAGAGGCTCTGCCGAGGAAAAGCATCATGACATGTAGCGTGTCTGGGAAAGCACAGATCCGCAGTGCTGTTGTACCTGTGAATAGGCTGCACGGTGAGGGTGAAGGGGAGCAACTGCTTTCAGGGCTGGCACCTTCCTTGTGGGAGAAGGAGCCGGACGTTTGCCTGTTCGGAAAGAGGCTCTGCCGAGGAAAAGCATCATGACATGTAGCGTGTCTGGGAAAGCACAGATCCGCAGTGCTCTTGTGCCTGTGAATAGGCTGCACGGTGAGGGTGAAGGGGAGCAACTGCTTTCAGGGCTGGCCCCTTCCTTGTGGGAGAAGGAGCCGGACGTTTGCCTGTTCGGAAAGAGGCTCTGCCGAGGAAAAGCATCATGACATGTAGCGTGTCTGGGAAAGCACAGGTACGCAGTGCTCTTGTGCCTGTGAATAGGCTGCCAAAGGAAGGTGCACAACAGCAACAGCTTTCAGGACTAGTACGTTCCTTGTGGGACAAGAAGCAGGACGTTTGCTTCCTCGCAAAGAGGCTCTGCCGAGTTGCAGTGCTATGAGATGTAGCGTGTCTGGGAAAGCACAGATCCGCAGTGCTGTTGTACCTGTGAATAGGCTGCACGGTGAGAATGAAGGGGAGCAACTGCTTTCAGGGTTGGCACCTTCCTTGTGGGAGAAGGAGCCGGACGTTTGCCTGTTCGGAAAGAGGCTCTGCCGAGGAAAAGCATCATGACATGTAGCGTGTCCGGGAAAGCACTGATCCGCAGTGCTCTTGTGCCTGTGAATAAGCTGCACGGTGAGAATGAAGGGGAGCAACTGCTTTCAGGGCTGGCACCTTCCTTGTGGGAAAAGGAGTCAGACTCTTGCCTGTTCGGAAAGAGGCTCTGCCGAGGAAAAGCATCATGACATGTAGCGTGTCTGGGAAAGCACAGATCCGCAGTGCTGTTGTGCCTGTGAATAAGCTGCACGGTGAGAATGAAGGGGAGCAACTGCTTTCAGGGCTGGCACCTTCCTTGTGGGAGAAGGAGTCAGAGTTTTGCCTGTTCGGAAAGAGGCTCTGCCGAGGAAAAGCATCATATCTAGTGTGTCTGGGAAAGCACAGATCCGCAGTGCTCTTGTGCCTGTGAATCGGCTGCAAAAGGAAGGTGCACAGCAGCAAGAGCTCTCAGGACTAGTACGTTCCTTGTGGGACAAGAAGCAGGACGTTTGCCTGTTCGCAAAGAGGCTCTGCCGAGTTGCAGTGCTATGAGATGTAGCGTGTCTGGGAAAGCACAGATCCGCAGTGCTGTTGTACCTGTGAATAGGCTGCACGGTGAGAATGAAGGGGAGCAACTGCTTTCAGGGCTGGCACCTTCCTTGTGGGAGAAGGAGCCGGACGTTTGCCTGTTCGGAAAGAGGCTCTGCCGAGGAAAAGCATCATGACATGTAGCGTGTCCGGGAAAGCACAGATCCGCAGTGCTCTTGTGCCTGTGAATAAGCTGCACGGTGAGAATGAAGGGGAGCAACTGCTTTCAGGGCTGGCACCATCCTTGTGGGAAAAGGAGTCAGACTCTTGCCTGTTCGGAAAGAGGCTCTGCCGAGGAAAAGCATCATATGTAGCGTGTCTGGGAAAGCACAGATCCACAGTGCTCTTGTGCCTGTGAATAAGCTGCACGGTGAGAATGAAGGGGAGCAAGTGCTTTCAGGGCTGGCACCTTCCTTGTGGGAAAAGGAGTCAGACTCTTGCCTGTTCGGAAAGAGGCTCTGCCGAGGAAAAGCATCATGACATGTAGCGTGTCTGGGAAAGCACAGATCCACAGTGCTCTTGTGCCTGTGAATAAGCTGCACGGTGAGAATGAAGGGGAGCAACTGCTTTCAGGGCTGGCACCTTCCTTGTGGGAAAAGGAGTCAGAGTTTTGCCTGTTCGGAAAGAGGCTCTGCCGAGGAAAAGCATCATATCTAGTGTGTCTGGGAAAGCACAGATCCGCAGTGCTCTTGTGCCTGTGAATCGGCTGCAAAAGGAAGGTGCACAGCAGCAACAGCTCTCAGGACTAGTACGTTCCTTGTGGGACAAGAAGCAGGACGTTTGCCTGTTCGCAAAGAGGCTCTGCCGAGGAAAAGCATCATGACATGTAGCGTGTCTGGGAAAGCACAGATCCGCAGTGCTCGTGTGCCTGTGAATAGGCTGCAAAAGGAAGGTGCACAGCAGCAACAGCTCTCAGGAGTAGTACGTTCCTTGTGGGACAAGAAGCAGGACGTTTGCTTCTTCGCAAATAGGCTCTGCCGAGTTGCAGTGCTATGAGATGTAGCGTGTCTGGGAAAGCACAGATCCGCAGTGCTCTTCTGCCTGTGAATAAGCTGCACGGTGACGGTGAAGGGGAGCAAGTGTTTTCAGGGCTGGCACCTTCCTTGTGGGAGAAGGAGCCGGACGTTTGCCTGTTCGGAAAGAGGCTCTGCCGAGGAAAAGCATCATGACATGTAGTGTGTCTGGGAAAGCACAGATCCGCAGTGCTCGTGTGCCTGTGAATAGGCTGCACGGTGAGAATGAAGGGGAGCAACTGCTTTCAGGGCTGGCACCTTCCTTGTGGGAAAAGGAGTCATTGTTTTGCCTGTTCGGAAAGAGGCTCTGCCGAGGAAAAGCATCATGACATGTACCGTGTCTGGGAAAGCACAGATCCGCAGTGCTCTTGTGCCTGTGAGTAAGCTGCACGGTGAAGGTGAAGCGGAGCAAGTGTTTTCAGGGCTGGCTCCTTCCTTTTGGCAGAAGGAGCCGGACGTTTGCCTGTTCGGAAAGAGGCTCTGCCGAGGAAAAGCGTCATGACATACAGCGTCTCTGGGAAACGAGAGATCCGCAGTGTATAGTGCCTGTGAATCGGCTGCAAAAGGAAGGTGCACAGCAGCAACAGCTCTCAGGACTAGTACATTCCTTGTGGGACAAGAAGCAGGACGTTTGCTTCTTCGCAAATAGGCTCTGCCGAGTTGCAGTGCTATGAGATGTAGCGTGTCTGGGAAAGCACAGATCCGCAGTGCTCTTGTGCCTGTGAATAGGCTGCACGGTGAGGGTGAAGGGGAGCAAGTGCTTTCAGGACTGGCACCTTCCTTGTGGGAGAAGGAGCCGGACGTTTGCCTGTTCGCAAAGAGGCTCTGCCGAGGAAAAGCATCATGACATGTAGCGTGTCTGGGAAAGCACAGATCCGCAGTGCTCTTGTGCCTGTGAATAGGCTGCACGGTGAGAATGAAGGGGAGCAACACCTTTCAGGGCTGGCACCTTCCTTGTGGGAAAAGGAGTCAGAGTTTTGCCTGTTCGGAGAGAGGCTCTGCCGAGGAAAAGCATCATGACATGTAGTGTGTCTGGGAAAGCACAGATCCGCAGTGCTCGTGTGCCTGTGAATAGGCTGCACGGTGAGAATGAAGGGGAGCAACACCTTTCAGGGCTGGCACCTTCCTTGTGGGAAAAGGAGTCAGAGTTTTGCCTGTTCGGAGAGAGGCTCTGCTGAGGAAAAGCATCATGACATGTAGCGTGTCTGGGAAAGCACAGATCCGCAGTGCTCTTGTGCCTGTGAATCGGCTGCAAAAGGAAGGTGCAGAGCAGCAACAGCTCTCAGGACTAGTACGTTCCTTGTGGGACAAGCAGCAGGACGTTTGCCTGTTCGCAAAGAGGCTCTGCCGAGTTGCAGTGCTACGAGATGTAGCGTGTCTGGGAAAGCACAGATCCGCAGTGCTCTTGTGCCTGTGAATAAGCTGCACGGTGAGCGTGAAGGGGAGCAAGTGCTTTCAGGGGTGGCACCTTCCTTGTGGGAGAAGGAGCTGGACGTTTGCCTGTTCGGAAAGAGGCTCTGCCGAGGAAAAGCATCATATGTAGCGTGTCTGGGAAAGCACAGATCCGCAGTGCTCTTGTGCCTGTGAATAAGCTGCACGGAGAGCGTGAAGGGGAGCAACTGCTTTCAGGGCTGGCACCTTCCTTGTGGGAAAAGGAGTCAGACTTTTGCCTGTTCGGAAAGAGGCTCTGCCGAGGAAAAGCATCATGACATGTAGCGTGTCTGGGAAAGCACTGATCCGCAGTGCTCGTGTGCCTGTGAATAGGCTGCAAAAGGAAGGTGCACAGCAGCAACAGCTCTCAGGAGTAGTACGTTCCCTGTGGGACAAGAAGCAGGACGTTTGCTTCTTCGAAAATAGGCTCTGCCAAGTTGCAGTGCTATGAGATGTAGCGTGTCTGGGAAAGCACAGATCCGCAGTGCTGTTGTACCTGTGAATAGGCTGCACGGTGAGAATGAAGGGGAGCAACTGCTTTCAGGGCTGGCACCTTCCTTGAGGGAGAAGGAGTCAGAGTTTTGCCTGTTCGGAGAGAGGCTCTGCCGAGGAAAAGCATCATGACATGTAGCGTGTCTGGGAAAGCACTGATCCGCAGTGCTCTTGTGCCTGTGAATAGGCTGCCAAAGGAAGGTGCACAACAGCAACAGCTCTCAGGACTAGTACGTTCCCTGTGGGACAAGAAGCAGGACGTTTGCTTCTTCGAAAATAGGCTCTGCCGAGTTGCAGTGCTATGAGATGTAGCGTGTCTGGGAAAGCACAGATCCGCAGTGCTCTTGTGCCTGTGAATAAGCTGCACGGTGAGGGTGAAGGGGAGCAAGTGTTTTCAGGGCTGGCACCTTCCTTGTGGGAGAAGGAGCCGGACGTTTGCCTGTTCGGAAAGAGGCTCTGCCGAGGAAAAGCATCATGACATGTAGTGTGTCTGGGAAAGCACAGATCCGCAGTGCTCGTGTGCCTGTGAATAGGCTGCACGGTGAAGGTGAAGGGGAGCAAGTGTTTTCAGGGCTGGCTCCTTCCTTTTGGCAGAAGGAGCCGGACGTTTGCCTGTTCGGAAAGAGGCTCTGCCGAGGAAAAGCGTCATGACATACAGCGTCTCTGGGAAACGAGAGATCCGCAGTGTATAGTGCCTGTGAATCGGCTGCAAAAGGAAGGTGCACAACAGCAACAGCTCTCAGGACTAGTACATTCCTTGTGGGACAAGAAGCAGGACGTTTGCCTGTTCGCAAAGAGGCTCTGCCGAGTTGCAGTACTATGAGATGTAGCGTGTCTGGGAAAGCACAGATCCGCAGTGCTCTTGTGCCTTTGAATAGGCTGCACGGTGAGCGTGAAGGGGAGCAAGTGCTTTCAGGGCTGGCACCTTCCGTGTGGGAGAAGGAGCCGGACGTTTGCCTGTTCAGAAAGAGGCTCTGCCAAGGAAAAGCATCATGACATGTAGTGTGTCTGGGAAAGCACAGATCCGCAGTGCTCGTGTGCCTGTGAATAGGCTGCACGGTGAGAATGAAGGGGAGCAACACCTTTCAGGGCTGGCACCTTCCTTGTGGGAAAAGGAGTCAGAGTATTGCCTGTTCGGAGAGAGGCTCTGCTGAGGAAAAGCATCATGACATGTAGCGTGTCTGGGAAAGCACAGATCCGCAGTGCTCTTGTGCCTGTGAATCGGCTGCAAAAGGAAGGTGCAGAGCAGCAACAGCTCTCAGGACTAGTACGTTCCTTGTGGGACAAGCAGCAGGACGTTTGCCTGTTCGGAAAGAGGCTCTGCCGAGGAAAAGCATCATATGTAGCGTGTCTGGGAAAGCACAGATCCGCAGTGCTCTTGTGCCTGTGAATAAGCTGCACGGTGAGAATGAAGGGGAGCAAGTGCTTTCAGGGCTGGCACCTTCCTTGTGGGAGAAGGAGCCGGACGTTTGCCTGTTCGGAAAGAGGCTCTGCCGAGGAAAAGCATCATGACATGTAGCGTGTCCGGGAAAGCACAGATCCGCAGTGCTCTTGTGCCTGTGAATAAGCTGCACGGTGAGAATGAAGGGGAGCAACTGCTTTCAGGGCTGGCACCTTCCTTGTGGGAAAAGGAGTCAGACTCTTGCCTGTTCGGAAAGAGGCTCTGCCGAGGAAAAGCATCATATGTAGCGTGTCTGGGAAAGCACAGATCCACAGTGCTCTTGTGCCTGTGAATAAGCTGCACGGTGAGAATGAAGGGGAGCAACTGCTTTCAGGGCTGGCACCTTCCTTGTGGGAAAAGGAGTCAGACTCTTGCCTGTTCGGAAAGAGGCTCTGCCGAGGAAAAGCATCATATCTAGTGTGTCTGGGAAAGCACAGATCCGCAGTGCTCTTGTGCCTGTGAATCGGCTGCAAAAGGAAGGTGCACAGCAGCAACAGCTCTCAGGACTAGTACGTTCCTTGTGGGACAAGAAGCAGGACGTTTGCCTGTTTGCAAAGAGGCTCTGCCGAGTTGCAGTGCTATGAGATGTAGCGTGTCTGGGAAAGCACAGATCCGCAGTGCTCTTGTGCCTGTGAATAAGCTGCACGGTGAGCGTGAAGGGGAGCAAGTGCTTTCAGGGCTGGCACCTTCCTTGTGGGAGAAGGAGCCGGACGTTTGCCTGTTCGGAAAGAGGCTCTGCCGAGGAAAAGCATCATATGTAGCGTGTCTGGGAAAGCACAGATCCGCAGTGCTCTTCTGCCTGTGAAGTAGCTGCAAGGGGAAGGAGAAGACCAGCAACACCTTTCAGGGCTGGCACCTTCCTTGTGGGAGAAGGAGCCGGACGTTTGCCTGTTCGGAAAGAGGCTCTGCCGAGGAAAAGCATCATGACATGTACCGTGTCTGGGAAAGCACAGATCCGCAGTGCTCTTGTGCCTGTGAGTAAGCTGCACGGTGAAGGTGAAGGGGAGCAAGTGTTTTCAGGGCTGGCTCCTTCCTTTTGGCAGAAGGAGCCGGACGTTTGCCTGTTCGGAAAGAGGCTCTGCCGAGGAAAAGCGTCATGACATACAGCGTCTCTGGGAAACGAGAGATCCGCAGTGTATAGTGCCTGTGAATCGGCTGCAAAAGGAAGGTGCACAACAGCAACAGCTCTCAGGACTAGTACATTCCTTGTGGGACAAGAAGCAGGACGTTTGCCTGTTCGCAAAGAGGCTCTGCCGAGTTGCAGTACTATGAGATGTAGCGTGTCTGGGAAAGCACAGATCCGCAGTGCTCTTGTGCCTGTGAATAGGCTGCACGGTGAGCGTGAAGGGGAGCAAGTGCTTTCAGGGCTGGCACCTTCCTTGTGGGAGAAGGAGCCGGACGTTTGCCTGTTCAGAAAGAGGCTCTGCCGAGGAAAAGCATCATGACATGTAGTGTGTCTGGGAAAGCACAGATCCGCAGTGCTCGTGTGCCTGTGAATAGGCTGCACGGTGAGAATGAAGGGGAGCAACACCTTTCAGGGCTGGCACCTTCCTTGTGGGAAAAGGAGTCAGAGTTTTGCCTGTTCGGAGAGAGGCTCTGCTGAGGAAAAGCATCATGACATGTAGCGTGTCTGGGAAAGCACAGATCCGCAGTGCTCTTGTGCCTGTGAATAGGCTGCAAAAGGAAGGTGCACAGCAGCAACAGCTCTCAGGAGTAGTACGTTCCTTGTGGGACAAGAAGCAGGACGTTTGCTTCTTCGCAAATAGGCTCTGCCGAGTTGCAGTGCTATGAGATGTAGCGTGTCTGGGAAAGCACAGATCCGCAGTGCTCTTCTGCCTGTGAATAAGCTGCACGGTGAGGGTGAAGGGGAGCAAGTGTTTTCAGGGCTGGCACCTTCCTTGTGGGAGAAGGAGCCGGACGTTTGCCTGTTCGGAAAGAGGCTCTGCCGAGGAAAAGCATCATGACATGTAGTGTGTCTGGGAAAGCACAGATCCGCAGTGCTCGTGTGCCTGTGAATAGGCTGCACGGTGAGAATGAAGGGGAGCAACTGCTTTCAGGGCTGGCACCTTCCTTGTGGGAAAAGGAGTCATTGTTTTGCCTGTTCGGAAAGAGGCTCTGCCGAGGAAAAGCATCATGACATGTACCGTGTCTGGGAAAGCACAGATCCGCAGTGCTCTTGTGCCTGTGAGTAAGCTGCACGGTGAAGGTGAAGGGGAGCAAGTGTTTTCAGGGCTGGCTCCTTCCTTTTGGCAGAAGGAGCCGGACGTTTGCCTGTTCGGAAAGAGGCTCTGCCGAGGAAAAGCGTCATGACATACAGCGTCTCTGGGAAACGAGAGATCCGCAGTGTATAGTGCCTGTGAATCGGCTGCAAAAGGAAGGTGCACAACAGCAACAGCTCTCAGGACTAGTACATTCCTTGTGGGACAAGAAGCAGGACGTTTGCCTGTTCGCAAAGAGGCTCTGCCGAGTTGCAGTACTATGAGATGTAGCGTGTCTGGGAAAGCACAGATCCGCAGTGCTCTTGTGCCTGTGAATAAGCTGCACGGTGAGCGTGAAGGGGAGCAAGTGCTTTCAGGGCTGGCACCTTCCTTGTGGGAGAAGGAGCCGGACGTTTGCCTGTTCAGAAAGAGGCTCTGCCGAGGAAAAGCATCATGACATGTAGTGTGTCTGGGAAAGCACAGATCCGCAGTGCTCGTGTGCCTGTGAATAGGCTGCACGGTGAGAATGAAGGGGAGCAACACCTTTCAGGGCTGGCACCTTCCTTGTGGGAAAAGGAGTCAGAGTTTTGCCTGTTCGGAGAGAGGCTCTGCTGAGGAAAAGCATCATGACATGTAGCGTGTCTGGGAAAGCACAGATCCGCAGTGCTCTTGTGCCTGTGAATAGGCTGCACGGTGAGGGTGAAGGGGAGCAACTGCTTTCAGGGCTGGCACCTTCCTTGTGGGAGAAGGAGCCGGACGTTTGCCTGTTCGGAAAGAGGCTCTGCCGAGGAAAAGCATCATGACATGTAGCGTGTCTGGGAAAGCACAGATCCGCAGTGCTCTTGTGCCTGTGAATAGGCTGCACGGTGAGAATGAAGGGGAGCAACACCTTTCAGGGCTGGCACCTTCCTTGTGGGAAAAGGAGTCAGAGTTTTGCCTGTTCGGAGAGAGGCTCTGCCGAGGAAAAGCATCATGACATGTAGTGTGTCTGGGAAAGCACAGATCCGCAGTGCTCGTGTGCCTGTGAATAGGCTGCACGGTGAGAATGAAGGGGAGCAACACCTTTCAGGGCTGGCACCTTCCTTGTGGGAAAAGGAGTCAGAGTTTTGCCTGTTCGGAGAGAGGCTCTGCTGAGGAAAAGCATCATGACATGTAGCGTGTCTGGGAAAGCACAGATCCGCAGTGCTCTTGTGCCTGTGAATCGGCTGCAAAAGGAAGGTGCAGAGCAGCAACAGCTCTCAGGACTAGTACGTTCCTTGTGGGACAAGCAGCAGGACGTTTGCCTGTTCGCAAAGAGGCTCTGCCGAGTTGCAGTGCTACGAGATGTAGCGTGTCTGGGAAAGCACAGATCCGCAGTGCTCTTGTGCCTGTGAATAAGCTGCACGGTGAGCGTGAAGGGGAGCAAGTGCTTTCAGGGGTGGCACCTTCCTTGTGGGAGAAGGAGCCGGACGTTTGCCTGTTCGGAAAGAGGCTCTGCCGAGGAAAAGCATCATATGTAGCGTGTCTGGGAAAGCACAGATCCGCAGTGCTCTTGTGCCTGTGAATAAGCTGCACGGAGAGCGTGAAGGGGAGCAACTGCTTTCAGGGCTGGCACCTTCCTTGTGGGAGAAGGAGTCAGACTTTTGCCTGTTCGGAAAGAGGCTCTGCCGAGGAAAAGCATCATGACATGTACCGTGTCTGGGAAAGCACAGATCCGCAGTGCTCTTGTGCCTGTGAGTAAGCTGCACGGTGAAGGTGAAGGGGAGCAAGTGTTTTCAGGGCTGGCTCCTTCCTTTTGGCAGAAGGAGCCGGACGTTTGCCTGTTCGGAAAGAGGCTCTGCCGAGGAAAAGCGTCATGACATACAGCGTCTCTGGGAAAGGAGAGATCCGCAGTGTATAGTGCCTGTGAATCGGCTGCAAAAGGAAGGTGCACAACAGCAACAGCTCTCAGGACTAGTACATTCCTTGTGGGACAAGAAGCAGGACGTTTGCTTCTTCGCAAATAGGCTCTGCCGAGTTGCAGTGCTATGAGATGTAGCGTGTCTGGGAAAGCACAGATCCGCAGTGCTGTTGTACCTGTGAATAAGCTGCACGGTGAGCGTGAAGGGGAGCAACTGCTTTCAGGGCTGGCACCTTCCTTGTGGGAAAAGGAGTCAGACTTTTGCCTGTTCGGAAAGAGGCTCTGCCGAGGAAAAGCATCATGACATGTAGCGTGTCTGGGAAAGCACTGATCCGCAGTGCTCTTGTGCCTGTGAATAGGCTGCCAAAGGAAGGTGCACAACAGCAACAGCTCTCAGGACTAGTACGTTCCTTGTGGGACAAGAAGCAGGACGTTTGCTTCTTCGCAAATAGGCTCTGCCGAGTTGCAGTGCTATGAGATGTAGCGTGTCTGGGAAAGCACAGATCCGCAGTGCTCTTCTGCCTGTGAATAAGCTGCACGGTGAGGGTGAAGGGGAGCAAGTGTTTTCAGGGCTGGCACCTTCCTTGTGGGAGAAGGAGCCGGACGTTTGCCTGTTCGGAAAGAGGCTCTGCCGAGGAAAAGCATCATGACATGTAGTGTGTCTGGGAAAGCACAGATCCGCAGTGCTCGTGTGCCTGTGAATAGGCTGCACGGTGAGAATGAAGGGGAGCAACTGCTTTCAGGGCTGGCACCTTCCTTGTGGGAAAAGGAGTCATTGTTTTGCCTGTTCGGAAAGAGGCTCTGCCGAGGAAAAGCATCATGACATGTACCGTGTCTGGGAAAGCACAGATCCGCAGTGCTCTTGTGCCTGTGAGTAAGCTGCACGGTGAAGGTGAAGGGGAGCAAGTGTTTTCAGGGCTGGCTCCTTCCTTTTGGCAGAAGGAGCCGGACGTTTGCCTGTTCGGAAAGAGGCTCTGCCGAGGAAAAGCGTCATGACATACAGCGTCTCTGGGAAACGAGAGATCCGCAGTGTATAGTGCCTGTGAATCGGCTGCAAAAGGAAGGTGCACAACAGCAACAGCTCTCAGGACTAGTACATTCCTTGTGGGACAAGAAGCAGGACGTTTGCCTGTTCGCAAAGAGGCTCTGCCGAGTTGCAGTACTATGAGATGTAGCGTGTCTGGGAAAGCACAGATCCGCAGTGCTCTTGTGCCTGTGAATAGGCTGCACGGTGAGCGTGAAGGGGAGCAAGTGCTTTCAGGGCTGGCACCTTCCTTGTGGGAGAAGGAGCCGGACGTTTGCCTGTTCAGAAAGAGGCTCTGCCGAGGAAAAGCATCATGACATGTAGTGTGTCTGGGAAAGCACAGATCCGCAGTGCTCGTGTGCCTGTGAATAGGCTGCACGGTGAGAATGAAGGGGAGCAACACCTTTCAGGGCTGGCACCTTCCTTGTGGGAAAAGGAGTCAGAGTTTTGCCTGTTCGGAGAGAGGCTCTGCTGAGGAAAAGCATCATGACATGTAGCGTGTCTGGGAAAGCACAGATCCGCAGTGCTCTTGTGCCTGTGAATCGGCTGCAAAAGGAAGGTGCAGAGCAGCAACAGCTCTCAGGACTAGTACGTTCCTTGTGGGACAAGCAGCAGGACGTTTGCCTGTTCGCAAAGAGGCTCTGCCGAGTTGCAGTGCTATGAGATGTAGCGTGTCTGGGAAAGCACAGATCCGCAGTGCTCTTGTGCCTGTGAATAAGCTGCACGGTGAGCGTGAAGGGGAGCAAGTGCTTTCAGGGCTGGCACCTTCCTTGTGGGAGAAGGAGCCGGACGTTTGCCTGTTCGGAAAGAGGCTCTGCCGAGGAAAAGCATCATATGTAGCGTGTCTGGGAAAGCAAAGGTACGCAGTGCTGTTGTGCCTGTGAATAGGCTGCCAAAGGAAGGTGCACAGCAGCAACAGCTCTCAGGAGTATTACGTTCCTTGTGGGACAAGAAGCAGGACGTTTGCTTCTTCGCAAATAGGCTCTGCCGAGTTGCAGTGCTATGAGATGTAGCGTGTCTGGGAAAGCACAGATCCGCAGTGCTCTTGTGCCTGTGAATAAGCTGCACGGAGAGCGTGAAGCGGAGCAACTGCTTTCAGGGCTGGCACCTTCCTTGTGGGAAAAGGAGTCAGACTTTTGCCTGTTCGGAAAGAGGCTCTGCCGAGGAAAAGCATCATGACATGTAGCGTGTCTGGGAAAGCACTGATCCGCAGTGCTCTTGTGCCTGTGAATAGGCTGCACGGTGAGAATGAAGGGGAGCAACTGCTTTCAGGGCTGGCACCTTCCTTGTGGGAGAAGGAGCCGGACGTTTGCCTGTTCGGAAAGAGGCTCTGCCGAGGAAAAGCGTCATGACATGTAGCGTGTCTGGGAAAGCACAGATCCGCAGTGCTCTTGTGCCTGTGAATAAGCTGCACGGTGAGAATGAAGGGGAGCAACTGCTTTCAGGGCTGGCACCTTCCTTGTGGGAAAAGGAGTCAGACTCTTGCCTGTTCGGAAAGAGGCTCTGCCGAGGAAAAGCATCATATGTAGCGTGTCTGGGAAAGCACAGATCCACAGTGCTCTTGTGCCTGTGAATAAGCTGCACGGTGAGAATGAAGGGGAGCAACTGCTTTCAGGGCTGGCACCTTCCTTGTGGGAAAAGGAGTCAGACTCTTGCCTGTTCGGAAAGAGGCTCTGCCGAGGAAAAGCATCATATCTAGTGTGTCTGGGAAAGCACAGATCCGCAGTGCTCTTGTGCCTGTGAATCGGCTGCAAAAGGAAGGTGCACAGCAGCAACAGCTCTAAGGACTAGTACGTTCCTTGTGGGACAAGAAGCAGGACGTTTGCCTGTTTGCAAAGAGGCTCTGCCGAGTTGCAGTGCTATGAGATGTAGCGTGTCTGGGAAAGCACAGATCCGCAGTGCTCTTGTGCCTGTGAATAAGCTGCACGGTGAGCGTGAAGGGGAGCAAGTGCTTTCAGGGCTGGCACCTTCCTTGTGGGAGAAGGAGCCGGACGTTTGCCTGTTCGGAAAGAGGCTCTGCCGAGGAAAAGCATCATATGTAGCGTGTCTGGGAAAGCACAGATCCGCAGTGCTCTTCTGCCTGTGAAGTAGCTGCAAGGGGAAGGAGAAGACCAGCAACACCTTTCAGGGCTGGCACGTTCCTTGTGGGAGAAGGAGCCGGACGTTTGCCTGTTCGGAAAGAGGCTCTGCCGAGGAAAAGCATCATGACATGTAGCGTGTCTGGGAAAGCACTGATCCGCAGTGCTCGTGTGCCTGTGAATAGGCTGCAAAAGGAAGGTGCACAGCAGCAACAGCTCTCAGGAGTAGTACGTTCCCTGTGGGACAAGAAGCAGGACGTTTGCTTCTTCGAAAATAGGCTCTGCCAAGTTGCAGTGCTATGAGATGTAGCGTGTCTGGGAAAGCACAGATCCGCAGTGCTGTTGTACCTGTGAATAAGCTGCACGGTGAGGGTGAAGGGGAGCAAGTTCTTTCAGGGCTGGCACCTTCCTTGAGGGAGAAGGAGTCAGAGTTTTGCCTGTTCGGAAAGAGGCTCTGCCGAGGAAAAGCATCATGACATGTAGCGTGTCTGGGAAAGCACTGATCCGCAGTGCTCTTGTGCCTGTGAATAGGCTGCCAAAGGAAGGTGCACAACAGCAACAGCTCTCAGGACTAGTACGTTCCCTGTGGGACAAGAAGCAGGACGTTTGCTTCTTCGAAAATAGGCTCTGCCGAGTTGCAGTGCTATGAGATGTAGCGTGTCTGGGAAAGCACAGATCCGCAGTGCTCTTGTACCTGTGAATAGGCTGCACGGTGAGAATGAAGGGGAGCAACTGCTTTCAGGGCTGTCACCTTCCTTGTGGGAGAAGGAGCCGGACGTTTGCCTGTTCGGAAAGAGGCTCTGCCGAGGAAAAGCATCATGACATGTAGTGTGTCTGGGAAAGCACAGATCCGCAGTGCTCTTGTGCCTGTGAATAGGCTGCACGGTGAGAATGAAGGGGAGCAACTGCTTTCAGGGCTGGCACCTTCCTTGTGGGAAAAGGAGTCAGACTTTTGCCTGTTCGGAAAGAGGCTCTGCCGAGGAAAAGCATCATATCTAGTGTGTCTGGGAAAGCACAGATCCGCAGTGCTCTTGTGCCTGTGAATCAGCTGCAAAAGGAAGGTGCACAGCAGCAACAGCTCTCAGGACTAGTACGTTCCTTGTGGGACAAGAAGCAGGACGTTTGCCTGTTCGCAAAGAGGCTCTGCCGAGTTGCAGTGCTATGAGATGTAGCGTGTCTGGGAAAGCACAGATCCGCAGTGCTCTTGTGCCTGTGAATAAGCTGCACGGTGAGCATGAAGGGGAGCAAGTGCTTTCAGGGCTGGCACCTTCCTTGTGGGAGAAAGAGGTGGACATTTGCCTGTTCGGAAAGAGGCTCTGCCGAGGAAACGCATCATGACATGTAGCGTGTCTGGGAAAGCACAGATCCGCAGTGCTGTTGTGCCTGTGAATAAGCTGCACGGTGAAAATGAAGGGGAGCAACTGCTTTCAGGGCTGGCACCTTCCTTGTGGGAAAAGGAGTCAGACTTTTGCCTGTTCGGAAAGAGGCTCTGCTGAGGAAAAGCATCATGACATGTAGCGTGTCTGGGAAAGCACAGATCCGCAGTGCTCGTGTGCCTGTGAATAGGCTGCAAAAGGAATGTGCACAGCAGCAACAGCTCTCAGGACTAGTACGTTCCCTGTGGGACAAGAAGCAGGACGTTTGCTTCTTCGCAAATAGGCTCTGCCGAGTTGCAGTGCTACGAGATGTAGCGTGTCTGGGAAAGCACAGATCCGCAGTGCTGTTGTACCTGTGAATAGGCTGCACGGAGAGCGTGAAGGGGAGCAACTGCTTTCAGGGCTGGCACCTTCCTTGTGGGAGAAGGAGCCGGACGTTTGCCTGTTCGGAAAGAGGCTCTGCCGAGGAAAAGCATCATGACATGTAGCGTGTCTGGGAAAGCACAGATCCGCAGTGCTGTTGTACCTGTGAATAGGCTGCACGGTGAGGGTGAAGGGGAGCAAGTTCTTTCAGGGCTGGCACCTTCCTTGTGGGAGAAGGAGCCGGACGTTTGCCTGTTCGGAAAGAGGCTCTGCCGAGGAAAAGCATCATGACATGTAGCGTGTCTGGGAAAGCACAGATCCGCAGTGCTGTTGTACCTGTGAATAGGCTGCACGGTGAGGGTGAAGGGGAGCAAGTGCTTTCAGGGCTGGCACCTTCCTTGTGGGAGAAGGAGTCAGAGTTTTGCCTGTTCGGAAAGAGGCTCTGCCGAGGAAAAGCATCATGACATGTAGCGTGTCTGGGAAAGCACAGGTACGCAGTGCTGTTGTGCCTGTGAATAGGCTGCCAAAGGAAGGTGCACAGCAGCAACAGCTCTCAGGAGTAGTACTTTCCTTGTGGGACAGGAAGCAGGAAGTTTGCTTCTTCGCAAATAGGCTCTGCCGAGTTGCAGTGCTATGAGATGTAGCGTGTCTGGGAAAGCACAGATCCGCAGTGCTGTTGTACCTGTGAATAAGCTGCACGGAGAGCGTGAAGGGGAGCAACTGCTTTCAGGGCTGGCACCTTCCTTGTGGGAAAAGGAGTCAGACTTTTGCCTGTTCGGAAAGAGGCTCTGCCGAGGAAAAGCATCATGACATGTAGCGTGTCTGGGAAAGCACTGATCCGCAGTGCTCTTGTGCCTGTGAATAGGCTGCCAAAGGAAGGTGCACAACAGCAACAGCTCTCAGGACTAGTACGTTCCCTTTGGGACAAGAAGCAGGACGTTTGCTGCTTCGAAAATAGGCTCTGCCGAGTTGCAGTGCTATGAGATGTAGCGTGTCTGGGAAAGCACAGATCCGCAGTGCTGTTGTACCTGTGAATAGGCTGCACGGTGAGAATGAAGGGGAGCCACACCTTTCAGGGCTGGCACGTTCCTTGTGGGAAAAGGAGTCAGACTTTTGCCTGTTCGGAAAGAGGCTCTGCCGAGGAAAAGCATCATATCTAGTGTGTCTGGGAAAGCACAGATCCGCAGTGCTCTTGTGCCTGTGAATCGGCTGCAAAAGGAAGGTGCACAGCAGCAACAGCTCTCAGGAGTAGTACGTTCCCTGTGGGACAAGAAGCAGGACGTTTGCTTCTTCGCAAATAGGCTCTGCCGAGTTGCAGTACTATGAGATGTAGCGTGTCTGGGAAAGCACAGATCCGCAGTGCTCTTGTGCCTGTGAATAAGCTGCACGGTGAGGGTGAAGGGGAGCAAGTGCTTTCAGGGCTGGCACCTTCCTTGTGGGAGAAGGAGCCGGACGTTTGCCTGTTCGGAAAGAGGCTCTGCCGAGGAAAAGCATCATGACATGTAGTGTGTCTGGGAAAGCACAGATCCGCAGTGCTCGTGTGCCTGTGAATAGGCTGCACGGTGAGAATGAAGGGGAGCAACACCTTTCAGGGCTGGCACGTTCCTTGTGGGAAAAGGAGTCAGACTTTTGCCTGTTCGGAAAGAGGCTCTGCCGAGGAAAAGCATCATGACATGTAGCGTGTCTGGGAAAGCACTGATCCGCAGCGCTCTTGTGCCTGTGAATAGGCTGCCAAAGGAAGGTGCACAACAGCAACAGCTCTCAGGAGTAGTACGTTCCTTGTGGGACAAGAAGCAGGACGTTTGCTTCTTCGCAAATAGGCTCTGCCGAGTTGCAGTGCTATGAGATGTAGCGTGTCTGGGAAAGCACAGATCCGCAGTGCTCTTGTGCCTGTGAATAAGCTGCACGGAGAGCGTGAAGGGGAGCAACTGCTTTCAGGGCTGGCACCTTCCTTGTGGGAAAAGGAGTCAGACTTTTGCCTGTTCGGAAAGAGGCTCTGCCGAGGAAAAGCATCATGACATGTAGCGTGTCTGGGAAAGCACTGATCCGCAGTGCTCTTGTGCCTGTGAATAGGCTGCCAAAGGAAGGTGCACAACAGCAACAGCTCTCAGGACTAGTACGTTCCCTGTGGGACAAGAAGCAGGACGTTTGCTTCTTCGAAAATAGGCTCTGCCGAGTTGCAGTGCTATGAGATGTAGCGTGTCTGGGAAAGCACAGATCCGCAGTGCTGTTGTACCTGTGAATAGGCTGCACGGTGAGGGTGAAGGGGAGCAAGTTCTTTCAGGGCTGGCACCTTCCTTGTGGGAGAAGGAGCCGGACGTTTGCCTGTTCGGAAAGAGGCTCTGCCGAGGAAAAGCATCATGACATGTAGCGTGTCTGGGAAAGCACAGATCCGCAGTGCTGTTGTACCTGTGAATAGGCTGCACGGTGAGCGTGAAGGGGAGCAACTGCTTTCAGGGCTGGCACCTTCCTTGTGGGAAAAGGAGTCAGACTTTTGCCTGTTCGGAAAGAGGCTCTGCCGAGGAAAAGCATCATGACATGTAGCGTGTCTGGGAAAGCACAGATCCGCAGTGCTCTTGTGCCTGTGAATAGGCTGCCAAAGGAAGGTGCACAACAGCAACAGCTCTCAGGACTAGTACGTTCCTTGTGGGACAAGAAGCAGGACGTTTGCTTCTTCGAAAATAGGCTCTGCCGAGTTGCAGTGCTATGTGATGTAGCGTGTCTGGGAAAGCACAGATCCGCAGTGTTCTTGTGCCTGTGCATAGGCTGCACGGTGAGGGTGAAGGGGAGCAAGTTCTTTCAGGGCTGGCACCTTCCTTGTGGGAGAAGGAGCCGGACGTTTGCCTGTTCGGAAAGAGGCTCTGCCGAGGAAAAGCATCATGACATGTAGCGTGTCCGGGAAAGCACAGATCCGCAGTGCTCTTGTGCCTGTGAATAAGCTGCACGGTGAGAATGAAGGGGAGCAACTGCTTTCAGGGCTGGCACCTTCCTTGTGGGAAAAGGAGTCAGAGTTTTGCCTGTTCGCAAAGAGGCTCTGCTGAGGAAAAGCATCATGAGATGTAGCGTGTCTGGGAAAGCACAGATCCGCAGTGCTCTTGTGCCTGTGAATAGGCTGCACGGTGAGGGTGAAGGGGAGCAAGTTCTTTCAGGGCTGGCACGTTCCTTGTGGGAGAAGGAGTCAGAGTTTTGCCTGTTCGGAAAGAGGCTCTGCCGAGGAAAAGCATCATGACATGTAGCGTGTCTGGGAAAGCACAGGTACGCAGTGCTCGTGTGCCTGTGAATCGGCTGCAAAAGGAAGGTGCACAGCAGCAACAGCTCTCAGGAGTAGTACGTTCCTTGTGGGACAAGAAGCAGGACGTTTGCTTCTTCGCAAATAGGCTCTGCCGAGTTGCAGTGCTATGAGATGTAGCGTGTCTGGGAAAGCACAGATCCGCAGTGCTCTTGTGCCTGTGAATAAGCTGCACGGTGAGCGTGAAGGGGAGCAACTGCTTTCAGGGCTGGCACCTTCCTTGTGGGAAAAGGAGTCAGACTTTTGCCTTTCGGAAAGAGGCTCTGCCGAGGAAAAGCATCATGACATGTAGCGTCTGGGAAAGCACTGATCCGCAGTGCTCTTGTGCCTGTGAATAGGCTGCCAAAGGAAGGTGCACAGCAGCAACAGCTCTCAGGACTAGTACGTTCCTTGTGGGACAAGAAGCAGGACGTTTGCCTATTCGCAAAGAGGCTCTGCCGAGTTGCAGTGCTATGAGATGTAGCGTGTCTGGGAAAGCACAGATCCGCAGTGCCCTTGTGCCTGTGAATAAGCTGCACGGTGAGAATGAAGGGGAGCAACTGCTTTCAGGGCTGGCACCTTCCTTGTGGGAAAAGGAGTCAGAGTTTTGCCTGTTCGCAAAGAGGCTCTGCTGAGGAAAAGCATCATGAGATGTAGCGTGTCTGGGAAAGCACAGATCCACAGTGCTCGTGTGCCTGTGAATAGGCTGCACGGTGAGAATGAAGGGGAGCCACACCTTTCAGGGCTGGCACGTTCCTTGTGGGAAAAGGAGTCAGACTTTTGCCTGTTCGGAAAGAGGCTCTGCCGAGGAAAAGCATCATATCTAGTGTGTCTGGGAAAGCACAGATCCGCAGTGCTCTTGTGCCTGTGAATCGGCTGCAAAAGGAAGGTGCACAGCAGCAACAGCTCTCAGGACTAGTACGTTCCTTGTGGGACAAGAAGCAGGACGTTTGCCTGTTTGCAAAGAGGCTCTGCCGAGTTGCAGTGCTATGAGATGTAGCGTGTCTGGGAAAGCACAGATCCGCAGTGCTCTTGTGCCTGTGAATAAGCTGCACGGTGAGCATGAAGGGCAGCAAGTGCTTTCAGGGCTGGCACCTTCCTTGTGGGAGAAAGAGGTGGACATTTGCCTGTTCGGAAAGAGGCTCTGCCGAGGAAAAGCATCATGACATGTAGCGTGTCTGGGAAAGCACAGATCCGCAGTGCTCGTGTGCCTGTGAATAAGCTGCACGGTGAGAATGAAGGGGAGCAACTGCTTTCAGGGCTGGCACCTTCCTTGTGGGAAAAGGAGTCAGACTTTTGCCTGTTCGGAAAGAGGCTCTGCCGAGGAAAAGCATCATATCTAGTGTGTCTGGGAAAGCACAGATCCGCAGGGCTCTTGTGCCTGTGAATCGGCTGCAAAAGGAAGGTGCACAGAAGCAACAGCTTTCAGGGCTGGCACGTTCCTTGTGGGAGAAGGAGCCGGACGTTGGCCTGTTCGGAAAGAGGCTCTGCCGAGGAAAAGCATCATGACATGTAGCGTGTCTGGGAAAGCACAGATCCGCAGTGCTGTTGTACCTGTGAATAGGCTGCACGGTGAGCGTGAAGGGGAGCAACTGCTTTCAGGGCTGGCACCTTCCTTGTGGGAAAAGGAGTCAGACTTTTGCCTGTTCGGAAAGAGGCTCTGCCGAGGAAAAGCATCATGACATGTAGCGTGTCTGGGAAAGCACAGATCCGCAGTGCTCTTCTGCCTGTGAATCGGCTGCAAAAGGAAGGTGCACAGCAGCAACAGCTCTCAGGACTAGTACGTTCCTTGTGGGACAAGAAGCAGGACGTTTGCCTGTTCGCAAAGAGGCTCTGCCGAGTTGCAGTGCTATGAGATGTAGCGTGTCTGGGAAAGCACAGATCCACAGTGCTCTTGTGCCTGTGTATAAGCTGCACGGTGAGAATGAAGGGGAGCAAGTGCTTTCAGGGCTGGCACCTTCCTTGTGGGAAAAGGAGCCGGACGTTTGCCTGTTCGGAAAGAGGCTCTGCCGAGGAAAAGCATCATATCTAGTGTGTCTGGGAAAGCACAGATCCGCAGTGCTCTTGTGCCTGTGAATAGGCTGCCAAAGGAAGGTGCACAACAGCAACAGCTCTCAGGACTAGTACGTTCCCTGTGGGACAAGAAGCAGGACGTTTGCTTCTTCGAAAATAGGCTCTGCCGAGTTGCAGTGCTATGAGATGTAGCGTGTCTGGGAAAGCACAGATCCGCAGTGCTGTTGTACCTGTGAATAGGCTGCACGGTGAGGGTGAAGGGGAGCAAGTTCTTTCAGGGCTGGCACCTTCCTTGTGGGAGAAGGAGCCGGACGTTTGCCTGTTCGGAAAGAGGCTCTGCCGAGGAAAAGCATCATGACATGTAGCGTGTCTGGGAAAGCACAGATCCGCAGTGCTGTTGTACCTGTGAATAGGCTGCACGGTGAGCGTGAAGGGGAGCAACTGCTTTCAGGGCTGGCACCTTCCTTGTGGGAAAAGGAGTCAGACTTTTGCCTGTTCGGAAAGAGGCTCTGCCGAGGAAAAGCATCATGACATGTAGCGTGTCTGGGAAAGCACAGATCCGCAGTGCTCTTGTGCCTGTGAATAGGCTGCCAAAGGAAGGTGCACAACAGCAACAGCTCTAAGGACTAGTACGTTCCTTGTGGGACAAGAAGCAGGACGTTTGCTTCTTCGAAAATAGGCTCTGCCGAGTTGCAGTGCTATGAGATGTAGCGTGTCTGGGAAAGCACAGATCCGCAGTGTTCTTGTGCCTGTGCATAGGCTGCACGGTGAGGGTGAAGGGGAGCAAGTTCTTTCAGGGCTGGCACCTTCCTTGTGGGAGAAGGAGCCGGACGTTTGCCTGTTCGGAAAGAGGCTCTGCCGAGGAAAAGCATCATGACATGTAGCGTGTCCGGGAAAGCACAGATCCGCAGTGCTCTTGTGCCTGTGAATAAGCTGCACGGTGAGAATGAAGGGGAGCAACTGCTTTCAGGGCTGGCACCTTCCTTGTGGGAAAAGGAGCCGGACGTTTGCCTGTTCGGAAAGAGGCTCTGCTGAGGAAAAGCATCATGAGATGTAGCGTGTCTGGGAAAGCACAGATCCGCAGTGCTCTTGTGCCTGTGAATAGGCTGCACGGTGAGGGTGAAGGGGAGCAAGTTCTTTCAGGGCTGGCACGTTCCTTGTGGGAGAAGGAGTCAGAGTTTTGCCTGTTCGGAAAGAGGCTCTGCCGAGGAAAAGCATCATGACATGTAGCGTGTCTGGGAAAGCACAGGTACGCAGTGCTCGTGTGCCTGTGAATAGGCTGCCAAAGGAAGGTGCACAGCAGCAACAGCTCTCAGGAGTAGTACGTTCCTTGTGGGACAAGAAGCAGGACGTTTGCTTCTTCGCAAATAGGCTCTGCCGAGTTGCAGTGCTATGAGATGTAGCGTGTCTGGGAAAGCACAGATCCGCAGTGCTCTTGTGCCTGTGAATAAGCTGCACGGTGAGCGTGAAGGGGAGCAACTGCTTTCAGGGCTGGCACCTTCCTTGTGGGAAAAGGAGTCAGACTTTTGCCTTTCGGAAAGAGGCTCTGCCGAGGAAAAGCATCATGACATGTAGCGTCTGGGAAAGCACTGATCCGCAGTGCTCTTGTGCCTGTGAATAGGCTGCCAAAGGAAGGTGCACAGCAGCAACAGCTCTCAGGACTAGTACGTTCCTTGTGGGACAAGAAGCAGGACGTTTGCCTATTCGCAAAGAGGCTCTGCCGAGTTGCAGTGCTATGAGATGTAGCGTGTCTGGGAAAGCAGAGATCCGCAGTGCCCTTGTGCCTGTGAATAAGCTGCACGGTGAGAATGAAGGGGAGCAACTGCTTTCAGGGCTGGCACCTTCCTTGTGGGAAAAGGAGTCAGAGTTTTGCCTGTTCGCAAAGAGGCTCTGCTGAGGAAAAGCATCATGAGATGTAGCGTGTCTGGGAAAGCACAGATCCACAGTGCTCGTGTGCCTGTGAATAGGCTGCACGGTGAGAATGAAGGGGAGCCACACCTTTCAGGGCTGGCACGTTCCTTGTGGGAAAAGGAGTCAGACTTTTGCCTGTTCGGAAAGAGGCTCTGCCGAGGAAAAGCATCATATCTAGTGTGTCTGGGAAAGCACAGATCCGCAGTGCTCTTGTGCCTGTGAATCGGCTGCAAAAGGAAGGTGCACAGCAGCAACAGCTCTCAGGACTAGTACGTTCCTTGTGGGACAAGAAGCAGGACGTTTGCCTGTTTGCAAAGAGGCTCTGCCGAGTTGCAGTGCTATGAGATGTAGCGTGTCTGGGAAAGCACAGATCCGCAGTGCTCTTGTGCCTGTGAATAAGCTGCACGGTGAGCATGAAGGGCAGCAAGTGCTTTCAGGGCTGGCACCTTCCTTGTGGGAGAAAGAGGTGGACATTTGCCTGTTCGGAAAGAGGCTCTGCCGAGGAAAAGCATCATGACATGTAGCGTGTCTGGGAAAGCACAGATCCGCAGTGCTCGTGTGCCTGTGAATAGGCTGCACGGTGAGAATGAAGGGGAGCAACTGCTTTCAGGGCTGGCACCTTCCTTGTGGGAAAAGGAGTCAGACTTTTGCCTGTTCGGAAAGAGGCTCTGCCGAGGAAAAGCATCATATCTAGTGTGTCTGGGAAAGCACAGATCCGCAGGGCTCTTGTGCCTGTGAATCGGCTGCAAAAGGAAGGTGCACAGAAGCAACAGCTTTCAGGGCTGGCACGTTCCTTGTGGGAGAAGGAGCCGGACGTTGGCCTGTTCGGAAAGAGGCTCTGCCGAGGAAAAGCATCATGACATGTAGCGTGTCTGGGAAAGCACAGATCCGCAGTGCTCTTCTGCCTGTGAATCGGCTGCAAAAGGAAGGTGCACAGCAGCAACAGCTCTCAGGACTAGTACGTTCCTTGTGGGACAAGAAGCAGGACGTTTGCCTGTTCGCAAAGAGGCTCTGCCGAGTTGCAGTGCTATGAGATGTAGCGTGTCTGGGAAAGCACAGATCCACAGTGCTCTTGTGCCTGTGTATAAGCTGCACGGTGAGAATGAAGGGGAGCAACTGCTTTCAGGGCTGGCACGTTCCTTGTGGGAGAAGGAGCCGGACGTTTGCCTGTTCGGAAAGAGGCTCTGCCGAGGAAAAGCATCATATGTAGCGTGTCTGGGAAAGCACAGATCCGCAGTGCTCTTCTGCCTGTGAATAAGCTGCACGGTGAGGGTGAAGGGGAGCAAGTGTTTTCAGGGCTGGCTTCTTCCTTTTGGCAGAAGGAGCCGGACGTTTGCCTGTTCGGAAAGAGGCTCTGCCGAGGAAAAGCGTCATGACATACAGCGTCTCTGGGAAAGGAGAGATCCGCAGTGTATAGGTCCTGTGAATCGGCTGCAAAAGGAAGGTGCAGAACAGCAACAGCTCTCTGGACTAGTACATTCCTTGTGGGACAAGAAGCAGGACGTTTGCCTGTTCGCAAAGAGGCTCTGCCGAGTTGCAGTGCTATGAGATGTAGCGTGTCTGGGAAAGCACAGATCCGCAGTGCTCTTGTGCCTGTGAATAAGCTGCACGGTGAGGGTGAAGGGGAGAAAGTTCTTTCAGGGCTGGCACGTTCCTTGTGGGAGAAGGAGCCGGACGTTTGCCTGTTCGGAAAGAGGCTCTGCCGAGGAAAAGCATCATATGTAGCGTGTCTGGGAAAGCACAGATCCGCAGTGCTCTTCTGCCTGTGAATAAGCTGCAAGGGGAAGGAGAAGACCAGCAACACCTTTCAGGGCTGGCACCTTCCTTGTGGGAGAAGGAGCCGGACGTTTGCCTGTTCGCAAAGAGGCTCTGCCGAGGAAAAGCATCATGACATGTAGCGTGTCTGGGAAAGCACAGATCCGCAGTGCTCTTGTGCCTGTGAATAAGCTGCACGGTGAGAATGAAGGGGAGCAACTGCTTTCAGGGCTGGCACCTTCCTTGTGGGAAAAGGAGTCAGACTTTTGCCTGTTCGGAAAGAGGCTCTGCCGAGGAAAAGCATCATATCTAGCGTGTCTGGGAAAGCACAGATCTGCAGTGCTCGTGTGCCTGTGAATCGGCTGCCAAAGGAAGGTGCACAGCAGCAACAGCTCTCAGGACTAGTACGTTCCTTGTGGGACAAGAAGCAGGACGTTTGCCTGTTCGCAAAGAGGCTCTGCCGAGTTGCAGTGCTATGAGATGTAGCGTGTCTGGGAAAGCACAGATACGCAGTGCTGTTGTACCTGTGAATAGGCTGCACGGTGAGGGTGAAGGGGAGCAAGTTCTTTCAGGGCTGGCACCTTCCTTGTGGGAGAAGGAGCCGGACGTTTGCCTGTTCGGAAAGAGGCTCTGCCGAGGAAAAGCATCATGACATGTAGCGTGTCTGGGAAAGCACTGATCCGCAGCGCTCTTGTGCCTGTGAATAGGCTGCCAAAGGAAGGTGCACAACAGCAACAGCTCTCAGGAGTAGTACGTTCCTTGTGGGACAAGAAGCAGGACGTTTGCTTCTTCGCAAATAGGCTCTGCCGAGTTGCAGTGCTATGAGATGTAGCGTGTCTGGGAAAGCACAGATCCGCAGTGCTCTTGTGCCTGTGAATAAGCTGCACGGAGAGCGTGAAGGGGAGCAACTGCTTTCAGGGCTGGCACCTTCCTTGTGGGAAAAGGAGTCAGACTTTTGCCTGTTCGGAAAGAGGCTCTGCCGAGGAAAAGCATCATGACATGTAGCGTGTCTGGGAAAGCACTGATCCGCAGTGCTCTTGTGCCTGTGAATAGGCTGCCAAAGGAAGGTGCACAACAGCAACAGCTCTCAGGACTAGTACGTTCCCTGTGGGACAAGAAGCAGGACGTTTGCTTCTTCGAAAATAGGCTCTGCCGAGTTGCAGTGCTATGAGATGTAGCGTGTCTGGGAAAGCACAGATCCGCAGTGCTGTTGTACCTGTGAATAGGCTGCACGGTGAGGGTGAAGGGGAGCAAGTTCTTTCAGGGCTGGCACCTTCCTTGTGGGAGAAGGAGCCGGACGTTTGCCTGTTCGGAAAGAGGCTCTGCCGAGGAAAAGCATCATGACATGTAGCGTGTCTGGGAAAGCACAGATCCGCAGTGCTGTTGTACCTGTGAATAGGCTGCACGGTGAGAATGAAGGGGAGCAACTGCTTTCAGGGCTGGCACCTTCCTTGTGGGAAAAGGAGTCAGACTTTTGCCTGTTCGGAAAGAGGCTCTGCCGAGGAAAAGCATCATGACATGTAGCGTGTCTGGGAAAGCACAGATCCGCAGTGCTCTTGTGCCTGTGAATAGGCTGCCAAAGGAAGGTGCACAACAGCAACAGCTCTAAGGACTAGTACGTTCCTTGTGGGACAAGAAGCAGGACGTTTGCTTCTTCGAAAATAGGCTCTGCCGAGTTGCAGTGCTATGAGATGTAGCGTGTCTGGGAAAGCACAGATCCGCAGTGTTCTTGTGCCTGTGCATAGGCTGCACGGTGAGGGTGAAGGGGAGCAAGTTCTTTCAGGGCTGGCACCTTCCTTGTGGGAGAAGGAGCCGGACGTTTGCCTGTTCGGAAAGAGGCTCTGCCGAGGAAAAGCATCATGACATGTAGCGTGTCCGGGAAAGCACAGATCCGCAGTGCTCTTGTGCCTGTGAATAAGCTGCACGGTGAGAATGAAGGGGAGCAACTGCTTTCAGGGCTGGCACCTTCCTTGTGGGAAAAGGAGTCAGAGTTTTGCCTGTTCGCAAAGAGGCTCTGCTGAGGAAAAGCATCATGAGATGTAGCGTGTCTGGGAAAGCACAGATCCGCAGTGCTCTTGTGCCTGTGAATAAGCTGCACGGTGAGCATGAAGGGCAGCAAGTGCTTTCAGGGCTGGCACCTTCCTTGTGGGAGAAAGAGGTGGACATTTGCCTGTTCGGAAAGAGGCTCTGCCGAGGAAAAGCATCATGACATGTAGCGTGTCTGGGAAAGCACAGATCCGCAGTGCTCGTGTGCCTGTGAATAAGCTGCACGGTGAGAATGAAGGGGAGCAACTGCTTTCAGGGCTGGCACCTTCCTTGTGGGAAAAGGAGTCAGACTTTTGCCTGTTCGGAAAGAGGCTCTGCCGAGGAAAAGCATCATATCTAGTGTGTCTGGGAAAGCACAGATCCGCAGGGCTCTTGTGCCTGTGAATCGGCTGCAAAAGGAAGGTGCACAGAAGCAACAGCTTTCAGGGCTGGCACGTTCCTTGTGGGAGAAGGAGCCGGACGTTGGCCTGTTCGGAAAGAGGCTCTGCCGAGGAAAAGCATCATGACATGTAGCGTGTCTGGGAAAGCACAGATCCGCAGTGCTCTTCTGCCTGTGAATCGGCTGCAAAAGGAAGGTGCACAGCAGCAACAGCTCTCAGGACTAGTACGTTCCTTGTGGGACAAGAAGCAGGACGTTTGCCTGTTCGGAAAGAGGCTCTGCCGAGTTGCAGTGCTATGAGATGTCGCGTGTCTGGGAAAGCACAGATCACCAGGGCTATTGTGCCTGTGAATAGGCTGCAAGGGGAAGGGGAAGGGCGGCAAGAGTTTTCAGAGCTAGCACCTTCCTTGTGGGAGAAAGAGGTGGATATTTTCCTGTTCGGAAACAAGCTCTGCCGAGGAAAAGCATCATGACATGTAGCGTGTCTGGGAAAGCACAGATCCACAGTGCTGTAGTGCCTGTGAATAGGCTGCACGGGGAAAGGGAAGACCACCAACACCTTTCACGGCTAGCGCCTTGCTTGTGGGAGAAGGAGCCGGATATTTGCCTGTTCGGAGAGAGTCTGTGAGGAGGAAAAGCCTCATAAGATGTAGCGTGTCTGGGAAAGCACAGATCCGCAGTGCTCTTGTGCCTGTGAATAGGCTGCAAGGGGAAGGGGAAGACCAGCAACAGCTTTCAGGGCTGGCACCTTCCTTGTGGCAGAAGGAGTCAGACTTTTCCCTGTTCGGAAAGAGGCTCTGCCGTGGAAAAGCATCATGACACGTAGCGTGTCTGGGAAAGCACAGATGCGCAGTGCTCTTGTGCCTGTGAATAAGCTGCACGGTGAGCGTGAAGGGCAGCAAGTGCTTTCAGGGCTAGCACCTTCCTTGTGGCAGAAGGAGCCAGATGTTTGCTTTTTCAGGAAGGGGCTTTGCGGAGGAAAAGCATCATGAGATGTAGCGTCTCTGGGAAAGCAAAGAACCGCAGTGCTCTTGTGCCTGTGAATAGGCTGCACGGGGAAGGTGAAGAGCAGCAACAGCTTTCAGGGCTAGCACCTTCCTTGCGGGAGAAGGAGCCAGATGTGTGCAATTTCTGAAAGATTCTCAGGCGAAAATGTAAGCCATGTGTCGCCTTCATTGGCGTGGCGACCTGGTTCAGGAACGGCATGGCAACCAATCCCAGGCCGCTCGGTCCATCAGCTCGCAGACACCAATGTGGTGGACGGCAAATGGCGTTTATTAGTGAGTAACACGGCATTATATAGCTTGGGTTTACAACGTCACTTCTGTCTGCTTACATCACAAACTAAACACTATTGGCTATCAGGAGAGGGGTCCTATCTTTCCATACAGCGCGATATCTTCCAGTCGCCAGACCCTAACTACCTACCTAACTACCTACATTTCCCCCCTCCCTATGCATACTTAAATCAGTTAAAATATAACAATCTAAGTATACATATCATAAACTTGAATAAAAAACATAAGGCACACTAAACAAGAGGTAACTGAGCGGTAACTAGAAGTAACGGGGTATAATTGAGGATAGCTAGGGGAGATTTAGAACAAGAACATTTTTAAAGCAGTTGTTGGTGTTCTACGAACGTGATGTTAACCTTCTCTAGTCGGCTCTTAACAAACGACAGAAGCCTATTCAATAGACAGGGTCCAAAGATCAATGCTATCACGATCATTGCGACTGGCCCTATCAGGGTAGCTATCAGGGTGGTCAGCCATGGTGAATGGTTAAACCATGATGCGAGCCAACTTTGTTGTGTCTCTCGTTCCTTTTTCTGTTTCTCCAATCCCTCTCGCAATTTGGTCATAGTGTCTCTCACTATTCCAGTGTGGTCCGCATATACACAACATTCTTCTATTAGTGCAGCACACACTCCCCCTTGCTGTAAGAACATTAGGTCTAATCCTCTTCGATTTTGTAACACTACTTCAGATAATGATCTAAGTGATCGTTCTAATGCACTTATTGATTGTTCAATTCAAGCCAGGTCTTCATCTACTGCCATCCTTAAGGCATTAAATTCTTTGCTCTGTTGTACCAAGGATGCTACTCCTGTACCTATTCCCGCACCTCCTACGATCATTAGAGTAGCCACCGTTAGCGCTGTAAAGGGTTCTCGTTTTGACAGATGATGTTCTGGGGTAATCTGAGAGTCATAGACAAATTCTTCAGAACGGTAAAAGATTTTAGGAATTATAGATACCTGGACACAGTATTCTGAGGATTTGTCAAAGTGTTTCAACGACAAACAAGGTGTAACTCCAATAGCAGAGCAAACCCACTTGGAGTTTTTTACCGGTATTAACCAATCTGCATAGGTTTTATATGGTGTCTCATTAACACACAGTTGTCTTTTATGTTTTGGGACTTTGCCTATACACACGCCGCTTCCCACCACCTGTGTCAATGTAATCCCTTGCTTTTCTGTGTCCCATATACACTGGGCTGGATTTTAGCCATTTACCTGCATAGGTATGTCACTTACTCCTACGGCCTCATAAAAGGGTGGTTTTATTCCGTAGCACAACCAGCAATGCTCCGTAAGATTTGGGTTGGTTTTGTTTAATACTTGGTAGCTAGCTTGCATCATTTTCCAAAGAGAGTTTTCGTAAGGAATTTCGGTGGGACTTCCATAAGGGATTGCGGTGGTGCGCGTCGCTACAGGCGTGGTAACTTTGGTATTATTTTTAGTATTAGGTAGTAAAGGTGTAGGTGTTTGCGGGTGAAGAACCGGGTTAGGCCCGATTGCTTGGGGTGTTTGTGCTATGAGTTTAATAATTTGTATTACCACTCCTATATCTGTAGAAACTTTGTGAATAAATACTGACCACATTTTCCCCACAGCCCAACCCGCATCACTTGGGTGTAGGATTTCTAAAATTAAATGGGTACAAGTGCCTTTATGAGCTATCATTCCATCGCTCGCAAATTTTGGATGGACACACCTATTCGGTCTCCAATTCACTCGCAAAAATTCATCCTCCTTTTCTGGTTTCCATCTATCACTTGTTACAATGGTCTCACATCCCCAATATCCACAAAAATAATATCCTGGATAGTTACAATAACTTTTTCCTGGATTTGAACCAGGGCACCAATAAGTTCCCCATAATGATTTAGATTTGGGTCCTCCCACTGTGGGAAATAAGTCACCGATTGTTATACTAAAAGTCGGGGAACCCACTGTTATGTTTTCTTTTATCACTTTACCACTGCTTGTAGGGTCTCGTAGGATCCACCTGAATGGCCGATGGGGATGGTGTTCTGCTTCTGTCTGTCCTACAGTGACAAGCCATAAAATCAAAATCACACAAAGGCATCGCAGCCCCCCCCCCCCGCGGAGGCTGTTTTGCTGTTGTCCGGATTCTGCTAGTGCGGAACTTTCAGGCTTAGACGGGGCGCTTGCCGGCTTGTCGACTTCTCTCGTCACCGGGGTGTACCGGTCACGGGGGTGTCCGATGATTCGGTCCTGTGGACAGAAACTCACAGTTTTCATTAGTCTTATTCTGAAGGTCCGGTTTAATAGACTTAAGCGGACACCATTTGACTCTGCCATCTTTTCTGACAGCAGCACACCCTCGCCCTGTCAGAACTAATTTCCACCCTTTTTCCCATACTCCCAGCTCGTTTCTGACTATGACCGACAGGCCTTCTTCTAGTGCTTGAGTGGCCCAATGTTTTTGGACGGGGCTATTCACCTCCTCTCCCCTGGGGAACTGATTTAGTACTAATAGAGCAGTTGCTAGCAAGCGTGCCTGGTCTCCCGAGGGAACAATATTGGTAAAGTTTTCTGGTTTTGCTAATACCTCCAATTTCGATTTCAGAGTTAGATTCGCTCGCTTGACTATGGCCTGTCCTGTGCTATTATACGGGATGCCGTGTATTAGAGTAATACCCCATTTCAGAGCGAATGCCTGGACTGATTTGGACACAAAATTCGGACCATTGTCCGTTTTGATCTGATTAGGGACGCCAAGCCATGCCATGGCTGTTAGCCAATGTTGGATGGTTGCTTTGGAGTCGGTCTTAAGATGTTGTGTGGCTACGATCACCCCGCTATATGTGTCTACAGTTACAGCTAGCCACGCTCGAGGTTTCAGTAACTGACAGAACGTAAAGTCTGTCTGCCACACCTCGGAGGCTTTGAGACCTCTGGGGTTGACTCCACTGGACCACAGTGGTGCTTTTTGACAATGGGGGCACATAGCTACTATGTGTTTCGCGTCAGTGGCTGAAATCCTACATCTCTTTGCTAGCACTTTAGCTCCAATATGGAGGGATTCGTGTAACTGACGGGCATCTCTTAGTGTCCACAATCCTTTTGCAGCGGCGTCTGCTTTGTCGTTACCGATTTGGAAGAACCCTTTGATTGGGTTGTGGCTGTTGACGTGGATGACTGATATGGTGCCCTTTTGGGAAAAAAGTGCTTCTTCCAGCATTAGAGCTGCTGTGGATGTTGACACGCCGGGCCCCGACGTGGCTAAGCAAAGTTTGGCCACGAACATCGAATCGGTCACTATGTTGAGGTGTTCCATTGGGAACAGCCCACATGCTAGTACTACGGCTGTCGCTTCTAATTGCTGGACTGAAAGCGCACATTCGGTCATTTTAACGCAATGCCATTCTCCTCCCGATTGCCATACCGCCGCCACGGTTGAAGTCGCTGAGGATGCATCTGTGAAGACCGTTGGTCCCTGTTGGGGCCAGTCCATAATTTTCCGTGGGAGATCGATGTTGACAATTGCCAGCATTTGAGTCCAGGGGGCCTTTGTAGCGTACCGGACTTCTCCACCAAATCCGACGAGGGCTATGGCTAGATACTCCCCCATACTGACTGCGCGGGGAGTTGTTTGCGGAAAGGTAGGTATATCCTGGCGGGTTCAATGCCTAGGTGTCTTAGGGCGAGTTTTCTGCCTTTCATGAGGAGATTAGCAAGGCACTCGACTCCTGGAGAGAATGCGCGTGACGGCTTTCCCAGAACTATCCATTGTATTGGTTGAGCTTTTTCAGGGGGGCCCTGTGCTAATGCCCCTACTCCCCCTCCTTCCGTGAAATGTACATATAAATCGAGTGGTACACCTGGGTTCCACCTGGCGAGCGTGCTTGACGATACCTGTTGCTCGATAAAGTCAAGAGAATTCATTGCTTCCGTCGTCAGGGTTTTTTGTTCCCATGGGTTCTTTCCTTTCAGAAGATCGTACAGGGGGGCCATGGTTTCGGGAGGGATTAAGACAATATTGCAGAGCCATTGCAAGGATCCCACTAACTGTTGCATATCATGGAGTGTTTTGATATTCTGACGGATTTTTATTTGGGGAGGGGTTACGTAAGAACTTGTGATCCCCACTCCCAAAAAGCTTACACATGGTCCTTTTTTAACTTTCGCGCTCATGATCTCGAACCCATTTGCTTTTAAAGTTTCTGAAACCGTTGACACCAGCTGGTCCACCTGACTTCCTGACGGCGCTGCGATCAAGATATCATCCATTTATTGAATGATAGTCGCAGCCGGGTTACTGCGCCGGACCGGTGCCAACGCTCGGTCCACTGTAATCTGGCAGATAGTAGGTGAGTTGATCATTCCTTGAGGCAGCACTTTCCACTGGAAGCGCAGGTTGGGGCGTTGGCTATTTGGGAACACGACAGAAAAAGCAAACTGCTCCTTGTCTTCTGCGTGCAGAGGTATCGAAAAGAAACAGTCTTTAATATCAAGGACAGCACAAGGTTGTCCTTCTGGTATCATAGAGTTCATAGGTAACAGCGTTTGGACAGGACCCATTGGTTGAATTTTCTTATTTACCTCACGCAGGTCATGGAGGAGGCGAAACCCCTCGCCAGATCGTTTGCGTATTACAAAAACTGGGGTGTTCCACGGGCTAGTGGAAGGCTCTATATGGCCTTGTTGTAATTCGCAGTCAACTAACTCGAGAAGGGCATCGATTCGAGGCTTTGACAGGGGCCACTGCTTGACCCACACCGGGTCGGATGATTTCCATGTCAGTTTAATTGGTGGGAGTGGGTATGCGGCAGTGGCCCTTACGGTAAATTTGTCACCCTGGCTTTTAATAGGGCTAGAGCGTCCCTTCCCAACAGGAGTGGGACTCCTGACATGACATATGGGAAGAGGGTAATAGTTTTCTCCGGTCCCTTTTCAGTGTGGAGCGTGATTGCTACCAATTGAACACTCTTCCGAGCTCGGGTTAATCCCCCGACTCCACCTACCATGGGGGCATTTTCCAATTCCCAACGCAGGGGCCAGTTTGTCTCGGGGATAACTGTAACATCTGCTCTGGTATCAATCAGAAAGGGGACACTAATGGTGATGCCATTTAAGGTATTATAAAGGGAACAGATCCCCCACACCACTGGTGGGTTGTCACACTTTACTGCCAAGGCCACCCTGGGGTCTCGCCCCCAAGGGGCGATCCTTGCTGTCCCTGAGGTAGGGACAGGTTTGACTGGATCGTGGGTTGGACCATAAAGTTGGTCGCGTCCCGAGGGGGTAGCGGGTTCGGGAGCGCTTCGCCCCATCTGGAGTTGGCGTAGTTGGGCCGCCTCGTGTCCCAAGTGGGAGAGGGCTGTACGCGGCCCGGGTGCCCTCTCCCCCTTCCATTTCCCTGGTTTTTAGATCTGCATTCCTTAGCGAAATGTCCTTTCTTTCCACAGGCCCAACATGGTCCTCTGGGTCGATTTTGACACGGTGGGAGCGCTGCTGGCGGGTCCCCAAACCGAGGGCAGTTTGCCACAACGTGGCCCGCCTGGCCACATTTAAAACATGCCATCACATTAGCTATTGCGGTACGAACAGCCACCTGAATCGGGGCTAGATGCTCTTCCTTTGCGACATGCTTAATCATGTCCGCGATACTTGACCCCACTGGCAGTGATCGTAGGATTTCTTTGGTTGCTGAATTACACTGCTGTCGTAAGCAATCTGCAACAACCAGGCCTTTTGCTTCCGCGGGTAGGGTCGAGGAGTCGACCGCTGCCTGGAGGCGATCCACAAATTGCGTAAAGCTTTCACTTTCATTTTGCTTTATTGTGGACCATGGCGATGGCTTGACAATAACTCTAGAGGCTGTGTGAATAGCTTCTCTCGCCGCACGAGTAGTTGTCATAACTTCATGGGCCCGTAGGCCCTGTGCCTGTGCCTGGGGAGTAATCATTGTTGGGTCTGTACCCATCAGCCGCTGCATGCTAGAGCCGTGTAGCGGGTGATCTGCCCCGGTCACTTGGACTAGTTGCCTTGCACAGTTGTCCTCCCATTCTTGTTTAAAAACAATCATCCCTGCCCTGTCAAAGATCAGTCTACAAGTTTGTTTTATATTGAACGGGAGCATATCGTCTCCGCCAAAGACACCATCTCTGAGGGTGGAGACCATGGCAGAATTAAGCCCTTTATCCGCAATTGCCTTAACAATCGCTTGTATATCCTTAGGGTTTATTGGCGAGTGGACTCTCTGTCCTCCGTCCGTCACCCGGACCGGGAACGCTAGCGCAGCTGACGGGACCCAATCGGCACACGCAATCTTTATTTTCCTCCAATCCATGAGGGGAATTTTTCCCCCTCCCTGTCCTTCTTTATTTTGGATGGGGATATTTTGGCTTTTGACTCTATCTACCCCCATTTCCTCCTCCTCTGAGCTTGAATCAGTTACAAGCCACTCGTCCCAGCTAGTGTCTGAACCGGAATCGGAACTCGACTGACTGGTTACTTCCGGGTTCCGGTACCTTTTTGTTGTGCTCCGGCCCCGCCCACTTCCCTTACAGGCGGGCCGTTCCCTCCCTCTTGGCTCGCCCCGCCTTCTGCTTGGCGGGGTGTTTACCTTATAAGGGCATTTTTTCAAACGACCGCTTTGATTAGTTCTCCGCCCTTTGCTCGCGCTCCCCTCCCCTTCCCGGTCGCCCTCACCACCTTTCTTCTCCTTGTTCTCCTCCTCTTCCTTTGTTAATTCTAGCGCTTCCTCCCTGCTCCCGCTGAAGGCGTCCTCGCCGCGCTGCTCCCCTTTCTGCTCGGCACCATCTTGGGGCGCATAGGGCGGTGGTCTAACCCAGTCTTCCTCAGACTCTGGTTTCTTCGCGACGCGCCTGGCCTCCATGACTAACCCACGCCAAAAGGATTTAGCTCATTTCTGTCCGTCCGTGAGCGGATCGGGGTTTGAGAGTTGAGGGGACGTGTCACCCTCTTGCAGATCTTTAGGCTTAGCAGAATCATCATCGTCTGGGCGGTGCAAAGTCTGTGTAGCTGCCCCGACTCCCAATTTCGGGGTGGCTAACAAACAGTTCTTATGGCCTTCTGCTGGGCCTGTGTGACTTTCCCCCATGACTTAAGGTTTTTCCCACAACCCGAGGACATCGTCTCCTCGGCTAACGCTTTAGTGCACTTATCCCACACTTCAGGGTGGAGAATATCCACCGGCTGGTCAATGACCCCAATTTGTAAAAGCCTCGCAACTGCGAGAGTAAAATCTTTGGGCTTACAATCAATACCCCACTGCTTATGTAATTGCGATACGACATTCACAAGGGCTTCCATCCTCCTTATTGGTCTGGGAGCGTCCTCCCCGCCGGGCTGGTCCTGCCGCTCCAGCCGCCGTTCACCCAATTCCAGGCGAGTTTCCCAGGTTTCGGCACCACTTGTCGCCTTCATTGGCGTGGCGACCTGGTTCAGGAACGGCACGGCGACCAATCCCAGGCCGCTCGGTCCATCAGCTCGCAGACACCAATGTGGTGGACGGCAAATGGCGTTTATTAGTGAGTAACACGGCATTATATAGCTTGGGTTTACAACGTCACTTCTGTCCGCTTACATCACAAACTAAAGACTATTGGCTATCAGGAGAGGGGTCCTATCTTTCCATACAGCGCGATATCTTCCGGTCGCCAGACCCTAACTACCTACCTAACAACCTACAGCCATGAGATGTTCCGTCTCTGGGAAAGCACAGATCCCCAGTGCTCTTGTGCCTGTCAATAGGCTGCAAGGGGAAGGGGAAGACCAGCAAGAGCTTTCAGGGCTGGCACCTTCCTTGTGGCAGAAGGAGTCGGACGTTTGCCTTTTCGGAAAGAGGCTCTGCCGAGGAAAAGCATCATGAGATGTAGCGTCTCTGGGAAAGCACAGATCCCAAGTGCTGTTGTGCCTGTGAATAGGCTGCCAAAGGAAGGTGCACACCAGCAACAGCTCTCAGGACTAGTACGTTCTTTATGGGACAAGAAGCAGGATGTTTGCCTGTTCAGAAAGAGGCTCTGCTGAGTTGCAGCGCTATGAGATGTAGCGTGTCTGGGAAAGCACAGATCCGCAGTGCTGTTGTGCCTGTGAAGAGGCTGCACGGGGAAGGTGAAGAGCAGCAACAGCTTTCAGGGCTGGCACCTTGCTTGTGCGAGAAAGAGGTGGACATTTGCCTGTTCGGAAACAAGCTCTGCCGAGGAAAATCATCATGAGATGTAGCATCTCTGGGAAAGCACAGATCGGCAGGCTGTTGTCCCTGTGAATAGGCTGCACGGGGAAGATGAAGAGCAGCAAGTGCTTTCAGGGCTAGCACCTTCCTTGTGGGAGAAAGAGGTGGACATTTGCCTGTTCGGAAACAAGCTCGGCCGAGAACTAGCGCCATGAGATGTTCCGTCTCTGGGAAAGCACAGATCCCCAGTGCTGTTGTGCATGTTAATAGGCTGCACGGGGAAGGTGAGGAGGATCAAGAGCTTTCAGGTCTATCACCTTCCTTGTGGAAGAAGGAGCCTGATGTTTTCCTTTTCAGGAAGGGGCTCTGCCGAGGAAAAGCATCATGAGATGTAATGTCTCTAGGAAAGCACAGATCCCCAGTGCTGTTGTGCCTGTGAATACGCTGCACTGGGAGGGTGAAGGGCAGTAAGAGCTTTCAGGGCTGGCACCCTGCTTGTGGGAGAAGGAGCCGGACGTTTCCCTTTTCGGAAACAAGCTCTGCAGAGGAAAAGCATCATGAGATGTACTGTCTCTGGGAAAGCACAGATCGGCAGGGCTGTTGTGCCTGTGAATATGCTGCACGGGGAGGGTAAAGAGCAGCAAGAGCTTTCAGGGCTAGCACCTTCCTTGTGGGAGAAGGAGCCGGACGTTTGCCTGTTCGGAAAGAGGCTCTGCCGAGGAAAAGCATCATGAGATGTAGCATCTCTGGGAAAGCACAGATCCCCAGTGCTGTTGTGCCTGTGAATAGGCTGCACGGGGAGGGTGAAGGGCAGCAAGTGCTTTCAGGGCTAGGACCTTGCTTGTCGGAGAACGAGCCAGATGTTTGCTTTTTCAGGAAGGGGCTCTGCCGAGAAAAAGCATCATGACATGTAGCGTGTCTGGGAAAGCACAGATCGGCAGGGCTGTTGTGCCTGTGAATAGCCTGCACGGGGAGGGTGAAGAGCAGCAACAGCTTTCAGGGCTGCACCTTCCTTGTGGGAGAAGGAGCCGGATGTCTGCAATTTCTGAAAGATTCTCAGCCGAAAATATAAGCCATGAGATATTGCGTCTCTGGGAAAGCACAGATCCCCAGTGCTGTTGTGCCTGTGAATAGGCTGCACGGGGAGGGTAAAGAGCAGCAAGAGCTTTCAGGGCTGGCAGCTTCCTTGTGGGAGAAAGAGGTGGACATTTGCCTTTTCGGAAAGGGGCTCTGCCGAGGAAAAGCATCATGACATGTAGCGTCTCTGGGAAAGCACACATTGCCAGTGCTCTTGTGCCTGTGAATAGGCTGCCAAAGGAAGGTGCACACCAGCAACAGCTCTCAGGACTAGTACGTTCCTTGTGGGACAAGAAGCAGGACCTTTGCCTTTTCGGAAAGAGGCTCTGCCGAGTTGCAGTGCTATGAGATGTAGCGTGTCTGGGAAAGCACAGATCCCCAGTGCTGTATTGCCTGTGAATAGGCTGCATGGGGAGGGTGAAGGCCAGCAAGATCTTTCAGGGCTCGCCCCTTCCTTGTGGGAGAAGGAGCCAGACGTTTGCCTTTTGGGAAAGGGGCTCTGCCGAGGAAAAGCATCATGAGATGTAGCGTCTCTGGGAAAGCACAGATCCCAAGTGCTGTTGTGCCTGTGAATAGGCTGCACGGGGAAGTTGAAGACCTCCTGCTCCTTCTCCTCTTCCTCCTCGTCATCCTCTTTCATCATCTGGGTTTCCTTTTCCATTTTTTTCTTCCAAATCCTCTTCTTTCTCCTTTTCCTCTTCTTCCTATTCCTCCAGCTCTTCCTCCTGTTCCTCCTGTTTCTCTTTTTTGTAGTTTTCCTCCTCGTGTTTCTGTTTCCCCTTCCTGTTTCTTTGGGGTAAAAAAAAACCCTCTCTATGTCTTTTTTCTCCTTTTCCTCCTGTCTCTACTCATCTGTCTCCTCTTTTTCTTCCACAACTTTTTTCTCATCCTTTACCTTCTCCCGTTTATTTTTATCACCCTTTTTATTTCCTCCGATTCTTCCTCCACCCCCTGTTCCTGTTTCTTTTCCTCAGAATCACAGGATCGATGAGGCTGGAATGGACCTCTGGAGATGGTGTGGTCCAACCTCCATACTCAAGGAGGGCCACCTCAAATTGGTTTCCCAAGACTGTCTACAGACACCTTTTTAATATGTCTAAGGTTGGAGAACCCACCACTTCCCTGTGTAACTTGTGCCAGTGCTTAGTCATCATCACAGTGAAAAAGTGTTTCCTGATGTTCAAAGGGTACCTCCTGTATTTCATTTTGTGCCCATTGCCTCTTTTCCTGTCACTGCACACCACTGAAAAGAGGCTCCATTTTCTTTGCTTTCTCCCTTCATGTATTTGTAGACATTAATAAGATCCACCCTGAGCCTTGTCTTCTCCAGGCTAAATTGTCTCAGCCTTTCCTCATATGTTGAGGTGTTCCAGTCCCTTCATCAACTTTGCAGCCCTTTGTTGGACAAAATATATACATGCCTCTCTTTTATTGTGGAGCCCAGAACTGGACACAGCACTTCCAGCCATGAGGTGTGGCCTCACCAGGGCTGAGTAGAGGGGAAGGACCACCTCCCTCAACTTGCCAGCCATACTGCCTAATGCAGCCGAGGATGTCATTCGCCTTTTTTTTGCAAGAAGTGCACATTCCTGGCTCATTGTCAACTTGGTGTCCACCAGTACACCCTCAGGGCCTATTTGGCTGAGCTGCTTCCAGCCTGGTGGTCCGCAGCATATACATTGTTGCATGAGGTTGTTTGTCCCCAGGTGCAGGACATATCACTTGTCCTTGCTGTAACTTCATGATGTTACTGTCACCCAGAGATCCCTCTGGATAGCATCCTGATCAACTGGCATATCAGCCACTCCTTCCAGTGTGGCGTCCTCTGCAAACTTGCTGAGGGTACACTCTTCCCCACCATCCAAATCATTAATGAAAATGTTAAACAAGACTGGACCCAGTATCGACCCCTGGGGCACACTGCCAGTTACTAGCCTGCAGCTAGACGTTGTGCTGCTGATCACCACCCTCTGGGCCTGCCTGTTCAGCCAGTTTTCAATCCACCCTGCTGTCTGCTCATCTCTCTGTACATCAACAGCTTATCTAGGAGGAGGATCTTATGGGAGATGGTGTCAAAGGCCTTACTGAAGTCCAGGTAGACAACACCCACGGCTCTCCCCATATCTACCAGGCCAGTCATTGTGTTGTAGAAGTTTATCAAGTTGGTCAAGCATGACTTCCCCTTTGTTTCCAGGATTAGCCGCTCCATCAGCTCCATCGAGGCCTGTAGTTCCCTGTGTCCTCCTTCTTGCTCTTCTGGAAGATGAGGGTGACCTTCCCAGTCTTCAGACACTTCTTGCACTTGCCGTGACTGATCAAAGACTATAGAGAGTGTCTTCACGACATCAGCCAGTTCCCTCAGCACTCGTGGCTACATTCCACTAGTTTGCTTAAGTATTCTCTGAGCTGATCCTTTTCCAACAAGGGCAAGTCTTCCTTGCTCCAGACTTCTCCAGCCCTGTCTCTGGGACCTGGGATTCACTCCTGGCACCATCAATGTGGGAGCAGTCCCTGGATGTTTTCAATTTTGGAAAGAGGCTGTGCAGAGAATCAGAAAGAATAACGGGATGTTTAGGTCACTAGGCAAGCATGGAGAAGCAGTCTTGGTGGGGCTGTGAAAGGGCTGCCAAGGAAAGGTGAGGGCCAGTAACAGATTTCACTGCTGGTGCTTTTGGTCTGGGAGCAGTTGCTAGATGTTTGCAGTTTTAAGCAGGGCTCTGAATACAGTGAGAGAAAGCGTTGGTACTATTAGTCAAGACAGAGGCCTGCTCCTGCTCTGACATGGACTCAGCCACCAGTGACATCTCAAAGCAGCTGCCCAAGCAAGGGGATTGCTCCTGACCCATCATCTGCTTTGGCTGATAAGACTTCACAAGCACCCGCACGAGCAAAGGGCCTGCTCCTCCGCTAAAACCTTCTCAGGCACTTATGACATCAAACACACCTTCACAAGCCAGCTGCATCCTCATGCATTATCACATCTGCATGTAAATAGGACTGCACAAGCACCTCCACAAGCCACGTGTCCTTCCATTCCCAATCGCATCCTCAGACAGCAGTTACCTCAAAAGCACCTTCGCAAGGCAGGGGCCTGCTTCTGCCCTACCACTTAAGCAGTCATCAGTGACATCACAAGCACCTGCATAAGCCAGCTGCATACTCATGGCCTATCAGCTACTCAATTGTCAGTGACAACAGAAGCAGCTGCAGAAGCCAGGTGCCTTCTCCAGCTCTGTCAACTCCTCAGGCACCTCTGACATCACAATGAGCTGCACAGGGAAATGTCTCAGCTCCAGCCCTATCACCTACTCAAGCACATGTGACATCATCAGAACCTGCACAAGCCAGCTGCACACTCTTGCCCTAAGAGCTACAGAGCCACCGTTGACATCACAAGCACCTCAACAAGCAAGGTGTTCATTCATACCAAAACAGCTGCTTAGCCACTGGTGACATCAGAAGCAGATGGACAAGCCAGGTCCTGCTCCTGCCCTATCACTACTCAGCCACCTGTGACATCACAAGCAGCTGCACAGGCCAGGAGCTTGCTCCTGCCTTATCAACTCCTCAGGCACTTGTGTTGCATTTAAAGGGTAAAGAAGTTTGGCAGAAAATAAACCCCCTTGTGTTCCAGCTTATCCTCAGATGTCACAGGGGCTGGGGGCGGCTAGGTTTAATTTCTGAGTGATGTCCAATTCAATGCTATAAGTCCGGTCACGTTCAATATGCTGAACTATCACGATGATGGATGCACTTAATAGCTTACTGCACTCTCAGCTTAGCCGCATTCAAGGTGCGAGAATTACCAGACTTAGGGAGTTTGGTTGCATTAACGAACTATCACAACTAGATTAATGAGCAGCACAGTTTATTAAAGCAACTGTATAGGTTCTTTTGGATTGCTGGTGATAAACACACTGTCTGCAAATCATGTGCAAATAATAATACAGTCGACTACAAGCACACTAAATTATGGAAAAACTCTATAGAGATTTCTAAGTTTCCTGAGGAAGCAGTCGGTATAACCGAGGGTTCGAATCTTACCCAATAGGCGTCCCTGTAGTGGGGAAGAGAGGTTCAGCCCATCGACTGATCCCAGAAGTCAGCTATGTCCTCCCAACTTGTCTATGATGGTATCTTCCCTAACATTCCTCCTCTCTTAAGCCCTTTCATGTTTTCTTATTTTTTAGGTGGAGCTTGAGTGACTTTAGCCATACATACCTTTACTTTGATTGGTATAAAGTTCTCTCGCTTTACTTTTAAAGGTATATGCCAGAAAAAATTCAGAGCACATGCTCAATGAGGGGTGGTTGTACCTTGGAGGTGGGTAGCTTTTGGGATGGAGGTGTGTTTTAGTATTATAATGAGCAAAGTTCACCCAGAAAACATGATTTAGCTTGTCACTACTCCAGAACTGGGCACTGATGATATAAATCAGAATTAAGGCCATAGCATTGACAGAACCCCATTGATTCACCTCCTTGCTTCAGTGGATCCAACGCAGGGACCTTCCATTCTGGTTCCAGTAGTTCCAGTTCCTTATCCCTGTGGTGATATCACAGAGTCTGGCCATGGTGTTGTGGCAGAAAGAGACTTAACTGCGAGGTTCAAGCAAACGACTTATTTGAACTTCACTTAGAGACTTAACATGCCACTATTGCAGGTTTTACAGATACAATGGAGGAATGCACTATTGCAATTTTAAAAGCAAGAGTAGTACACTATTACAACCACAAGCGATTCACAGACAACCACAAGCACACATGCATTTACCAACTTAAAGCATAAAAAATATTCACTTACCCCTCTAGGTAAGGGCTCTCAATCCCAGGGAAGCTACCTCGACCAGCATCCCGATCAAGGCAGGGAAGGGTCTCCTTCACAAGCCAACTGTATAGGTGGCCAAGTGACTCCCCATTTCCAACCTGAATCTTAGGGGTTTTATCCCGACTTGTGGAATGGTGTGTAAGACTATGTCTGAGTGGATTAGGATATATGCCAGAGGGGATTATGTATATCTGAGGGGAGTTTCCCCTTATCTTTCTTTCTTTTGCTGGTCTGTGATCGTTTGAGTACACAAGGTTGTCCTTTGAAACTGAAGCTGAAACCCTCCAGCTTTTCTTTACCTTGCTTCCTCAGGCAACTAACTAGTGGTTGGATTGAGACTCAGGGCATACTATTTGTTAAGGGATTTCAAGGCTCAGTTCAGGTTTTGGTCCTTTGAATGGTGCAGCCACCACCCTGTTTAGTTTAGGGCTTATCAGACAACCCAGGGCTAAGCTGTCTACACAGCTCCCCCTAAGTCCTCTCTGCAGAGAGACAGGGCCTCAAGGAAATCTGTTGGACTACTTGCTGTAGAGAAATTGCCACAGAAAGTAGACAAGACTGGTGCACAGAGAGAGGGAATACAATATTAGCTTACCAGCATCTGCTCCCAGAGCACCATCACACACCCTCTGGTGCTTCCTGACGTGTCTGTTCCCTGGCAGAGGCACCAGTACAGGTAGAGGAGGTGCTCGGACCTGCATCAGACTTTTCCATTCCTTCTTGATCCTTGCATTGGGGAATCGTGCCAGCTGGTGGGAGAAACAAAGCAAAAGTCAGTGATCATTCATTGCCTACATGCTAACCCAAAAGTCACTCCTTCCACTTGTTATCCCAGGCAGCCAGCACTGGACCAAGCAGCACTCAGTGCTGGCAGCTCAAGGGTCCTCAGCCTGGGTACCACCTGCACCAAACAGGAGTTAGTAAGGACTCTGCTGAAATTTAAGGTCAGAGAGCATACGAATTCAATAGCTTCTTTGGAAATGACCAAATTCTGGTCAAATCCAAACAGTTCTGTAGTGCCCCAGCTTTTGATTCATGCTCAGGTAAGACTGCTGGTTAAATGGACACAAGGACAGCAGAGACAGAAGAGTGCACTACAGCCCATACCCAAGGAGCAAAACTAGAGGATCCTATGAAACTGAATGGCCTTTCACAAGGAACAGCTGCACTCAAGAGGCATGTGGCACTAAGGGCTGAATTCCCTCCACAGTAAAGCATTAGAGTAAGCTCTGCCCCAAGCAAGTAGGCACCCTGTGGATGACACCATCTGCCAGGGAAACAGCCAGGACAAAAAGGTGGTCACAAGTAGAAAAAAACACATGCAGGAAAAAAGAAGCCACCAGTCTTGCTTCATCTGTGACAATGCTGCTTCAAAGCCTGTGAGAGAAGGCCAGGAGAAAGGGGAAAAAATCAGTGACAAAAAAATGCTTCAGAAAAAAGGGGACAAGGGGAATAAAAAAAAGGAGGTAGGTAGTGATCACCCAGATTTTTCTTCCTATGCTTTCAGTCTGAACAGTGGTCAGAAATGCTGAGTTTCTGCATCCTGCTTGGGGTGTCTGGTGCAAGTTCCTCCAACATCAACATCTCTGAGCACCGGGGCAGGTCACAGCAATCCCAGCAATGGATTAAGTTCCTCTTCCCTCTCCCCTCAGCATGGAAAGCTGTCCCACACTAAAGCTCTGTCTAATGCCACATACTGGAAAGCTCTGGAGAAAAGAGACAATCTAACCATGGTGTGTAACCTGCAGCCAGGAGCATTACTCCCCCCCGCAGGGTGCCAATTGCCTGCAAGCAATTTAGTGAGCATGGACTGAAACCCCCAAACTCGGGCAGCCACCTTGATATGGAGCATCATTTAACCAGACCTGACAAACTGCAGGATTCCTCTGGTTTCACACTTAATACCAAACCTGGGAAATTCCTTTAACGCAATGATAACAAATAAACAAAAATCTCCTTACTTCTGTGAGATACAGTATGATCCCAGCATCAAGCTGCTATTCTGTACTGGCATTACTACTTCTAGTCTGTCCAGCATCTGTATAAAAGTGTGCAGTATCTACCTACAGAGATGACCGTGTCAATGGAAGAGACAACACCTGTGCACAAGTATCATGCAGGAAAAAAAGGTTCCTAGGCACTGTAAAAAGCTGATGCAAAATTTGACTGCAAATATTCAAACTCTGGCTACAAGCTACATAAGAAAAAATGGCTTTAGGGAACATCAAAAACATCCATGACTTTCTCAAACTCTTTGTTGCCCCATCTGAGAGTCAAGGGACAGATCACAAAGGTTCTTTCACAGGCACAGCCCTGAAAAAAAAACACAGCCCAACTGAGAGTTGGACAAGGGAAGCCCGTTGGGTTGGATCATAGTTGGATGAGTAGGTGATAGGGTAGAAGGAGGCACTTGGCTTGTTCCTGTGCTTGCGATGTCACATGTGCCTGAGGAGGTGACAAGGCTGGAGCAGGAACCTTCTCTGGGCAGATGCTTCTGTTATCGCATGTGCCTGAGGAGTTGATAGGGCAGGAGCAGGACCTGGCTTGTCCAGCTGCTTCTGATGTCACTGGTGTCTAAGCAGCTGTTTGTGTGTGAATGAACACCTGGCGTGTTGAGGTACTTGTGATGTCAAAGGTGGCTCTGTAACTCTTCGGGCAGGAGCATGCAGCTGGCTAGTGCAGGTGCGTTTGATGTCATAAGTGCCTAGAGAAGTTTTAGTGGAGGAGCAGGCCCTTTGCTTGTGCAGGTGCTTGTGATGTCTCTTCACCCCAAGTAGGTGATGGGTCAGGAGCGATCCCCTGGCTTGGGCAGCTGCTTTGGGATGTCACTGGTGACTGAGTGTGTATCAGAGCAGGAGCCGGCCCCTGGTTTGGGCAGCTGCTTGTGATGTCATAGGCAGATAAGTAGGTGACTAGGCAGGAACTTTGACGTGGCTTGTTGAGGTGTGTGTGATATCACTGGTGGCTCCATAGCCGTTTGGGTGTAAATGAACAGCTGGCTTATTCAGGTCTTGTGATGTCACATGATGCCAAGTAGAGTACAGGGCCAGAGGTGGCCCCTGGCGTGTGCATCTCCTTGTGATGGCACTGGTGGCAGTATAACTGGTATGGCAGGAGCATGCAGCTGGCTTGTGCACATTCTGATGATCTCACATGTGCTTGAGTAGGCGATAGGGCTGGAGTAGAAACATTCCCTGTGCAGCTCATTTTGATGTCAGGTGCCTGAGGAGTTGACAGAGCTGGAGAAGGCACCTGGCTTCTGCAGCTGCTTCTGTTGTCACTGACGATTGAGTAGCTGATAGGCCATAAGTATGCAGCTGACTTATGCAGGTGCTTGTGATGTCACCAATGCCTGCTCTAAGTAGTAGGGCAGAAGCAGGTCCCTGTGTAGTCTGTGTACTCTCACTCTTTCTCCTGTGTGTATGTGAACTGAAAGCACTATGCACCAGCTACTGGGGGGGCTGGCCTGGGTGGACGGAATGCCAGCTACTGGAGTCAAGCCGGGGCCTGGCACAGAAGGATGAGCACAAGCGGCAGCTGGAGAGGCTGCAGGCTGAGCTGGAGGCTGAGCGACTCCGCTCCCAAGAGCTGTGCCGCCACTTTGCCGCCGAAACTCGCAAGCTGAAGGAGGCCGCAGAGCGGGATCGGCAGCTCCTGGCCGAACGGCTACACTCCAAATGGGAGCAGCGGCAGGCATGGGAGCTCCAGCGGCTGCGGGAGCTGAACCAGCGGCAGCGGGAGGTGGAGATCCGCCAGCTGCTGCGCTCGAAGGAGGCTGAGCTGCACGAGGTGCAGGGGGTGCTGCAGCAGCAGCGCGACGACGCCATCCGTCAGGCACGGGACCTGCAGCAGCAGCCGGCCAAGGAGTTGGTGAGAGGCGCCTCGAGCAGCAGCGAGGCCCACATTAAGCTCCAGGACGTCCTCAGCAAGCTGCGCTGGGAGACCAATAGCGAGGAGGCTGCTCACATCCTCCGCCTCCAAGACGAACTGCTGCTGCAGAGAAGACTCTTCCTAAAGTACATCTTGGAGCGGTTTGATGGCGAGCAGCCTGCTTCCTGCAATGAGGCCAGGGCCAAGGCCACGCCCTGGCACCGCCTGCAGACCCTCCTGGGCACCGGGGCCATCGGGCCCTGCTCTTTGGAGAGCCTCATCGCATCTTCCTCCCATGATGGAGAAGGGCAGCGGAAAACCCACCAGAGCTTAAAAGACACTCGCCTCCAGGAGGAAGGGAACAGCATGGAGTCTTTGCTTGAGGCTGTGGGGCAAGACTGGACGCCGCACTGCTCGGACTCCCCGCCGCAAGGAACGACCTGCAGCAGGCGGTCTGTGGCAGAGGTGGGTGTTCAGACTGTAGGGCAGCAGGAGGACTGGCTGCCTGGTAGCAGTCACAGCAGGCTGCAGGAGCAGAACGCCCACCTCCAGAGTGCCCTGAAGGACCTCGAGAGGCGATGCAGTGTCCTTCAAGAGGAGAACTGTCTTCTGAGGAAGGCAAGCTCTCCTGAAGTGCAGGAGGAGCAGGAGAGGATCAAGCAGAAGACTGCTAAGCTGGGTCTCATTGCCAAGCAGCTGCAAGAAAGAGCCAGGCAGCTGGAGACCAGCCATTGCCTGATCAATACTCAAATGCCACTGCCCATCCAAAGCTCCACTGAGGAACTGCACATGACATCGTCTCCTCAGCAGAGGGCTGAAGAAATGGGAGAGCCTGCCAGAGCTTCCCTGGCACAGGACGAGCAGGTGACTTCTCACAGAAGGCGGCTGAGGAGCTTCAGGCCCAAGCGGCTGCAGATGAAGAAGGCTCCTATTATGTGAGCAGCCACTGCCAAGCTTGTGAGGAGTTACAGGTGCAGCTTATGGAGATGACAAATGAAAACACCCAACAAAGAAAGGCAAAAAGAGAAAGAAAAGAGAAAGATCCAGCCGTATCGTTGCCAGGCCGCACCAGGCTACCCTGGGAGTAAACAAGGAATCCATCCTCCTGGAGGCTATGAGAAAACAACCGGCAGTGCTTCGAGCATTCATAGCTCGATACAGCTATGATCCTTTCGATGGTCTCAATGAGCGCCCTACACCAGAGCTCCCTCTAGTCGCTGGACAATATGTTTACATCTTTGGAGACATGGATGAAGACAGTTGCTATGTGGGAGAGCGGACCGGCGGCACAAGAGGATTTGTCCCCTCTAATCTTGTTGAAGAAGTTTCAGATGACCACCTGATGACACCAGAGTCTCCAGAGACAAGTGACTGGTACGAGGACACAGATGACGCCCGTCCTGTCTTCTTACACCTTCTTATTAAATCTTTTCTTAACTATCTCTCTGTGTACTCTCGCTCCTTCTCCTGTGTGTATGTGAACTGAAAAGACTATGCGCCAGCTACTGGAGTCAAGCAGGGGGTGCAGGCACCCCTGGCTTGTGGTGCCAGCTACTGGAGTGGGTCCCAGTGCAGCTAGTGGAGTGAGTGGGGGACGGGGGGCCTTAGTGCAGCCACTGCAGCGAGTGGGGGTCTTGGCCACCAGGCACTGGGGTGGGAACCGCGTGTGTCCTGCAAACCACCTGCTGGGGGCGGACCAGCACGAGTGAGGTGTGTGAGAGGCTCTGTGAGCGCCTGTATCTTCCCCAGACGTGGTGCGCTTGGGGTGTGCGTGTGCATTCACCAGCAAACTTCAAGCTGGACCAGCTGGTGAGTAGGGGGTCCTCGGGCTGAGGAAGCACACATTGTTCAGGTTGTAGCAGCCCGCTCCGACACTGCCTGCTTTCTGCCAGGCCATGCAAATCTTCCACAGAGGAAGCAGCACCCTTTGTGGCAAAGCCATTCTCTCACTAACGCCTGCAAGGAAATCAGATGCTAAAGGAGGTTCTAGTCTTGTGGCTGAAGAAAGGCTTTTTAGAAAGCAGTCCTCTGAACAGGAGCACCCAGAAGAACCAGCTCTCATCTAGAACCCCCACACACAAAGTAGAGGCAGCCTTATCGCTGCCATTCTCCTTCACCCCGCCACACACAGCTTTGGAAAAGGGCTGCTTCCTTTTGCTCATGTGCAAGAAAGTACTTCTCTCATTTCACTAACTCTGGCCAACTTCCCTTCCATCCACAGTCTTGCATCTGATTACTAGTCCAATTAGGCGTTTGCACTGACTGTCACTTACACCGCAAATTTCTGTGTGTAATCACCTGGTAAGAAGTGTTAAGAGCAAAGACATAAAGAAGCAAGTAACTAGCACGCAAGGTAACCCCGCTCATATCGCACTTTTCTGCAAGCCATCTTGTCTTTCAGAGAAGGCTGTCTGTACTCACAGGAGTCACTCTGTGTGATGGCCATCGCTCCCCTCTGTAAGAGAGGAGAAAGCTCTGGTTGACAAAAGAGTGTCAAGCACTCTTGTTACTGAAGCAATGGTTAAAGTATTTTATTTGATAACTAATTTAATTTAAACCACTGTGTGTAGTCCTGAGCTATGTTAATAAATGGGGAATCTTACTGGGGCTAGTTCTTACTGAAAGTAAGTACTTCACTACTTGAAGACTTCCTGAAGCAAGCGAACAATTGCAGTTATCTGTTATCAAATGTAACATCATTTACTGTCAGAAGTAATGGCAGCAGTCACCTAACCAATTTCAAATGAGAAATGTCAAGAGGCCCAGTCTTAGCTGCTGTCCGGTATCTAGAGTGCAAAACATAAGCCACGCTACAAACAGAAAATCACCTTAAGATCAACATTTAGCTGTAATATTTGCAGGGCCAGGCGCTGCTGGCGGCGGGGGGGAGAGGGGTGCAGAGGTGGCGCCAGGCGGCCTCGCTGTCATACACCTCGTGGAGGTAGTGGCAGGTCTGGCCCAGTCTCAGCAGGTCGGGCAGCGTCAGGAAGGAGATGATGTGCAGTGGCTGTGGGGAGGGGGGGAGAGCATCAACCCTGGGACCCCCCCTTGCTTTGAGGGGGAGACCCCAGCCCCACCATCCCCCCGCTCAACTCACCATCTCAGGGGGGAGACGCTGGATGGCGGCTTGTGGGGTTGCCTCGGCTGCGGGGAGGGGATGTGGGTGAGCTGGTGGTGGGCAGCCCCACAGCAAGCATCACCCCCCACCCATCCTCGCGCACTCCACCGTCACACCGGCGGCCTCACCGTCACCCTGGCAGCCTCACCGTCACGTCCTCGTCACCGTCTGGCGAGCGCCGGCAGCGATAGCGGCAAGAAGCCCGGTGGCCCATGGCTGCTGTCTAGTGGCACGGCCATGGGATACTGACTCTCTGTGAGCCAGGGCCTCCCATGGAGACTGGGGGTTCTGGAGCATGGGGGTGGGTGGGGGAGTGGGGGGGAGGGATGGAGGGGGGGAAGAGGGGCCGCAGGTCTGGGCCCAGGGCTGCTGGGCCTCGGGGCAGGCCCCATGTGTGCCATGTTGAGGCTCGGCCTGGCCGCCAGCAGAGCCCGCCTTCTTCTCACATCGGTCTTCACTGGCACAGGTTTGGGGGGCTGTCAGTCTCCTCTCCTGAGGTGATGCTGCCTCTGATTGGTCACCTAGGCTGTCACTCTGCCCTGGTTTGATGCCTGCCCTTTCCTGAGGGCTGCCTCTGAGCAGCCCCAGGTGGTCAGGCTGCCCAGATGCAGTTCACCTGAGGTGATGTTCTCCCCGACTGGCCCACTGGGCTGTCACTCTGACCTGGTTTGGGGCTCGCACGTCCCATCCCTGAGGTGATGCTGCCTCTGACTGGCTGCCTGGGGTGGTCACCCTCCCGCCACCAACAGTGCCCGCCCTTCCCTGAGGTGATGTTTCATCTGACTGGCTGCCTGGGATTTTCCCCTTGCTCCTTCCATCAAATGATGGGTCAGGCAGTTTATCTGTCATCCGTGTGCTGCTCTCCCACCAGGCGTGATTGGTGGAGCCAGCATGCCCCGCCCCCACACGTTGCCCAGCTTTTTCGACTCTTGCCCCCTTTCCTGCAGGCCTCGAAGCTTGATTGGATGGCTACATATCAATCACGTGCCTTGCCCCCACCTCCTCAAATGCGATTGGCTGTCCTGGGTCCCCTGACTCCCCACAGACTACTAGGCGGATGTTGCCAGGCGACAAGCTGCGCCTTTAGGGTTTAGACCCTCAACTTGAAACCGTGGGCCCTAGAAGAAGGCTATGGGTCACAAAAGACAGGTTTGGACCCTAAAAATGAGGATTTCGGCCCTAAAAAAGGGGCGTTGGGCACTCAAAAGAATGGGCTAGGTGCTAAAAAGGAAGCTTTGGACCCTGAAAAGGAGGGGAACCTCTTGGTTCCTCAGTGACCCCCAGAAAGGAAGCTTTGGTCATGAATATAGGGCTTTGGGCACTCCAATGGAGGCTTCCAGCTGTAAAAGAGGGCTTTGGACCCTCAAAATGAGAGGAGGGGTCATGTGTAATCAAAATAACCAAAACGTCTCGTGATGTTCCAAGCCAGACTAGTCAAAAGGACTCAACGAGACGATGAACGCAACTGCACATTCACAGGAGACGCCATTAGGTGACACAAATTTTGTGTGCTGGGGGTGGGCGGGCCATACCTCATAAGGCCACACAGCCCCACCCCTCCTTTGTGTGCTGGCGGTGGGGGCAGGGCCAGGACATACCTTACAAGGCCACACAGCCCCACCCCTCCTTTGTGTGCTGGGAGCCAGGACACGTATATAAGGCCATGCTCGCCCACCCCTGGCTGATGGCAGACGCTGTATCTGCTCCTGCACGGTCAAGGGAGGCAGCAGCTGCTGAGAGGGAGTGACGCACGACGTTGGTGGCTGTTGGTGGCAGCGTTTGGTTGCCATCCCTGCAGCCATGAGCCGGGACAGTGCGGGACGGGGGCCCGGGGTGCGCAGCCGCCCCTCGCCCTGCCGGGGCCTGGCGCAGAAGGATGAGCACAAGCGGCAGCTGGAGAGGCTGCAGGCTGAGCTGGAGGCTGAGCGACTCCGCTCCCAAGAGCTGTGCCGCCACTTTGCCGCCGAAACTCGCAAGCTGAAGGAGGCCGCAGAGCGGGATCGGCAGCTCCTGGCCGAACGGCTACACTCCAAATGGGAGCAGCGGCAGGCATGGGAGCTCCAGCGGCTGCGGGAGCTGAACCAGCGGCAGCGGGAGGTGGAGATCCGCCAGCTGCTGCGCTCGAAGGAGGCTGAGCTGCACGAGGTGCAGGGGGTGCTGCAGCAGCAGCGCGACGACGCCATCCGTCAGGCACGGGACCTGCAGCAGCAGCTGGCCAAGGAGTTGGTGAGAGGCGCCTCGAGCAGCAGCGAGGCCCACATTAAGCTCCAGGACGTCCTCAGCAAGCTGCGCTGGGAGACCAATAGCGAGGAGGCTGCTCACATCCTCCGCCTCCAAGACGAACTGCTGCTGCAGAGAAGACTCTTCCTAAAGTACATCTTGGAGCGGTTCGATGGCGAGCAGCCTGCTTCCTGCAATGAGGCCAGGGCCAAGGCCACGCCCTGGCACCGCCTGCAGACCCTCCTGGGCACCGGGGCCATCGGGCCCTGCTCTTTGGAGAGCCTCATCGCATCTTCCTCCCATGATGGAGAAGGGCAGCGGAAAACCCACCAGAGCTTAAAAGACACTCGCCTCCAGGAGGAAGGGAACAGCATGGAGTCTTTGCTTGAGGCTGTGGGGCAAGACTGGACGCCGCACTGCTCGGACTCCCCGCCGCAAGGAACGACCTGCAGCAGGCGGTCTGTGGCAGAGGTGGGTGTTCAGACTGTAGGGCAGCAGGAGGACTGGCTGCCTGGTAGCAGTCACAGCAGGCTGCAGGAGCAGAACGCCCACCTCCAGAGTGCCCTGAAGGACCTCGAGAGGCGATGCAGTGTCCTTCAAGAGGAGAACTGTCTTCTGAGGAAGGCAAGCTCTCCTGAAGTGCAGGAGGAGCAGGAGAGGATCAAGCAGAAGACTGCTAAGCTGGGTCTCATTGCCAAGCAGCTGCAAGAAAGAGCCAGGCAGCTGGAGACCAGCCATTGCCTGATCAATACTCAAATGCCACTGCCCATCCAAAGCTCCACTGAGGAACTGCACATGACATCGTCTCCTCAGCAGAGGGCTGAAGAAATGGGAGAGCCTGCCAGAGCTTCCCTGGCACAGGACGAGCAGGTGACTTCTCACAGAAGGCGGCTGAGGAGCTTCAGGCCCAAGCGGCTGCAGATGAAGAAGGCTCCTATTATGTGAGCAGCCACTGCCAAGCTTGTGAGGAGTTACAGGTGCAGCTTATGGAGATGACAAATGAAAACACCCAACAAAGAAAGGCAAAAAGAGAAAGAAAAGAGAAAGATCCAGCCGTATCGTTGCCAGGCCGCACCAGGCTACCCTGGGAGTAAACAAGGAATCCATCCTCCTGGAGGCTATGAGAAAACAACCGGCAGTGCTTCGAGCATTCATAGCTCGATACAGCTATGATCCTTTCGATGGTCTCAATGAGCGCCCTACACCAGAGCTCCCTCTAGTCGCTGGACAATATGTTTACATCTTTGGAGACATGGATGAAGACAGTTGCTATGTGGGAGAGCGGACCGGCGGCACAAGAGGATTTGTCCCCTCTAATCTTGTTGAAGAAGTTTCAGATGACCACCTGATGACACCAGAGTCTCCAGAGACAAGTGACTGGTACGAGGACACAGATGACGCCCGTCCTGTCTTCTTACACCTTCTTATTAAATCTTTTCTTAACTATCTCTCTGTGTACTCTCGCTCCTTCTCCTGTGTGTATGTGAACTGAAAAGACTATGCGCCAGCTACTGGAGTCAAGCAGGGGGTGCAGGCACCCCTGGCTTGTGGTGCCAGCTACTGGAGTGGGTCCCAGTGCAGCTAGTGGAGTGAGTGGGGGACGGGGGGCCTTAGTGCAGCCACTGCAGCGAGTGGGGGTCTTGGCCACCAGGCACTGGGGTGGGAACCGCGTGTGTCCTGCAAACCACCTGCTGGGGGCGGACCAGCACGAGTGAGGTGTGTGAGAGGCTCTGTGAGCGCCTGTATCTTCCCCAGACGTGGTGCGCTTGGGGTGTGCGTGTGCATTCACCAGCAAACTTCAAGCTGGACCAGCTGGTGAGTAGGGGGTCCTCGGGCTGAGGAAGCACACATTGTTCAGGTTGTAGCAGCCCGCTCCGACACTGCCTGCTTTCTGCCAGGCCATGCAAATCTTCCACAGAGGAAGCAGCACCCTTTGTGGCAAAGCCATTCTCTCACTAACGCCTGCAAGGAAATCAGATGCTAAAGGAGGTTCTAGTCTTGTGGCTGAAGAAAGGCTTTTTAGAAAGCAGTCCTCTGAACAGGAGCACCCAGAAGAACCAGCTCTCATCTAGAACCCCCACACACAAAGTAGAGGCAGCCTTATCGCTGCCATTCTCCTTCACCCCGCCACACACAGCTTTGGAAAAGGGCTGCTTCCTTTTGCTCATGTGCAAGAAAGTACTTCTCTCATTTCACTAACTCTGGCCAACTTCCTTTCCATCCACAGTCTTGCATCTGATTACTAGTCCAATTAGGCGTTTGCACTGACTGTCACTTACACCGCAAATTTCTGTGTGTAATCACCTGGTAAGAAGTGTTAAGAGCAAAGACATAAAGAAGCAAGTAACTAGCACGCAAGGTAACCCCGCTCATATCGCACTTTTCTGCAAGCCATCTTGTCTTTCAGAGAAGGCTGTCTGTACTCACAGGAGTCACTCTGTGTGATGGCCATCGCTCCCCTCTGTAAGAGAGGAGAAAGCTCTGGTTGACAAAAGAGTGTCAAGCACTCTTGTTACTGAAGCAATGGTTAAAGTATTTTATTTGATAACTAATTTAATTTAAACCACTGTGTGTAGTCCTGAGCTATGTTAATAAATGGGGAATCTTACTGGGGCTAGTTCTTACTGAAAGTAAGTACTTCACTACTTGAAGACTTCCTGAAGCAAGCGAACAATTGCAGTTATCTGTTATCAAATGTAACATCATTTACTGTCAGAAGTAATGGCAGCAGTCACCTAACCAATTTCAAATGAGAAATGTCAAGAGGCCCAGTCTTAGCTGCTGTCCGGTATCTAGAGTGCAAAACATAAGCCACGCTACAAACAGAAAATCACCTTAAGATCAACATTTAGCTGTAATATTTGCAGGGCCAGGCGCTGCTGGCGGCGGGGGGGAGAGGGGTGCAGAGGTGGCGCCAGGCGGCCTCGCTGTCATACACCTCGTGGAGGTAGTGGCAGGTCTGGCCCAGTCTCAGCAGGTCGGGCAGCGTCAGGAAGGAGATGATGTGCAGTGGCTGTGGGGAGGGGGGGAGAGCATCAACCCTGGGACCCCCCCTTGCTTTGAGGGGGAGACCCCAGCCCCACCATCCCCCCGCTCAACTCACCATCTCAGGGGGGAGACGCTGGATGGCGGCTTGTGGGGTTGCCTCGGCTGCGGGGAGGGGATGTGGGTGAGCTGGTGGTGGGCAGCCCCACAGCAAGCATCACCCCCCACCCATCCTCGCGCACTCCACCGTCACACCGGCGGCCTCACCGTCACCCTGGCAGCCTCACCGTCACGTCCTCGTCACCGTCTGGCGAGCGCCGGCAGCGATAGCGGCAAGAAGCCCGGTGGCCCATGGCTGCTGTCTAGTGGCACGGCCATGGGATACTGACTCTCTGTGAGCCAGGGCCTCCCATGGAGACTGGGGGTTCTGGAGCATGGGGGTGGGTGGGGGAGTGGGGGGGAGGGATGGAGGGGGGGAAGAGGGGCCGCAGGTCTGGGCCCAGGGCTGCTGGGCCTCGGGGCAGGCCCCATGTGTGCCATGTTGAGGCTCGGCCTGGCCGCCAGCAGAGCCCGCCTTCTTCTCACATCGGTCTTCACTGGCACAGGTTTGGGGGGCTGTCAGTCTCCTCTCCTGAGGTGATGCTGCCTCTGATTGGTCACCTAGGCTGTCACTCTGCCCTGGTTTGATGCCTGCCCTTTCCTGAGGGCTGCCTCTGAGCAGCCCCAGGTGGTCAGGCTGCCCAGATGCAGTTCACCTGAGGTGATGTTCTCCCCGACTGGCCCACTGGGCTGTCACTCTGACCTGGTTTGGGGCTCGCACGTCCCATCCCTGAGGTGATGCTGCCTCTGACTGGCTGCCTGGGGTGGTCACCCTCCCGCCACCAACAGTGCCCGCCCTTCCCTGAGGTGATGTTTCATCTGACTGGCTGCCTGGGATTTTCCCCTTGCTCCTTCCATCAAATGATGGGTCAGGCAGTTTATCTGTCATCCGTGTGCTGCTCTCCCACCAGGCGTGATTGGTGGAGCCAGCATGCCCCGCCCCCACACGTTGCCCAGCTTTTTCGACTCTTGCCCCCTTTCCTGCAGGCCTCGAAGCTTGATTGGATGGCTACATATCAATCACGTGCCTTGCCCCCACCTCCTCAAATGCGATTGGCTGTCCTGGGTCCCCTGACTCCCCACAGACTACTAGGCGGATGTTGCCAGGCGACAAGCTGCGCCTTTAGGGTTTAGACCCTCAACTTGAAACCGTGGGCCCTAGAAGAAGGCTATGGGTCACAAAAGACAGGTTTGGACCCTAAAAATGAGGATTTCGGCCCTAAAAAAGGGGCGTTGGGCACTCAAAAGAATGGGCTAGGTGCTAAAAAGGAAGCTTTGGACCCTGAAAAGGAGGGGAACCTCTTGGTTCCTCAGTGACCCCCAGAAAGGAAGCTTTGGTCATGAATATAGGGCTTTGGGCACTCCAATGGAGGCTTCCAGCTGTAAAAGAGGGCTTTGGACCCTCAAAATGAGAGGAGGGGTCATGTGTAATCAAAATAACCAAAACGTCTCGTGATGTTCCAAGCCAGACTAGTCAAAAGGACTCAACGAGACGATGAACGCAACTGCACATTCACAGGAGACGCCATTAGGTGACACAAATTTTGTGTGCTGGGGGTGGGCGGGCCATACCTCATAAGGCCACACAGCCCCACCCCTCCTTTGTGTGCTGGCGGTGGGGGCAGGGCCAGGACATACCTTACAAGGCCACACAGCCCCACCCCTCCTTTGTGTGCTGGGAGCCAGGACACGTATATAAGGCCATGCTCGCCCACCCCTGGCTGATGGCAGACGCTGTCTCTGCTCCTGCACGGTCAAGGGAGGCAGCAGCTGCTGAGAGGGAGTGACGCACGACGTTGGTGGCTGTTGGTGGCAGCGTTTGGTTGCCATCCCTGCAGCCATGAGCCGGGACAGTGCGGGACGGGGGCCCGGGGTGCGCAGCCGCCCCTCGCCCTGCCGGGGCCTGGCGCAGAAGGATGAGCACAAGCGGCAGCTGGAGAGGCTGCAGGCTGAGCTGGAGGCTGAGCGACTCCGCTCCCAAGAGCTGTGCCGCCACTTTGCCGCCGAAACTCGCAAGCTGAAGGAGGCCGCAGAGCGGGATCGGCAGCTCCTGGCCGAACGGCTACACTCCAAATGGGAGCAGCGGCAGGCATGGGAGCTCCAGCGGCTGCGGGAGCTGAACCAGCGGCAGCGGGAGGTGGAGATCCGCCAGCTGCTGCGCTCGAAGGAGGCTGAGCTGCACGAGGTGCAGGGGGTGCTGCAGCAGCAGCGCGACGACGCCATCCGTCAGGCACGGGACCTGCAGCAGCAGCTGGCCAAGGAGTTGGTGAGAGGCGCCTCGAGCAGCAGCGAGGCCCACATTAAGCTCCAGGACGTCCTCAGCAAGCTGCGCTGGGAGACCAATAGCGAGGAGGCTGCTCACATCCTCCGCCTCCAAGACGAACTGCTGCTGCAGAGAAGACTCTTCCTAAAGTACATCTTGGAGCGGTTCGATGGCGAGCAGCCTGCTTCCTGCAATGAGGCCAGGGCCAAGGCCACGCCCTGGCACCGCCTGCAGACCCTCCTGGGCACCGGGGCCATCGGGCCCTGCTCTTTGGAGAGCCTCATCGCATCTTCCTCCCATGATGGAGAAGGGCAGCGGAAAACCCACCAGAGCTTAAAAGACACTCGCCTCCAGGAGGAAGGGAACAGCATGGAGTCTTTGCTTGAGGCTGTGGGGCAAGACTGGACGCCGCACTGCTCGGACTCCCCGCCGCAAGGAACGACCTGCAGCAGGCGGTCTGTGGCAGAGGTGGGTGTTCAGACTGTAGGGCAGCAGGAGGACTGGCTGCCTGGTAGCAGTCACAGCAGGCTGCAGGAGCAGAACGCCCACCTCCAGAGTGCCCTGAAGGACCTCGAGAGGCGATGCAGTGTCCTTCAAGAGGAGAACTGTCTTCTGAGGAAGGCAAGCTCTCCTGAAGTGCAGGAGGAGCAGGAGAGGATCAAGCAGAAGACTGCTAAGCTGGGTCTCATTGCCAAGCAGCTGCAAGAAAGAGCCAGGCAGCTGGAGACCAGCCATTGCCTGATCAATACTCAAATGCCACTGCCCATCCAAAGCTCCACTGAGGAACTGCGCATGACATCGTCTCCTCAGCAGAGGGCTGGAGAAATGGGAGAGCCTGCCAGAGCTTCCCTGGCACAGGACGAGCAGGTGACTTCTCACAGAAGGCGGCTGAGGAGCTTCAGGCCCAAGCGGCTGCAGATGAAGAAGGCTCCTATTATGTGAGCAGCCACTGCCAAGCTTGTGAGGAGTTACAGGTGCAGCTTATGGAGATGACAAATGAAAACACCCAACAAAGAAAGGCAAAAAGAGAAAGAAAAGAGAAAGATCCAGCCGTATCGTTGCCAGGCCGCACCAGGCTACCCTGGGAGTAAACAAGGAATCCATCCTCCTGGAGGCTATGAGAAAACAACCGGCAGTGCTTCGAGCATTCATAGCTCGATACAGCTATGATCCTTTCGATGGTCTCAATGAGCGCCCTACACCAGAGCTCCCTCTAGTCGCTGGACAATATGTTTACATCTTTGGAGACATGGATGAAGACAGTTGCTATGTGGGAGAGCGGACCGGCGGCACAAGAGGATTTGTCCCCTCTAATCTTGTTGAAGAAGTTTCAGATGACCACCTGATGACACCAGAGTCTCCAGAGACAAGTGACTGGTACGAGGACACAGATGACGCCCGTCCTGTCTTCTTACACCTTCTTATTAAATCTTTTCTTAACTATCTCTCTGTGTACTCTCGCTCCTTCTCCTGTGTGTATGTGAACTGAAAAGACTATGCGCCAGCTACTGGAGTCAAGCAGGGGGTGCAGGCACCCCTGGCTTGTGGTGCCAGCTACTGGAGTGGGTCCCAGTGCAGCTAGTGGAGTGAGTGGGGGACGGGGGGCCTTAGTGCAGCCACTGCAGCGAGTGGGGGTCTTGGCCACCAGGCACTGGGGTGGGAACCGCGTGTGTCCTGCAAACCACCTGCTGGGGGCGGACCAGCACGAGTGAGGTGTGTGAGAGGCTCTGTGAGCGCCTGTATCTTCCCCAGACGTGGTGCGCTTGGGGTGTGCGTGTGCATTCACCAGCAAACTTCAAGCTGGACCAGCTGGTGAGTAGGGGGTCCTCGGGCTGAGGAAGCACACATTGTTCAGGTTGTAGCAGCCCGCTCCGACACTGCCTGCTTTCTGCCAGGCCATGCAAATCTTCCACAGAGGAAGCAGCACCCTTTGTGGCAAAGCCATTCTCTCACTAACGCCTGCAAGGAAATCAGATGCTAAAGGAGGTTCTAGTCTTGTGGCTGAAGAAAGGCTTTTTAGAAAGCAGTCCTCTGAACAGGAGCACCCAGAAGAACCAGCTCTCATCTAGAACCCCCACACACAAAGTAGAGGCAGCCTTATCGCTGCCATTCTCCTTCACCCCGCCACACACAGCTTTGGAAAAGGGCTGCTTCCTTTTGCTCATGTGCAAGAAAGTACTTCTCTCATTTCACTAACTCTGGCCAACTTCCTTTCCATCCACAGTCTTGCATCTGATTACTAGTCCAATTAGGCGTTTGCACTGACTGTCACTTACACCGCAAATTTCTGTGTGTAATCACCTGGTAAGAAGTGTTAAGAGCAAAGACATAAAGAAGCAAGTAACTAGCACGCAAGGTAACCCCGCTCATATCGCACTTTTCTGCAAGCCATCTTGTCTTTCAGAGAAGGCTGTCTGTACTCACAGGAGTCACTCTGTGTGATGGCCATCGCTCCCCTCTGTAAGAGAGGAGAAAGCTCTGGTTGACAAAAGAGTGTCAAGCACTCTTGTTACTGAAGCAATGGTTAAAGTATTTTATTTGATAACTAATTTAATTTAAACCACTGTGTGTAGTCCTGAGCTATGTTAATAAATGGGGAATCTTACTGGGGCTAGTTCTTACTGAAAGTAAGTACTTCACTACTTGAAGACTTCCTGAAGCAAGCGAACAATTGCAGTTATCTGTTATCAAATGTAACATCATTTACTGTCAGAAGTAATGGCAGCAGTCACCTAACCAATTTCAAATGAGAAATGTCAAGAGGCCCAGTCTTAGCTGCTGTCCGGTATCTAGAGTGCAAAACATAAGCCACGCTACAAACAGAAAATCACCTTAAGATCAACATTTAGCTGTAATATTTGCAGGGCCAGGCGCTGCTGGCGGCGGGGGGGAGAGGGGTGCAGAGGTGGCGCCAGGCGGCCTCGCTGTCATACACCTCGTGGAGGTAGTGGCAGGTCTGGCCCAGTCTCAGCAGGTCGGGCAGCGTCAGGAAGGAGATGATGTGCAGTGGCTGTGGGGAGGGGGGAGAGCATCAACCCTGGGACCCCCCCTTGCTTTGAGGGGGAGACCCCAGCCCCACCATCCCCCCGCTCAACTCACCATCTCAGGGGGGAGACGCTGGATGGCGGCTTGTGGGGTTGCCTCGGCTGCGGGGAGGGGATGTGGGTGAGCTGGTGGTGGGCAGCCCCACAGCAAGCATCACCCCCCACCCATCCTCGCGCACTCCACCGTCACACCGGCGGCCTCACCGTCACCCTGGCAGCCTCACCGTCACGTCCTCGTCACCGTCTGGCGAGCGCCGGCAGCGATAGCGGCAAGAAGCCCGGTGGCCCATGGCTGCTGTCTAGTGGCACGGCCATGGGATACTGACTCTCTGTGAGCCAGGGCCTCCCATGGAGACTGGGGGTTCTGGAGCATGGGGGTGGGTGGGGGAGTGGGGGGGAGGGATGGAGGGGGGGAAGAGGGGCCGCAGGTCTGGGCCCAGGGCTGCTGGGCCTCGGGGCAGGCCCCATGTGTGCCATGTTGAGGCTCGGCCTGGCCGCCAGCAGAGCCCGCCTTCTTCTCACATCGGTCTTCACTGGCACAGGTTTGGGGGGCTGTCAGTCTCCTCTCCTGAGGTGATGCTGCCTCTGATTGGTCACCTAGGCTGTCACTCTGCCCTGGTTTGATGCCTGCCCTTTCCTGAGGGCTGCCTCTGAGCAGCCCCAGGTGGTCAGGCTGCCCAGATGCAGTTCACCTGAGGTGATGTTCTCCCCGACTGGCCCACTGGGCTGTCACTCTGACCTGGTTTGGGGCTCGCACGTCCCATCCCTGAGGTGATGCTGCCTCTGACTGGCTGCCTGGGGTGGTCACCCTCCCGCCACCAACAGTGCCCGCCCTTCCCTGAGGTGATGTTTCATCTGACTGGCTGCCTGGGATTTTCCCCTTGCTCCTTCCATCAAATGATGGGTCAGGCAGTTTATCTGTCATCCGTGTGCTGCTCTCCCACCAGGCGTGATTGGTGGAGCCAGCATGCCCCGCCCCCACACGTTGCCCAGCTTTTTCGACTCTTGCCCCCTTTCCTGCAGGCCTCGAAGCTTGATTGGATGGCTACATATCAATCACGTGCCTTGCCCCCACCTCCTCAAATGCGATTGGCTGTCCTGGGTCCCCTGACTCCCCACAGACTACTAGGCGGATGTTGCCAGGCGACAAGCTGCGCCTTTAGGGTTTAGACCCTCAACTTGAAACCGTGGGCCCTAGAAGAAGGCTATGGGTCACAAAAGACAGGTTTGGACCCTAAAAATGAGGATTTCGGCCCTAAAAAAGGGGCGTTGGGCACTCAAAAGAATGGGCTAGGTGCTAAAAAGGAAGCTTTGGACCCTGAAAAGGAGGGGAACCTCTTGGTTCCTCAGTGACCCCCAGAAAGGAAGCTTTGGTCATGAATATAGGGCTTTGGGCACTCCAATGGAGGCTTCCAGCTGTAAAAGAGGGCTTTGGACCCTCAAAATGAGAGGAGGGGTCATGTGTAATCAAAATAACCAAAACGTCTCGTGATGTTCCAAGCCAGACTAGTCAAAAGGACTCAACGAGACGATGAACGCAACTGCACATTCACAGGAGACGCCATTAGGTGACACAAATTTTGTGTGCTGGGGGTGGGCGGGCCATACCTCATAAGGCCACACAGCCCCACCCCTCCTTTGTGTGCTGGCGGTGGGGGCAGGGCCAGGACATACCTTACAAGGCCACACAGCCCCACCCCTCCTTTGTGTGCTGGGAGCCAGGACACGTATATAAGGCCATGCTCGCCCACCCCTGGCTGATGGCAGACGCTGTCTCTGCTCCTGCACGGTCAAGGGAGGCAGCAGCTGCTGAGAGGGAGTGACGCACGACGTTGGTGGCTGTTGGTGGCAGCGTTTGGTTGCCATCCCTGCAGCCATGAGCCGGGACAGTGCGGGACGGGGGCCCGGGGTGCGCAGCCGCCCCTCGCCCTGCCGGGGCCTGGCGCAGAAGGATGAGCACAAGCGGCAGCTGGAGAGGCTGCAGGCTGAGCTGGAGGCTGAGCGACTCCGCTCCCAAGAGCTGTGCCGCCACTTTGCCGCCGAAACTCGCAAGCTGAAGGAGGCCGCAGAGCGGGATCGGCAGCTCCTGGCCGAACGGCTACACTCCAAATGGGAGCAGCGGCAGGCATGGGAGCTCCAGCGGCTGCGGGAGCTGAACCAGCGGCAGCGGGAGGTGGAGATCCGCCAGCTGCTGCGCTCGAAGGAGGCTGAGCTGCACGAGGTGCAGGGGGTGCTGCAGCAGCAGCGCGACGACGCCATCCGTCAGGCACGGGACCTGCAGCAGCAGCTGGCCAAGGAGTTGGTGAGAGGCGCCTCGAGCAGCAGCGAGGCCCACATTAAGCTCCAGGACGTCCTCAGCAAGCTGCGCTGGGAGACCAATAGCGAGGAGGCTGCTCACATCCTCCGCCTCCAAGACGAACTGCTGCTGCAGAGAAGACTCTTCCTAAAGTACATCTTGGAGCGGTTCGATGGCGAGCAGCCTGCTTCCTGCAATGAGGCCAGGGCCAAGGCCACGCCCTGGCACCGCCTGCAGACCCTCCTGGGCACCGGGGCCATCGGGCCCTGCTCTTTGGAGAGCCTCATCGCATCTTCCTCCCATGATGGAGAAGGGCAGCGGAAAACCCACCAGAGCTTAAAAGACACTCGCCTCCAGGAGGAAGGGAACAGCATGGAGTCTTTGCTTGAGGCTGTGGGGCAAGACTGGACGCCGCACTGCTCGGACTCCCCGCCGCAAGGAACGACCTGCAGCAGGCGGTCTGTGGCAGAGGTGGGTGTTCAGACTGTAGGGCAGCAGGAGGACTGGCTGCCTGGTAGCAGTCACAGCAGGCTGCAGGAGCAGAACGCCCACCTCCAGAGTGCCCTGAAGGACCTCGAGAGGCGATGCAGTGTCCTTCAAGAGGAGAACTGTCTTCTGAGGAAGGCAAGCTCTCCTGAAGTGCAGGAGGAGCAGGAGAGGATCAAGCAGAAGACTGCTAAGCTGGGTCTCATTGCCAAGCAGCTGCAAGAAAGAGCCAGGCAGCTGGAGACCAGCCATTGCCTGATCAATACTCAAATGCCACTGCCCATCCAAAGCTCCACTGAGGAACTGCGCATGACATCGTCTCCTCAGCAGAGGGCTGGAGAAATGGGAGAGCCTGCCAGAGCTTCCCTGGCACAGGACGAGCAGGTGACTTCTCACAGAAGGCGGCTGAGGAGCTTCAGGCCCAAGCGGCTGCAGATGAAGAAGGCTCCTATTATGTGAGCAGCCACTGCCAAGCTTGTGAGGAGTTACAGGTGCAGCTTATGGAGATGACAAATGAAAACACCCGACAAAGAAAGGCAAAAAGAGAAAGAAAAGAGAAAGATCCAGCCGTATCGTTGCCAGGCCGCACCAGGCTACCCTGGGAGTAAACAAGGAATCCATCCTCCTGGAGGCTATGAGAAAACAACCGGCAGTGCTTCGAGCATTCATAGCTCGATACAGCTATGATCCTTTCGATGGTCTCAATGAGCGCCCTACACCAGAGCTCCCTCTAGTCGCTGGACAATATGTTTACATCTTTGGAGACATGGATGAAGACAGTTGCTATGTGGGAGAGCGGACCGGCGGCACAAGAGGATTTGTCCCCTCTAATCTTGTTGAAGAAGTTTCAGATGACCACCTGATGACACCAGAGTCTCCAGAGACAAGTGACTGGTACGAGGACACAGATGACGCCCGTCCTGTCTTCTTACACCTTCTTATTAAATCTTTTCTTAACTATCTCTCTGTGTACTCTCGCTCCTTCTCCTGTGTGTATGTGAACTGAAAAGACTATGCGCCAGCTACTGGAGTCAAGCAGGGGGTGCAGGCACCCCTGGCTTGTGGTGCCAGCTACTGGAGTGGGTCCCAGTGCAGCTAGTGGAGTGAGTGGGGGACGGGGGGCCTTAGTGCAGCCACTGCAGCGAGTGGGGGTCTTGGCCACCAGGCACTGGGGTGGGAACCGCGTGTGTCCTGCAAACCACCTGCTGGGGGCGGACCAGCACGAGTGAGGTGTGTGAGAGGCTCTGTGAGCGCCTGTATCTTCCCCAGACGTGGTGCGCTTGGGGTGTGCGTGTGCATTCACCAGCAAACTTCAAGCTGGACCAGCTGGTGAGTAGGGGGTCCTCGGGCTGAGGAAGCACACATTGTTCAGGTTGTAGCAGCCCGCTCCGACACTGCCTGCTTTCTGCCAGGCCATGCAAATCTTCCACAGAGGAAGCAGCACCCTTTGTGGCAAAGCCATTCTCTCACTAACGCCTGCAAGGAAATCAGATGCTAAAGGAGGTTCTAGTCTTGTGGCTGAAGAAAGGCTTTTTAGAAAGCAGTCCTCTGAACAGGAGCACCCAGAAGAACCAGCTCTCATCTAGAACCCCCACACACAAAGTAGAGGCAGCCTTATCGCTGCCATTCTCCTTCACCCCGCCACACACAGCTTTGGAAAAGGGCTGCTTCCTTTTGCTCATGTGCAAGAAAGTACTTCTCTCATTTCACTAACTCTGGCCAACTTCCTTTCCATCCACAGTCTTGCATCTGATTACTAGTCCAATTAGGCGTTTGCACTGACTGTCACTTACACCGCAAATTTCTGTGTGTAATCACCTGGTAAGAAGTGTTAAGAGCAAAGACATAAAGAAGCAAGTAACTAGCACGCAAGGTAACCCCGCTCATATCGCACTTTTCTGCAAGCCATCTTGTCTTTCAGAGAAGGCTGTCTGTACTCACAGGAGTCACTCTGTGTGATGGCCATCGCTCCCCTCTGTAAGAGAGGAGAAAGCTCTGGTTGACAAAAGAGTGTCAAGCACTCTTGTTACTGAAGCAATGGTTAAAGTATTTTATTTGATAACTAATTTAATTTAAACCACTGTGTGTAGTCCTGAGCTATGTTAATAAATGGGGAATCTTACTGGGGCTAGTTCTTACTGAAAGTAAGTACTTCACTACTTGAAGACTTCCTGAAGCAAGCGAACAATTGCAGTTATCTGTTATCAAATGTAACATCATTTACTGTCAGAAGTAATGGCAGCAGTCACCTAACCAATTTCAAATGAGAAATGTCAAGAGGCCCAGTCTTAGCTGCTGTCCGGTATCTAGAGTGCAAAACATAAGCCACGCTACAAACAGAAAATCACCTTAAGATCAACATTTAGCTGTAATATTTGCAGGGCCAGGCGCTGCTGGCGGCGGGGGGGAGAGGGGTGCAGAGGTGGCGCCAGGCGGCCTCGCTGTCATACACCTCGTGGAGGTAGTGGCAGGTCTGGCCCAGTCTCAGCAGGTCGGGCAGCGTCAGGAAGGAGATGATGTGCAGTGGCTGTGGGGAGGGGGGAGAGCATCAACCCTGGGACCCCCCCTTGCTTTGAGGGGGAGACCCCAGCCCCACCATCCCCCCGCTCAACTCACCATCTCAGGGGGGAGACGCTGGATGGCGGCTTGTGGGGTTGCCTCGGCTGCGGGGAGGGGATGTGGGTGAGCTGGTGGTGGGCAGCCCCACAGCAAGCATCACCCCCCACCCATCCTCGCGCACTCCACCGTCACACCGGCGGCCTCACCGTCACCCTGGCAGCCTCACCGTCACGTCCTCGTCACCGTCTGGCGAGCGCCGGCAGCGATAGCGGCAAGAAGCCCGGTGGCCCATGGCTGCTGTCTAGTGGCACGGCCATGGGATACTGACTCTCTGTGAGCCAGGGCCTCCCATGGAGACTGGGGGTTCTGGAGCATGGGGGTGGGTGGGGGAGTGGGGGGGAGGGATGGAGGGGGGGAAGAGGGGCCGCAGGTCTGGGCCCAGGGCTGCTGGGCCTCGGGGCAGGCCCCATGTGTGCCATGTTGAGGCTCGGCCTGGCCGCCAGCAGAGCCCGCCTTCTTCTCACATCGGTCTTCACTGGCACAGGTTTGGGGGGCTGTCAGTCTCCTCTCCTGAGGTGATGCTGCCTCTGATTGGTCACCTAGGCTGTCACTCTGCCCTGGTTTGATGCCTGCCCTTTCCTGAGGGCTGCCTCTGAGCAGCCCCAGGTGGTCAGGCTGCCCAGATGCAGTTCACCTGAGGTGATGTTCTCCCCGACTGGCCCACTGGGCTGTCACTCTGACCTGGTTTGGGGCTCGCACGTCCCATCCCTGAGGTGATGCTGCCTCTGACTGGCTGCCTGGGGTGGTCACCCTCCCGCCACCAACAGTGCCCGCCCTTCCCTGAGGTGATGTTTCATCTGACTGGCTGCCTGGGATTTTCCCCTTGCTCCTTCCATCAAATGATGGGTCAGGCAGTTTATCTGTCATCCGTGTGCTGCTCTCCCACCAGGCGTGATTGGTGGAGCCAGCATGCCCCGCCCCCACACGTTGCCCAGCTTTTTCGACTCTTGCCCCCTTTCCTGCAGGCCTCGAAGCTTGATTGGATGGCTACATATCAATCACGTGCCTTGCCCCCACCTCCTCAAATGCGATTGGCTGTCCTGGGTCCCCTGACTCCCCACAGACTACTAGGCGGATGTTGCCAGGCGACAAGCTGCGCCTTTAGGGTTTAGACCCTCAACTTGAAACCGTGGGCCCTAGAAGAAGGCTATGGGTCACAAAAGACAGGTTTGGACCCTAAAAATGAGGATTTCGGCCCTAAAAAAGGGGCGTTGGGCACTCAAAAGAATGGGCTAGGTGCTAAAAAGGAAGCTTTGGACCCTGAAAAGGAGGGGAACCTCTTGGTTCCTCAGTGACCCCCAGAAAGGAAGCTTTGGTCATGAATATAGGGCTTTGGGCACTCCAATGGAGGCTTCCAGCTGTAAAAGAGGGCTTTGGACCCTCAAAATGAGAGGAGGGGTCATGTGTAATCAAAATAACCAAAACGTCTCGTGATGTTCCAAGCCAGACTAGTCAAAAGGACTCAACGAGACGATGAACGCAACTGCACATTCACAGGAGACGCCATTAGGTGACACAAATTTTGTGTGCTGGGGGTGGGCGGGCCATACCTCATAAGGCCACACAGCCCCACCCCTCCTTTGTGTGCTGGCGGTGGGGGCAGGGCCAGGACATACCTTACAAGGCCACACAGCCCCACCCCTCCTTTGTGTGCTGGGAGCCAGGACACGTATATAAGGCCATGCTCGCCCACCCCTGGCTGATGGCAGACGCTGTCTCTGCTCCTGCACGGTCAAGGGAGGCAGCAGCTGCTGAGAGGGAGTGACGCACGACGTTGGTGGCTGTTGGTGGCAGCGTTTGGTTGCCATCCCTGCAGCCATGAGCCGGGACAGTGCGGGACGGGGGCCCGGGGTGCGCAGCCGCCCCTCGCCCTGCCGGGGCCTGGCGCAGAAGGATGAGCACAAGCGGCAGCTGGAGAGGCTGCAGGCTGAGCTGGAGGCTGAGCGACTCCGCTCCCAAGAGCTGTGCCGCCACTTTGCCGCCGAAACTCGCAAGCTGAAGGAGGCCGCAGAGCGGGATCGGCAGCTCCTGGCCGAACGGCTACACTCCAAATGGGAGCAGCGGCAGGCATGGGAGCTCCAGCGGCTGCGGGAGCTGAACCAGCGGCAGCGGGAGGTGGAGATCCGCCAGCTGCTGCGCTCGAAGGAGGCTGAGCTGCACGAGGTGCAGGGGGTGCTGCAGCAGCAGCGCGACGACGCCATCCGTCAGGCACGGGACCTGCAGCAGCAGCTGGCCAAGGAGTTGGTGAGAGGCGCCTCGAGCAGCAGCGAGGCCCACATTAAGCTCCAGGACGTCCTCAGCAAGCTGCGCTGGGAGACCAATAGCGAGGAGGCTGCTCACATCCTCCGCCTCCAAGACGAACTGCTGCTGCAGAGAAGACTCTTCCTAAAGTACATCTTGGAGCGGTTCGATGGCGAGCAGCCTGCTTCCTGCAATGAGGCCAGGGCCAAGGCCACGCCCTGGCACCGCCTGCAGACCCTCCTGGGCACCGGGGCCATCGGGCCCTGCTCTTTGGAGAGCCTCATCGCATCTTCCTCCCATGATGGAGAAGGGCAGCGGAAAACCCACCAGAGCTTAAAAGACACTCGCCTCCAGGAGGAAGGGAACAGCATGGAGTCTTTGCTTGAGGCTGTGGGGCAAGACTGGACGCCGCACTGCTCGGACTCCCCGCCGCAAGGAACGACCTGCAGCAGGCGGTCTGTGGCAGAGGTGGGTGTTCAGACTGTAGGGCAGCAGGAGGACTGGCTGCCTGGTAGCAGTCACAGCAGGCTGCAGGAGCAGAACGCCCACCTCCAGAGTGCCCTGAAGGACCTCGAGAGGCGATGCAGTGTCCTTCAAGAGGAGAACTGTCTTCTGAGGAAGGCAAGCTCTCCTGAAGTGCAGGAGGAGCAGGAGAGGATCAAGCAGAAGACTGCTAAGCTGGGTCTCATTGCCAAGCAGCTGCAAGAAAGAGCCAGGCAGCTGGAGACCAGCCATTGCCTGATCAATACTCAAATGCCACTGCCCATCCAAAGCTCCACTGAGGAACTGCGCATGACATCGTCTCCTCAGCAGAGGGCTGGAGAAATGGGAGAGCCTGCCAGAGCTTCCCTGGCACAGGACGAGCAGGTGACTTCTCACAGAAGGCGGCTGAGGAGCTTCAGGCCCAAGCGGCTGCAGATGAAGAAGGCTCCTATTATGTGAGCAGCCACTGCCAAGCTTGTGAGGAGTTACAGGTGCAGCTTATGGAGATGACAAATGAAAACACCCGACAAAGAAAGGCAAAAAGAGAAAGAAAAGAGAAAGATCCAGCCGTATCGTTGCCAGGCCGCACCAGGCTACCCTGGGAGTAAACAAGGAATCCATCCTCCTGGAGGCTATGAGAAAACAACCGGCAGTGCTTCGAGCATTCATAGCTCGATACAGCTATGATCCTTTCGATGGTCTCAATGAGCGCCCTACACCAGAGCTCCCTCTAGTCGCTGGACAATATGTTTACATCTTTGGAGACATGGATGAAGACAGTTGCTATGTGGGAGAGCGGACCGGCGGCACAAGAGGATTTGTCCCCTCTAATCTTGTTGAAGAAGTTTCAGATGACCACCTGATGACACCAGAGTCTCCAGAGACAAGTGACTGGTACGAGGACACAGATGACGCCCGTCCTGTCTTCTTACACCTTCTTATTAAATCTTTTCTTAACTATCTCTCTGTGTACTCTCGCTCCTTCTCCTGTGTGTATGTGAACTGAAAAGACTATGCGCCAGCTACTGGAGTCAAGCAGGGGGTGCAGGCACCCCTGGCTTGTGGTGCCAGCTACTGGAGTGGGTCCCAGTGCAGCTAGTGGAGTGAGTGGGGGACGGGGGGCCTTAGTGCAGCCACTGCAGCGAGTGGGGGTCTTGGCCACCAGGCACTGGGGTGGGAACCGCGTGTGTCCTGCAAACCACCTGCTGGGGGCGGACCAGCACGAGTGAGGTGTGTGAGAGGCTCTGTGAGCGCCTGTATCTTCCCCAGACGTGGTGCGCTTGGGGTGTGCGTGTGCATTCACCAGCAAACTTCAAGCTGGACCAGCTGGTGAGTAGGGGGTCCTCGGGCTGAGGAAGCACACATTGTTCAGGTTGTAGCAGCCCGCTCCGACACTGCCTGCTTTCTGCCAGGCCATGCAAATCTTCCACAGAGGAAGCAGCACCCTTTGTGGCAAAGCCATTCTCTCACTAACGCCTGCAAGGAAATCAGATGCTAAAGGAGGTTCTAGTCTTGTGGCTGAAGAAAGGCTTTTTAGAAAGCAGTCCTCTGAACAGGAGCACCCAGAAGAACCAGCTCTCATCTAGAACCCCCACACACAAAGTAGAGGCAGCCTTATCGCTGCCATTCTCCTTCACCCCGCCACACACAGCTTTGGAAAAGGGCTGCTTCCTTTTGCTCATGTGCAAGAAAGTACTTCTCTCATTTCACTAACTCTGGCCAACTTCCTTTCCATCCACAGTCTTGCATCTGATTACTAGTCCAATTAGGCGTTTGCACTGACTGTCACTTACGCCGCAAATTTCTGTGTGTAATCACCTGGTAAGAAGTGTTAAGAGCAAAGACATAAAGAAGCAAGTAACTAGCACGCAAGGTAACCCCGCTCATATCGCACTTTTCTGCAAGCCATCTTGTCTTTCAGAGAAGGCTGTCTGTACTCACAGGAGTCACTCTGTGTGATGGCCATCGCTCCCCTCTGTAAGAGAGGAGAAAGCTCTGGTTGACAAAAGAGTGTCAAGCACTCTTGTTACTGAAGCAATGGTTAAAGTATTTTATTTGATAACTAATTTAATTTAAACCACTGTGTGTAGTCCTGAGCTATGTTAATAAATGGGGAATCTTACTGGGGCTAGTTCTTACTGAAAGTAAGTACTTCACTACTTGAAGACTTCCTGAAGCAAGCGAACAATTGCAGTTATCTGTTATCAAATGTAACATCATTTACTGTCAGAAGTAATGGCAGCAGTCACCTAACCAATTTCAAATGAGAAATGTCAAGAGGCCCAGTCTTAGCTGCTGTCCGGTATCTAGAGTGCAAAACATAAGCCACGCTACAAACAGAAAATCACCTTAAGATCAACATTTAGCTGCAATATTTGCAGGGCCAGGCGCTGCTGGCGGCGGGGGGGAGAGGGGTGCAGAGGTGGCGCCAGGCGGCCTCGCTGTCATACACCTCGTGGAGGTAGTGGCAGGTCTGGCCCAGTCTCAGCAGGTCGGGCAGCGTCAGGAAGGAGATGATGTGCAGTGGCTGTGGGGACGGGGGGAGAGCATCAACCCTGGGACCCCCCCTTGCTTTGAGGGGGAGACCCCAGCCCCACCATCCCCCCGCTCAACTCACCATCTCAGGGGGGAGACGCTGGATGGCGGCTTGTGGGGTTGCCTCGGCTGCGGGGAGGGGATGTGGGTGAGCTGGTGGTGGGCAGCCCCACAGCAAGCATCACCCCCCACCCATCCTCGCGCACTCCACCGTCACACCGGCGGCCTCACCGTCACCCTGGCAGCCTCACCGTCACGTCCTCGTCACCGTCTGGCGAGCGCCGGCAGCGATAGCGGCAAGAAGCCCGGTGGCCCATGGCTGCTGTCTAGTGGCACGGCCATGGGATACTGACTCTCTGTGAGCCAGGGCCTCCCATGGAGACTGGGGGTTCTGGAGCATGGGGGTGGGTGGGGGAGTGGGGGGGAGGGATGGAGGGGGGGAAGAGGGGCCGCAGGTCTGGGCCCAGGGCTGCTGGGCCTCGGGGCAGGCCCCATGTGTGCCATGTTGAGGCTCGGCCTGGCCGCCAGCAGAGCCCGCCTTCTTCTCACATCGGTCTTCACTGGCACAGGTTTGGGGGGCTGTCAGTCTCCTCTCCTGAGGTGATGCTGCCTCTGATTGGTCACCTAGGCTGTCACTCTGCCCTGGTTTGATGCCTGCCCTTTCCTGAGGGCTGCCTCTGAGCAGCCCCAGGTGGTCAGGCTGCCCAGATGCAGTTCACCTGAGGTGATGTTCTCCCCGACTGGCCCACTGGGCTGTCACTCTGACCTGGTTTGGGGCTCGCACGTCCCATCCCTGAGGTGATGCTGCCTCTGACTGGCTGCCTGGGGTGGTCACCCTCCCGCCACCAACAGTGCCCGCCCTTCCCTGAGGTGATGTTTCATCTGACTGGCTGCCTGGGATTTTCCCCTTGCTCCTTCCATCAAATGATGGGTCAGGCAGTTTATCTGTCATCCGTGTGCTGCTCTCCCACCAGGCGTGATTGGTGGAGCCAGCATGCCCCGCCCCCACACGTTGCCCAGCTTTTTCGACTCTTGCCCCCTTTCCTGCAGGCCTCGAAGCTTGATTGGATGGCTACATATCAATCACGTGCCTTGCCCCCACCTCCTCAAATGCGATTGGCTGTCCTGGGTCCCCTGACTCCCCACAGACTACTAGGCGGATGTTGCCAGGCGACAAGCTGCGCCTTTAGGGTTTAGACCCTCAACTTGAAACCGTGGGCCCTAGAAGAAGGCTATGGGTCACAAAAGACAGGTTTGGACCCTAAAAATGAGGATTTCGGCCCTAAAAAAGGGGCGTTGGGCACTCAAAAGAATGGGCTAGGTGCTAAAAAGGAAGCTTTGGACCCTGAAAAGGAGGGGAACCTCTTGGTTCCTCAGTGACCCCCAGAAAGGAAGCTTTGGTCATGAATATAGGGCTTTGGGCACTCCAATGGAGGCTTCCAGCTGTAAAAGAGGGCTTTGGACCCTCAAAATGAGAGGAGGGGTCATGTGTAATCAAAATAACCAAAACGTCTCGTGATGTTCCAAGCCAGACTAGTCAAAAGGACTCAACGAGACGATGAACGCAACTGCACATTCACAGGAGACGGCATTAGGTGACACAAATTTTGTGTGCTGGGGGTGGGCGGGCCATACCTCATAAGGCCACACAGCCCCACCCCTCCTTTGTGTGCTGGCGGTGGGGGCAGGGCCAGGACATACCTTACAAGGCCACACAGCCCCACCCCTCCTTTGTGTGCTGGGAGCCAGGACACGTATATAAGGCCATGCTCGCCCACCCCTGGCTGATGGCAGACGCTGTCTCTGCTCCTGCACGGTCAAGGGAGGCAGCAGCTGCTGAGAGGGAGTGACGCACGACGTTGGTGGCTGTTGGTGGCAGCGTTTGGTTGCCATCCCTGCAGCCATGAGCCGGGACAGTGCGGGACGGGGGCCCGGGGTGCGCAGCCGCCCCTCGCCCTGCCGGGACCTGGCGCAGAAGGATGAGCACAAGCGGCAGCTGGAGAGGCTGCAGGCTGAGCTGGAGGCTGAGCGACTCCGCTCCCAAGAGCTGTGCTGCCACTTTGCCGCCGAAACTCGCAAGCTGAAGGAGGCCGCAGAGCGGGATCGGCAGCTCCTGGCCGAACGGCTACACTCCAAATGGGAGCAGCGGCAGGCATGGGAGCTCCAGCGGCTGCGGGAGCTGAACCAGCGGCAGCGGGAGGTGGAGATCCGCCAGCTGCTGCGCTCGAAGGAGGCTGAGCTGCACGAGGTGCAGGGGGTGCTGCAGCAGCAGCGCGACGACGCCATCCGTCAGGCACGGGACCTGCAGCAGCAGCTGGCCAAGGAGTTGGTGAGAGGCGCCTCGAGCAGCAGCGAGGCCCACATTAAGCTCCAGGACGTCCTCAGCAAGCTGCGCTGGGAGACCAATAGCGAGGAGGCTGCTCACATCCTCCGCCTCCAAGACGAACTGCTGCTGCAGAGAAGACTCTTCCTAAAGTACATCTTGGAGCGGTTCGATGGCGAGCAGCCTGCTTCCTGCAATGAGGCCAGGGCCAAGGCCACGCCCTGGCACCGCCTGCAGACCCTCCTGGGCACCGGGGCCATCGGGCCCTGCTCTTTGGAGAGCCTCATCGCATCTTCCTCCCATGATGGAGAAGGGCAGCGGAAAACCCACCAGAGCTTAAAAGACACTCGCCTCCAGGAGGAAGGGAACAGCATGGAGTCTTTGCTTGAGGCTGTGGGGCAAGACTGGACGCCGCACTGCTCGGACTCCCCGCCGCAAGGAACGACCTGCAGCAGGCGGTCTGTGGCAGAGGTGGGTGTTCAGACTGTAGGGCAGCAGGAGGACTGGCTGCCTGGTAGCAGTCACAGCAGGCTGCAGGAGCAGAACGCCCACCTCCAGAGTGCCCTGAAGGACCTCGAGAGGCGATGCAGTGTCCTTCAAGAGGAGAACTGTCTTCTGAGGAAGGCAAGCTCTCCTGAAGTGCAGGAGGAGCAGGAGAGGATCAAGCAGAAGACTGCTAAGCTGGGTCTCATTGCCAAGCAGCTGCAAGAAAGAGCCAGGCAGCTGGAGACCAGCCATTGCCTGATCAATACTCAAATGCCACTGCCCATCCAAAGCTCCACTGAGGAACTGCGCATGACATCGTCTCCTCAGCAGAGGGCTGGAGAAATGGGAGAGCCTGCCAGAGCTTCCCTGGCACAGGACGAGCAGGTGACTTCTCACAGAAGGCGGCTGAGGAGCTTCAGGCCCAAGCGGCTGCAGATGAAGAAGGCTCCTATTATGTGAGCAGCCACTGCCAAGCTTGTGAGGAGTTACAGGTGCAGCTTATGGAGATGACAAATGAAAACACCCGACAAAGAAAGGCAAAAAGAGAAAGAAAAGAGAAAGATCCAGCCGTATCGTTGCCAGGCCGCACCAGGCTACCCTGGGAGTAAACAAGGAATCCATCCTCCTGGAGGCTATGAGAAAACAACCGGCAGTGCTTCGAGCATTCATAGCTCGATACAGCTATGATCCTTTCGATGGTCTCAATGAGCGCCCTACACCAGAGCTCCCTCTAGTCGCTGGACAATATGTTTACATCTTTGGAGACATGGATGAAGACAGTTGCTATGTGGGAGAGCGGACCGGCGGCACAAGAGGATTTGTCCCCTCTAATCTTGTTGAAGAAGTTTCAGATGACCACCTGATGACACCAGAGTCTCCAGAGACAAGTGACTGGTACGAGGACACAGATGACGCCCGTCCTGTCTTCTTACACCTTCTTATTAAATCTTTTCTTAACTATCTCTCTGTGTACTCTCGCTCCTTCTCCTGTGTGTATGTGAACTGAAAAGACTATGCGCCAGCTACTGGAGTCAAGCAGGGGGTGCAGGCACCCCTGGCTTGTGGTGCCAGCTACTGGAGTGGGTCCCAGTGCAGCTAGTGGAGTGAGTGGGGGACGGGGGGCCTTAGTGCAGCCACTGCAGCGAGTGGGGGTCTTGGCCACCAGGCACTGGGGTGGGAACCGCGTGTGTCCTGCAAACCACCTGCTGGGGGCGGACCAGCACGAGTGAGGTGTGTGAGAGGCTCTGTGAGCGCCTGTATCTTCCCCAGACGTGGTGCGCTTGGGGTGTGCGTGTGCATTCACCAGCAAACTTCAAGCTGGACCAGCTGGTGAGTAGGGGGTCCTCGGGCTGAGGAAGCACACATTGTTCAGGTTGTAGCAGCCCGCTCCGACACTGCCTGCTTTCTGCCAGGCCATGCAAATCTTCCACAGAGGAAGCAGCACCCTTTGTGGCAAAGCCATTCTCTCACTAACGCCTGCAAGGAAATCAGATGCTAAAGGAGGTTCTAGTCTTGTGGCTGAAGAAAGGCTTTTTAGAAAGCAGTCCTCTGAACAGGAGCACCCAGAAGAACCAGCTCTCATCTAGAACCCCCACACACAAAGTAGAGGCAGCCTTATCGCTGCCATTCTCCTTCACCCCGCCACACACAGCTTTGGAAAAGGGCTGCTTCCTTTTGCTCATGTGCAAGAAAGTACTTCTCTCATTTCACTAACTCTGGCCAACTTCCTTTCCATCCACAGTCTTGCATCTGATTACTAGTCCAATTAGGCGTTTGCACTGACTGTCACTTACGCCGCAAATTTCTGTGTGTAATCACCTGGTAAGAAGTGTTAAGAGCAAAGACATAAAGAAGCAAGTAACTAGCACGCAAGGTAACCCCGCTCATATCGCACTTTTCTGCAAGCCATCTTGTCTTTCAGAGAAGGCTGTCTGTACTCACAGGAGTCACTCTGTGTGATGGCCATCGCTCCCCTCTGTAAGAGAGGAGAAAGCTCTGGTTGACAAAAGAGTGTCAAGCACTCTTGTTACTGAAGCAATGGTTAAAGTATTTTATTTGATAACTAATTTAATTTAAACCACTGTGTGTAGTCCTGAGCTATGTTAATAAATGGGGAATCTTACTGGGGCTAGTTCTTACTGAAAGTAAGTACTTCACTACTTGAAGACTTCCTGAAGCAAGCGAACAATTGCAGTTATCTGTTATCAAATGTAACATCATTTACTGTCAGAAGTAATGGCAGCAGTCACCTAACCAATTTCAAATGAGAAATGTCAAGAGGCCCAGTCTTAGCTGCTGTCCGGTATCTAGAGTGCAAAACATAAGCCACGCTACAAACAGAAAATCACCTTAAGATCAACATTTAGCTGCAATATTTGCAGGGCCAGGCGCTGCTGGCGGCGGGGGGGAGAGGGGTGCAGAGGTGGCGCCAGGCGGCCTCGCTGTCATACACCTCGTGGAGGTAGTGGCAGGTCTGGCCCAGTCTCAGCAGGTCGGGCACCGTCAGGAAGGAGATGATGTGCAGTGGCTGTGGGGAGGGGGGAGAGCATCAACCCTGGGACCCCCCCTTGCTTTGAGGGGGAGACCCCAGCCCCACCATCCCCCCGCTCAACTCACCATCTCAGGGGGGAGACGCTGGATGGCGGCTTGTGGGGTTGCCTCGGCTGCGGGGAGGGGATGTGGGTGAGCTGGTGGTGGGCAGCCCCACAGCAAGCATCACCCCCCACCCATCCTCGCGCACTCCACCGTCACACCGGCGGCCTCACCGTCACCCTGGCAGCCTCACCGTCACGTCCTCGTCACCGTCTGGCGAGCGCCGGCAGCGATAGCGGCAAGAAGCCCGGTGGCCCATGGCTGCTGTCTAGTGGCACGGCCATGGGATACTGACTCTCTGTGAGCCAGGGCCTCCCATGGAGACTGGGGGTTCTGGAGCATGGGGGTGGGTGGGGGAGTGGGGGGGAGGGATGGAGGGGGGGAAGAGGGGCCGCAGGTCTGGGCCCAGGGCTGCTGGGCCTCGGGGCAGGCCCCATGTGTGCCATGTTGAGGCTCGGCCTGGCCGCCAGCAGAGCCCGCCTTCTTCTCACATCGGTCTTCACTGGCACAGGTTTGGGGGGCTGTCAGTCTCCTCTCCTGAGGTGATGCTGCCTCTGATTGGTCACCTAGGCTGTCACTCTGCCCTGGTTTGATGCCTGCCCTTTCCTGAGGGCTGCCTCTGAGCAGCCCCAGGTGGTCAGGCTGCCCAGATGCAGTTCACCTGAGGTGATGTTCTCCCCGACTGGCCCACTGGGCTGTCACTCTGACCTGGTTTGGGGCTCGCACGTCCCATCCCTGAGGTGATGCTGCCTCTGACTGGCTGCCTGGGGTGGTCACCCTCCCGCCACCAACAGTGCCCGCCCTTCCCTGAGGTGATGTTTCATCTGACTGGCTGCCTGGGATTTTCCCCTTGCTCCTTCCATCAAATGATGGGTCAGGCAGTTTATCTGTCATCCGTGTGCTGCTCTCCCACCAGGCGTGATTGGTGGAGCCAGCATGCCCCGCCCCCACACGTTGCCCAGCTTTTTCGACTCTTGCCCCCTTTCCTGCAGGCCTCGAAGCTTGATTGGATGGCTACATATCAATCACGTGCCTTGCCCCCACCTCCTCAAATGCGATTGGCTGTCCTGGGTCCCCTGACTCCCCACAGACTACTAGGCGGATGTTGCCAGGCGACAAGCTGCGCCTTTAGGGTTTAGACCCTCAACTTGAAACCGTGGGCCCTAGAAGAAGGCTATGGGTCACAAAAGACAGGTTTGGACCCTAAAAATGAGGATTTCGGCCCTAAAAAAGGGGCGTTGGGCACTCAAAAGAATGGGCTAGGTGCTAAAAAGGAAGCTTTGGACCCTGAAAAGGAGGGGAACCTCTTGGTTCCTCAGTGACCCCCAGAAAGGAAGCTTTGGTCATGAATATAGGGCTTTGGGCACTCCAATGGAGGCTTCCAGCTGTAAAAGAGGGCTTTGGACCCTCAAAATGAGAGGAGGGGTCATGTGTAATCAAAATAACCAAAACGTCTCGTGATGTTCCAAGCCAGACTAGTCAAAAGGACTCAACGAGACGATGAACGCAACTGCACATTCACAGGAGACGGCATTAGGTGACACAAATTTTGTGTGCTGGGGGTGGGCGGGCCATACCTCATAAGGCCACACAGCCCCACCCCTCCTTTGTGTGCTGGCGGTGGGGGCAGGGCCAGGACATACCTTACAAGGCCACACAGCCCCACCCCTCCTTTGTGTGCTGGGAGCCAGGACACGTATATAAGGCCATGCTCGCCCACCCCTGGCTGATGGCAGACGCTGTCTCTGCTCCTGCACGGTCAAGGGAGGCAGCAGCTGCTGAGAGGGAGTGACGCACGACGTTGGTGGCTGTTGGTGGCAGCGTTTGGTTGCCATCCCTGCAGCCATGAGCCGGGACAGTGCGGGACGGGGGCCCGGGGTGCGCAGCCGCCCCTCGCCCTGCCGGGGCCTGGCGCAGAAGGATGAGCACAAGCGGCAGCTGGAGAGGCTGCAGGCTGAGCTGGAGGCTGAGCGACTCCGCTCCCAAGAGCTGTGCCGCCACTTTGCCGCCGAAACTCGCAAGCTGAAGGAGGCCGCAGAGCGGGATCGGCAGCTCCTGGCCGAACGGCTACACTCCAAATGGGAGCAGCGGCAGGCATGGGAGCTCCAGCGGCTGCGGGAGCTGAACCAGCGGCAGCGGGAGGTGGAGATCCGCCAGCTGCTGCGCTCGAAGGAGGCTGAGCTGCACGAGGTGCAGGGGGTGCTGCAGCAGCAGCGCGACGACGCCATCCGTCAGGCACGGGACCTGCAGCAGCAGCTGGCCAAGGAGTTGGTGAGAGGCGCCTCGAGCAGCAGCGAGGCCCACATTAAGCTCCAGGACGTCCTCAGCAAGCTGCGCTGGGAGACCAATAGCGAGGAGGCTGCTCACATCCTCCGCCTCCAAGACGAACTGCTGCTGCAGAGAAGACTCTTCCTAAAGTACATCTTGGAGCGGTTCGATGGCGAGCAGCCTGCTTCCTGCAATGAGGCCAGGGCCAAGGCCACGCCCTGGCACCGCCTGCAGACCCTCCTGGGCACCGGGGCCATCGGGCCCTGCTCTTTGGAGAGCCTCATCGCATCTTCCTCCCATGATGGAGAAGGGCAGCGGAAAACCCACCAGAGCTTAAAAGACACTCGCCTCCAGGAGGAAGGGAACAGCATGGAGTCTTTGCTTGAGGCTGTGGGGCAAGACTGGACGCCGCACTGCTCGGACTCCCCGCCGCAAGGAACGACCTGCAGCAGGCGGTCTGTGGCAGAGGTGGGTGTTCAGACTGTAGGGCAGCAGGAGGACTGGCTGCCTGGTAGCAGTCACAGCAGGCTGCAGGAGCAGAACGCCCACCTCCAGAGTGCCCTGAAGGACCTCGAGAGGCGATGCAGTGTCCTTCAAGAGGAGAACTGTCTTCTGAGGAAGGCAAGCTCTCCTGAAGTGCAGGAGGAGCAGGAGAGGATCAAGCAGAAGACTGCTAAGCTGGGTCTCATTGCCAAGCAGCTGCAAGAAAGAGCCAGGCAGCTGGAGACCAGCCATTGCCTGATCAATACTCAAATGCCACTGCCCATCCAAAGCTCCACTGAGGAACTGCGCATGACATCGTCTCCTCAGCAGAGGGCTGGAGAAATGGGAGAGCCTGCCAGAGCTTCCCTGGCACAGGACGAGCAGGTGACTTCTCACAGAAGGCGGCTGAGGAGCTTCAGGCCCAAGCGGCTGCAGATGAAGAAGGCTCCTATTATGTGAGCAGCCACTGCCAAGCTTGTGAGGAGTTACAGGTGCAGCTTATGGAGATGACAAATGAAAACACCCGACAAAGAAAGGCAAAAAGAGAAAGAAAAGAGAAAGATCCAGCCGTATCGTTGCCAGGCCGCACCAGGCTACCCTGGGAGTAAACAAGGAATCCATCCTCCTGGAGGCTATGAGAAAACAACCGGCAGTGCTTCGAGCATTCATAGCTCGATACAGCTATGATCCTTTCGATGGTCTCAATGAGCGCCCTACACCAGAGCTCCCTCTAGTCGCTGGACAATATGTTTACATCTTTGGAGACATGGATGAAGACAGTTGCTATGTGGGAGAGCGGACCGGCGGCACAAGAGGATTTGTCCCCTCTAATCTTGTTGAAGAAGTTTCAGATGACCACCTGATGACACCAGAGTCTCCAGAGACAAGTGACTGGTACGAGGACACAGATGACGCCCGTCCTGTCTTCTTACACCTTCTTATTAAATCTTTTCTTAACTATCTCTCTGTGTACTCTCGCTCCTTCTCCTGTGTGTATGTGAACTGAAAAGACTATGCGCCAGCTACTGGAGTCAAGCAGGGGGTGCAGGCACCCCTGGCTTGTGGTGCCAGCTACTGGAGTGGGTCCCAGTGCAGCTAGTGGAGTGAGTGGGGGACGGGGGGCCTTAGTGCAGCCACTGCAGCGAGTGGGGGTCTTGGCCACCAGGCACTGGGGTGGGAACCGCGTGTGTCCTGCAAACCACCTGCTGGGGGCGGACCAGCACGAGTGAGGTGTGTGAGAGGCTCTGTGAGCGCCTGTATCTTCCCCAGACGTGGTGCGCTTGGGGTGCGCTTGGGGTGTGCGTGTGCATTCACCAGCAAACTTCAAGCTGGACCAGCTGGTGAGTAGGGGGTCCTCGGGCTGAGGAAGCACACATTGTTCAGGTTGTAGCAGCCCGCTCCGACACTGCCTGCTTTCTGCCAGGCCATGCAAATCTTCCACAGAGGAAGCAGCACCCTTTGTGGCAAAGCCATTCTCTCACTAACGCCTGCAAGGAAATCAGATGCTAAAGGAGGTTCTAGTCTTGTGGCTGAAGAAAGGCTTTTTAGAAAGCAGTCCTCTGAACAGGAGCACCCAGAAGAACCAGCTCTCATCTAGAACCCCCACACACAAAGTAGAGGCAGCCTTATCGCTGCCATTCTCCTTCACCCCGCCACACACAGCTTTGGAAAAGGGCTGCTTCCTTTTGCTCATGTGCAAGAAAGTACTTCTCTCATTTCACTAACTCTGGCCAACTTCCTTTCCATCCACAGTCTTGCATCTGATTACTAGTCCAATTAGGCGTTTGCACTGACTGTCACTTACGCCGCAAATTTCTGTGTGTAATCACCTGGTAAGAAGTGTTAAGAGCAAAGACATAAAGAAGCAAGTAACTAGCACGCAAGGTAACCCCGCTCATATCGCACTTTTCTGCAAGCCATCTTGTCTTTCAGAGAAGGCTGTCTGTACTCACAGGAGTCACTCTGTGTGATGGCCATCGCTCCCCTCTGTAAGAGAGGAGAAAGCTCTGGTTGACAAAAGAGTGTCAAGCACTCTTGTTACTGAAGCAATGGTTAAAGTATTTTATTTGATAACTAATTTAATTTAAACCACTGTGTGTAGTCCTGAGCTATGTTAATAAATGGGGAATCTTACTGGGGCTAGTTCTTACTGAAAGTAAGTACTTCACTACTTGAAGACTTCCTGAAGCAAGCGAACAATTGCAGTTATCTGTTATCAAATGTAACATCATTTACTGTCAGAAGTAATGGCAGCAGTCACCTAACCAATTTCAAATGAGAAATGTCAAGAGGCCCAGTCTTAGCTGCTGTCCGGTATCTAGAGTGCAAAACATAAGCCACGCTACAAACAGAAAATCACCTTAAGATCAACATTTAGCTGCAATATTTGCAGGGCCAGGCGCTGCTGGCGGCGGGGGGAGAGGGGTGCAGAGGTGGCGCCAGGCGGCCTCGCTGTCATACACCTCGTGGAGGTAGTGGCAGGTCTGGCCCAGTCTCAGCAGGTCGGGCAGCGTCAGGAAGGAGATGATGTGCAGTGGCTGTGGGGACGGGGGGAGAGCATCAACCCTGGGACCCCCCCTTGCTTTGAGGGGGAGACCCCAGCCCCACCATCCCCCCGCTCAACTCACCATCTCAGGGGGGAGACGCTGGATGGCGGCTTGTGGGGTTGCCTCGGCTGCGGGGAGGGGATGTGGGTGAGCTGGTGGTGGGCAGCCCCACAGCAAGCATCACCCCCCACCCATCCTCGCGCACTCCACCGTCACACCGGCGGCCTCACCGTCACCCTGGCAGCCTCACCGTCACGTCCTCGTCACCGTCTGGCGAGCGCCGGCAGCGATAGCGGCAAGAAGCCCGGTGGCCCATGGCTGCTGTCTAGTGGCACGGCCATGGGATACTGACTCTCTGTGAGCCAGGGCCTCCCATGGAGACTGGGGGTTCTGGAGCATGGGGGTGGGTGGGGGAGTGGGGGGAGGGATGGAGGGGGGGAAGAGGGGCCGCAGGTCTGGGCCCAGGGCTGCTGGGCCTCGGGGCAGGCCCCATGTGTGCCATGTTGAGGCTCGGCCTGGCCGCCAGCAGAGCCCGCCTTCTTCTCACATCGGTCTTCACTGGCACAGGTTTGGGGGGCTGTCAGTCTCCTCTCCTGAGGTGATGCTGCCTCTGATTGGTCACCTAGGCTGTCACTCTGCCCTGGTTTGATGCCTGCCCTTTCCTGAGGGCTGCCTCTGAGCAGCCCCAGGTGGTCAGGCTGCCCAGATGCAGTTCACCTGAGGTGATGTTCTCCCCGACTGGCCCACTGGGCTGTCACTCTGACCTGGTTTGGGGCTCGCACGTCCCATCCCTGAGGTGATGCTGCCTCTGACTGGCTGCCTGGGGTGGTCACCCTCCCGCCACCAACAGTGCCCGCCCTTCCCTGAGGTGATGTTTCATCTGACTGGCTGCCTGGGATTTTCCCCTTGCTCCTTCCATCAAATGATGGGTCAGGCAGTTTATCTGTCATCCGTGTGCTGCTCTCCCACCAGGCGTGATTGGTGGAGCCAGCATGCCCCGCCCCCACACGTTGCCCAGCTTTTTCGACTCTTGCCCCCTTTCCTGCAGGCCTCGAAGCTTGATTGGATGGCTACATATCAATCACGTGCCTTGCCCCCACCTCCTCAAATGCGATTGGCTGTCCTGGGTCCCCTGACTCCCCACAGACTACTAGGCGGATGTTGCCAGGCGACAAGCTGCGCCTTTAGGGTTTAGACCCTCAACTTGAAACCGTGGGCCCTAGAAGAAGGCTATGGGTCACAAAAGACAGGTTTGGACCCTAAAAATGAGGATTTCGGCCCTAAAAAAGGGGCGTTGGGCACTCAAAAGAATGGGCTAGGTGCTAAAAAGGAAGCTTTGGACCCTGAAAAGGAGGGGAACCTCTTGGTTCCTCAGTGACCCCCAGAAAGGAAGCTTTGGTCATGAATATAGGGCTTTGGGCACTCCAATGGAGGCTTCCAGCTGTAAAAGAGGGCTTTGGACCCTCAAAATGAGAGGAGGGGTCATGTGTAATCAAAATAACCAAAACGTCTCGTGATGTTCCAAGCCAGACTAGTCAAAAGGACTCAACGAGACGATGAACGCAACTGCACATTCACAGGAGACGGCATTAGGTGACACAAATTTTGTGTGCTGGGGGTGGGCGGGCCATACCTCATAAGGCCACACAGCCCCACCCCTCCTTTGTGTGCTGGCGGTGGGGGCAGGGCCAGGACATACCTTACAAGGCCACACAGCCCCACCCCTCCTTTGTGTGCTGGGAGCCAGGACACGTATATAAGGCCATGCTCGCCCACCCCTGGCTGATGGCAGACGCTGTCTCTGCTCCTGCACGGTCAAGGGAGGCAGCAGCTGCTGAGAGGGAGTGACGCACGACGTTGGTGGCTGTTGGTGGCAGCGTTTGGTTGCCATCCCTGCAGCCATGAGCCGGGACAGTGCGGGACGGGGGCCCGGGGTGCGCAGCCGCCCCTCGCCCTGCCGGGGCCTGGCGCAGAAGGATGAGCACAAGCGGCAGCTGGAGAGGCTGCAGGCTGAGCTGGAGGCTGAGCGACTCCGCTCCCAAGAGCTGTGCTGCCACTTTGCCGCCGAAACTCGCAAGCTGAAGGAGGCCGCAGAGCGGGATCGGCAGCTCCTGGCCGAACGGCTACACTCCAAATGGGAGCAGCGGCAGGCATGGGAGCTCCAGCGGCTGCGGGAGCTGAACCAGCGGCAGCGGGAGGTGGAGATCCGCCAGCTGCTGCGCTCGAAGGAGGCTGAGCTGCACGAGGTGCAGGGGGTGCTGCAGCAGCAGCGCGACGACGCCATCCGTCAGGCACGGGACCTGCAGCAGCAGCTGGCCAAGGAGTTGGTGAGAGGCGCCTCGAGCAGCAGCGAGGCCCACATTAAGCTCCAGGACGTCCTCAGCAAGCTGCGCTGGGAGACCAATAGCGAGGAGGCTGCTCACATCCTCCGCCTCCAAGACGAACTGCTGCTGCAGAGAAGACTCTTCCTAAAGTACATCTTGGAGCGGTTCGATGGCGAGCAGCCTGCTTCCTGCAATGAGGCCAGGGCCAAGGCCACGCCCTGGCACCGCCTGCAGACCCTCCTGGGCACCGGGGCCATCGGGCCCTGCTCTTTGGAGAGCCTCATCGCATCTTCCTCCCATGATGGAGAAGGGCAGCGGAAAACCCACCAGAGCTTAAAAGACACTCGCCTCCAGGAGGAAGGGAACAGCATGGAGTCTTTGCTTGAGGCTGTGGGGCAAGACTGGACGCCGCACTGCTCGGACTCCCCGCCGCAAGGAACGACCTGCAGCAGGCGGTCTGTGGCAGAGGTGGGTGTTCAGACTGTAGGGCAGCAGGAGGACTGGCTGCCTGGTAGCAGTCACAGCAGGCTGCAGGAGCAGAACGCCCACCTCCAGAGTGCCCTGAAGGACCTCGAGAGGCGATGCAGTGTCCTTCAAGAGGAGAACTGTCTTCTGAGGAAGGCAAGCTCTCCTGAAGTGCAGGAGGAGCAGGAGAGGATCAAGCAGAAGACTGCTAAGCTGGGTCTCATTGCCAAGCAGCTGCAAGAAAGAGCCAGGCAGCTGGAGACCAGCCATTGCCTGATCAATACTCAAATGCCACTGCCCATCCAAAGCTCCACTGAGGAACTGCGCATGACATCGTCTCCTCAGCAGAGGGCTGGAGAAATGGGAGAGCCTGCCAGAGCTTCCCTGGCACAGGACGAGCAGGTGACTTCTCACAGAAGGCGGCTGAGGAGCTTCAGGCCCAAGCGGCTGCAGATGAAGAAGGCTCCTATTATGTGAGCAGCCACTGCCAAGCTTGTGAGGAGTTACAGGTGCAGCTTATGGAGATGACAAATGAAAACACCCGACAAAGAAAGGCAAAAAGAGAAAGAAAAGAGAAAGATCCAGCCGTATCGTTGCCAGGCCGCACCAGGCTACCCTGGGAGTAAACAAGGAATCCATCCTCCTGGAGGCTATGAGAAAACAACCGGCAGTGCTTCGAGCATTCATAGCTCGATACAGCTATGATCCTTTCGATGGTCTCAATGAGCGCCCTACACCAGAGCTCCCTCTAGTCGCTGGACAATATGTTTACATCTTTGGAGACATGGATGAAGACAGTTGCTATGTGGGAGAGCGGACCGGCGGCACAAGAGGATTTGTCCCCTCTAATCTTGTTGAAGAAGTTTCAGATGACCACCTGATGACACCAGAGTCTCCAGAGACAAGTGACTGGTACGAGGACACAGATGACGCCCGTCCTGTCTTCTTACACCTTCTTATTAAATCTTTTCTTAACTATCTCTCTGTGTACTCTCGCTCCTTCTCCTGTGTGTATGTGAACTGAAAAGACTATGCGCCAGCTACTGGAGTCAAGCAGGGGGTGCAGGCACCCCTGGCTTGTGGTGCCAGCTACTGGAGTGGGTCCCAGTGCAGCTAGTGGAGTGAGTGGGGGACGGGGGGCCTTAGTGCAGCCACTGCAGCGAGTGGGGGTCTTGGCCACCAGGCACTGGGGTGGGAACCGCGTGTGTCCTGCAAACCACCTGCTGGGGGCGGACCAGCACGAGTGAGGTGTGTGAGAGGCTCTGTGAGCGCCTGTATCTTCCCCAGACGTGGTGCGCTTGGGGTGTGCGTGTGCATTCACCAGCAAACTTCAAGCTGGACCAGCTGGTGAGTAGGGGGTCCTCGGGCTGAGGAAGCACACATTGTTCAGGTTGTAGCAGCCCGCTCCGACACTGCCTGCTTTCTGCCAGGCCATGCAAATCTTCCACAGAGGAAGCAGCACCCTTTGTGGCAAAGCCATTCTCTCACTAACGCCTGCAAGGAAATCAGATGCTAAAGGAGGTTCTAGTCTTGTGGCTGAAGAAAGGCTTTTTAGAAAGCAGTCCTCTGAACAGGAGCACCCAGAAGAACCAGCTCTCATCTAGAACCCCCACACACAAAGTAGAGGCAGCCTTATCGCTGCCATTCTCCTTCACCCCGCCACACACAGCTTTGGAAAAGGGCTGCTTCCTTTTGCTCATGTGCAAGAAAGTACTTCTCTCATTTCACTAACTCTGGCCAACTTCCTTTCCATCCACAGTCTTGCATCTGATTACTAGTCCAATTAGGCGTTTGCACTGACTGTCACTTACGCCGCAAATTTCTGTGTGTAATCACCTGGTAAGAAGTGTTAAGAGCAAAGACATAAAGAAGCAAGTAACTAGCACGCAAGGTAACCCCGCTCATATCGCACTTTTCTGCAAGCCATCTTGTCTTTCAGAGAAGGCTGTCTGTACTCACAGGAGTCACTCTGTGTGATGGCCATCGCTCCCCTCTGTAAGAGAGGAGAAAGCTCTGGTTGACAAAAGAGTGTCAAGCACTCTTGTTACTGAAGCAATGGTTAAAGTATTTTATTTGATAACTAATTTAATTTAAACCACTGTGTGTAGTCCTGAGCTATGTTAATAAATGGGGAATCTTACTGGGGCTAGTTCTTACTGAAAGTAAGTACTTCACTACTTGAAGACTTCCTGAAGCAAGCGAACAATTGCAGTTATCTGTTATCAAATGTAACATCATTTACTGTCAGAAGTAATGGCAGCAGTCACCTAACCAATTTCAAATGAGAAATGTCAAGAGGCCCAGTCTTAGCTGCTGTCCGGTATCTAGAGTGCAAAACATAAGCCACGCTACAAACAGAAAATCACCTTAAGATCAACATTTAGCTGCAATATTTGCAGGGCCAGGCGCTGCTGGCGGCGGGGGGGAGAGGGGTGCAGAGGTGGCGCCAGGCGGCCTCGCTGTCATACACCTCGTGGAGGTAGTGGCAGGTCTGGCCCAGTCTCAGCAGGTCGGGCACCGTCAGGAAGGAGATGATGTGCAGTGGCTGTGGGGAGGGGGGAGAGCATCAACCCTGGGACCCCCCCTTGCTTTGAGGGGGAGACCCCAGCCCCACCATCCCCCCGCTCAACTCACCATCTCAGGGGGGAGACGCTGGATGGCGGCTTGTGGGGTTGCCTCGGCTGCGGGGAGGGGATGTGGGTGAGCTGGTGGTGGGCAGCCCCACAGCAAGCATCACCCCCCACCCATCCTCGCGCACTCCACCGTCACACCGGCGGCCTCACCGTCACCCTGGCAGCCTCACCGTCACGTCCTCGTCACCGTCTGGCGAGCGCCGGCAGCGATAGCGGCAAGAAGCCCGGTGGCCCATGGCTGCTGTCTAGTGGCACGGCCATGGGATACTGACTCTCTGTGAGCCAGGGCCTCCCATGGAGACTGGGGGTTCTGGAGCATGGGGGTGGGTGGGGGAGTGGGGGGGAGGGATGGAGGGGGGAAGAGGGGCCGCAGGTCTGGGCCCAGGGCTGCTGGGCCTCGGGGCAGGCCCCATGTGTGCCATGTTGAGGCTCGGCCTGGCCGCCAGCAGAGCCCGCCTTCTTCTCACATCGGTCTTCACTGGCACAGGTTTGGGGGGCTGTCAGTCTCCTCTCCTGAGGTGATGCTGCCTCTGATTGGTCACCTAGGCTGTCACTCTGCCCTGGTTTGATGCCTGCCCTTTCCTGAGGGCTGCCTCTGAGCAGCCCCAGGTGGTCAGGCTGCCCAGATGCAGTTCACCTGAGGTGATGTTCTCCCCGACTGGCCCACTGGGCTGTCACTCTGACCTGGTTTGGGGCTCGCACGTCCCATCCCTGAGGTGATGCTGCCTCTGACTGGCTGCCTGGGGTGGTCACCCTCCCGCCACCAACAGTGCCCGCCCTTCCCTGAGGTGATGTTTCATCTGACTGGCTGCCTGGGATTTTCCCCTTGCTCCTTCCATCAAATGATGGGTCAGGCAGTTTATCTGTCATCCGTGTGCTGCTCTCCCACCAGGCGTGATTGGTGGAGCCAGCATGCCCCGCCCCCACACGTTGCCCAGCTTTTTCGACTCTTGCCCCCTTTCCTGCAGGCCTCGAAGCTTGATTGGATGGCTACATATCAATCACGTGCCTTGCCCCCACCTCCTCAAATGCGATTGGCTGTCCTGGGTCCCCTGACTCCCCACAGACTACTAGGCGGATGTTGCCAGGCGACAAGCTGCGCCTTTAGGGTTTAGACCCTCAACTTGAAACCGTGGGCCCTAGAAGAAGGCTATGGGTCACAAAAGACAGGTTTGGACCCTAAAAATGAGGATTTCGGCCCTAAAAAAGGGGCGTTGGGCACTCAAAAGAATGGGCTAGGTGCTAAAAAGGAAGCTTTGGACCCTGAAAAGGAGGGGAACCTCTTGGTTCCTCAGTGACCCCCAGAAAGGAAGCTTTGGTCATGAATATAGGGCTTTGGGCACTCCAATGGAGGCTTCCAGCTGTAAAAGAGGGCTTTGGACCCTCAAAATGAGAGGAGGGGTCATGTGTAATCAAAATAACCAAAACGTCTCGTGATGTTCCAAGCCAGACTAGTCAAAAGGACTCAACGAGACGATGAACGCAACTGCACATTCACAGGAGACGGCATTAGGTGACACAAATTTTGTGTGCTGGGGGTGGGCGGGCCATACCTCATAAGGCCACACAGCCCCACCCCTCCTTTGTGTGCTGGCGGTGGGGGCAGGGCCAGGACATACCTTACAAGGCCACACAGCCCCACCCCTCCTTTGTGTGCTGGGAGCCAGGACACGTATATAAGGCCATGCTCGCCCACCCCTGGCTGATGGCAGACGCTGTCTCTGCTCCTGCACGGTCAAGGGAGGCAGCAGCTGCTGAGAGGGAGTGACGCACGACGTTGGTGGCTGTTGGTGGCAGCGTTTGGTTGCCATCCCTGCAGCCATGAGCCGGGACAGTGCGGGACGGGGGCCCGGGGTGCGCAGCCGCCCCTCGCCCTGCCGGGGCCTGGCGCAGAAGGATGAGCACAAGCGGCAGCTGGAGAGGCTGCAGGCTGAGCTGGAGGCTGAGCGACTCCGCTCCCAAGAGCTGTGCCGCCACTTTGCCGCCGAAACTCGCAAGCTGAAGGAGGCCGCAGAGCGGGATCGGCAGCTCCTGGCCGAACGGCTACACTCCAAATGGGAGCAGCGGCAGGCATGGGAGCTCCAGCGGCTGCGGGAGCTGAACCAGCGGCAGCGGGAGGTGGAGATCCGCCAGCTGCTGCGCTCGAAGGAGGCTGAGCTGCACGAGGTGCAGGGGGTGCTGCAGCAGCAGCGCGACGACGCCATCCGTCAGGCACGGGACCTGCAGCAGCAGCTGGCCAAGGAGTTGGTGAGAGGCGCCTCGAGCAGCAGCGAGGCCCACATTAAGCTCCAGGACGTCCTCAGCAAGCTGCGCTGGGAGACCAATAGCGAGGAGGCTGCTCACATCCTCCGCCTCCAAGACGAACTGCTGCTGCAGAGAAGACTCTTCCTAAAGTACATCTTGGAGCGGTTCGATGGCGAGCAGCCTGCTTCCTGCAATGAGGCCAGGGCCAAGGCCACGCCCTGGCACCGCCTGCAGACCCTCCTGGGCACCGGGGCCATCGGGCCCTGCTCTTTGGAGAGCCTCATCGCATCTTCCTCCCATGATGGAGAAGGGCAGCGGAAAACCCACCAGAGCTTAAAAGACACTCGCCTCCAGGAGGAAGGGAACAGCATGGAGTCTTTGCTTGAGGCTGTGGGGCAAGACTGGACGCCGCACTGCTCGGACTCCCCGCCGCAAGGAACGACCTGCAGCAGGCGGTCTGTGGCAGAGGTGGGTGTTCAGACTGTAGGGCAGCAGGAGGACTGGCTGCCTGGTAGCAGTCACAGCAGGCTGCAGGAGCAGAACGCCCACCTCCAGAGTGCCCTGAAGGACCTCGAGAGGCGATGCAGTGTCCTTCAAGAGGAGAACTGTCTTCTGAGGAAGGCAAGCTCTCCTGAAGTGCAGGAGGAGCAGGAGAGGATCAAGCAGAAGACTGCTAAGCTGGGTCTCATTGCCAAGCAGCTGCAAGAAAGAGCCAGGCAGCTGGAGACCAGCCATTGCCTGATCAATACTCAAATGCCACTGCCCATCCAAAGCTCCACTGAGGAACTGCGCATGACATCGTCTCCTCAGCAGAGGGCTGGAGAAATGGGAGAGCCTGCCAGAGCTTCCCTGGCACAGGACGAGCAGGTGACTTCTCACAGAAGGCGGCTGAGGAGCTTCAGGCCCAAGCGGCTGCAGATGAAGAAGGCTCCTATTATGTGAGCAGCCACTGCCAAGCTTGTGAGGAGTTACAGGTGCAGCTTATGGAGATGACAAATGAAAACACCCGACAAAGAAAGGCAAAAAGAGAAAGAAAAGAGAAAGATCCAGCCGTATCGTTGCCAGGCCGCACCAGGCTACCCTGGGAGTAAACAAGGAATCCATCCTCCTGGAGGCTATGAGAAAACAACCGGCAGTGCTTCGAGCATTCATAGCTCGATACAGCTATGATCCTTTCGATGGTCTCAATGAGCGCCCTACACCAGAGCTCCCTCTAGTCGCTGGACAATATGTTTACATCTTTGGAGACATGGATGAAGACAGTTGCTATGTGGGAGAGCGGACCGGCGGCACAAGAGGATTTGTCCCCTCTAATCTTGTTGAAGAAGTTTCAGATGACCACCTGATGACACCAGAGTCTCCAGAGACAAGTGACTGGTACGAGGACACAGATGACGCCCGTCCTGTCTTCTTACACCTTCTTATTAAATCTTTTCTTAACTATCTCTCTGTGTACTCTCGCTCCTTCTCCTGTGTGTATGTGAACTGAAAAGACTATGCGCCAGCTACTGGAGTCAAGCAGGGGGTGCAGGCACCCCTGGCTTGTGGTGCCAGCTACTGGAGTGGGTCCCAGTGCAGCTAGTGGAGTGAGTGGGGACGGGGGGCCTTAGTGCAGCCACTGCAGCGAGTGGGGGTCTTGGCCACCAGGCACTGGGGTGGGAACCGCGTGTGTCCTGCAAACCACCTGCTGGGGGCGGACCAGCACGAGTGAGGTGTGTGAGAGGCTCTGTGAGCGCCTGTATCTTCCCCAGACGTGGTGCGCTTGGGGTGCGCTTGGGGTGTGCGTGTGCATTCACCAGCAAACTTCAAGCTGGACCAGCTGGTGAGTAGGGGGTCCTCGGGCTGAGGAAGCACACATTGTTCAGGTTGTAGCAGCCCGCTCCGACACTGCCTGCTTTCTGCCAGGCCATGCAAATCTTCCACAGAGGAAGCAGCACCCTTTGTGGCAAAGCCATTCTCTCACTAACGCCTGCAAGGAAATCAGATGCTAAAGGAGGTTCTAGTCTTGTGGCTGAAGAAAGGCTTTTTAGAAAGCAGTCCTCTGAACAGGAGCACCCAGAAGAACCAGCTCTCATCTAGAACCCCCACACACAAAGTAGAGGCAGCCTTATCGCTGCCATTCTCCTTCACCCCGCCACACACAGCTTTGGAAAAGGGCTGCTTCCTTTTGCTCATGTGCAAGAAAGTACTTCTCTCATTTCACTAACTCTGGCCAACTTCCTTTCCATCCACAGTCTTGCATCTGATTACTAGTCCAATTAGGCGTTTGCACTGACTGTCACTTACACCGCAAATTTCTGTGTGTAATCACCTGGTAAGAAGTGTTAAGAGCAAAGACATAAAGAAGCAAGTAACTTGCACGCAAGGTAACCCCGCTCATATCGCACTTTTCTGCAAGCCATCTTGTCTTTCAGAGAAGGCTGTCTGTACTCACAGGAGTCACTCTGTGTGATGGCCATCGCTCCCCTCTGTAAGAGAGGAGAAAGCTCTGGTTGACAAAAGAGTGTCAAGCACTCTTGTTACTGAAGCAATGGTTAAAGTATTTTATTTGATAACTAATTTAATTTAAACCACTGTGTGTAGTCCTGAGCTATGTTAATAAATGGGGAATGTACTGGGGCTAGGTCTTACTGAAAGTAAGTACTTCACTACTTGAAGACTTCCTGAAGCAAGCGAACAATTGCAGTTATCTGTTATCAAATGTAACATCATTTACTGTCAGAAGTAATGGCAGCAGTCACCTAACCAATTTCAAATGAGAAATGTCAAGAGGCCCAAGTCTTAGCTGCTGTCCAGTATCTAGAGTGCAAAACATAAGCCACGCTACAAACAGAAAATCACCTTAAGATCAACATTTAGCTGCAATATTTGCAGGGCCAGGCGCTGCTGGCGGCGGGGGGGAGAGGGGTGCAGAGGTGGCGCCAGGCGGCCTCGCTGTCATACACCTCGTGGAGGTAGTGGCAGGTCTGGCCCAGTCTCAGCAGGTCGGGCAGCGTCAGGAAGGAGATGATGTGCAGTGGCTGTGGGGAGGGGGGGGAGCATCAACGCTGGGACCCCCCCTTGCTTTGAGGGGGAGACCCCAGCCCCACCACCCCCCCGCTCAACTCACCATCTCAGGGGGGAGACGCTGGATGGCGGCTTGTGGGGTTGCCTCGGCTGCGGGGAGGGGATGTGGGTGAGCTGGTGGTGGGCAGCCCCACAGCAAGCATCACCCCCCACCCATCCTCGCGCACTCCACCGTCACACCGGCGGCCTCACCGTCACCCTGGCAGCCTCACCGTCACGTCCTCGTCACCGTCTGGCGAGCGCCGGCAGCGATAGCGGCAAGAAGCCCGGTGGCCCATGGCTGCTGTCTAGTGGCACGGCCATGGGATACTGACTCTCTGTGAGCCAGGGCCTCCCATGGAGACTGGGGGTTCTGGAGCATGGGGGTGGGTGGGGGAGTGGGGGGGAGGGATGGGAGGGGGGGAAGAGGGGCCGCAGGTCTGGGCCCAGGGCTGCTGGGCCTCGGGGCAGGCCCCATGTGTGCCATGTTGAGGCTCGGCCTGGCCGCCAGCAGAGCCCGCCTTCTTCTCACATCGGTCTTCACTGGCACAGGTTTGGGGGGCTGTCAGTCTCCTCTCCTGAGGTGATGCTGCCTCTCATTGGTCACCTAGGCTGTCACTCTGCCCTGGTTTGATGCCTGCCCTTTCCTGAGGGCTGCCTCTGAGCAGCCCCAGGTGGTCAGGCTGCCCAGATGCAGTTCACCTGAGGTGATGTTCTCCCCGACTGGCCCACTGGGCTGTCACTCTGACCTGGTTTGGGGCTCGCACGTCCCATCCCTGAGGTGATGCTGCCTCTGACTGGCTGCCTGGGGGTGGTCACCCTCCCGCCACCAACAGTGCCCGCCCTTCCCTGAGGTGATGTTTCATCTGACTGGCTGCCTGGGATTTTCCCCTTGCTCCTTCCATCAAATGATGGGTCAGGCAGTTTATCTGTCATCCGTGTGCTGCTCTCCCACCAGGCGTGATTGGTGGAGCCAGCATGCCCCGCCCCCACACGTTGCCCAGCTTTTTCTCATCTTGCCCCCTTTCCTGCAGGCCTCGAAGCTTGATTGGATGGCTCAGACATATCAATCACGTGCCTTGCCCCCACCTCCTCAAATGCGATTGGCTGTCCTGGGTCCCCTGACTCCCCACAGACTACTAGGCGGATGTTGCCAGGCCCTGACAAGCTGCGCCTTTAGGGTTTAGACCCTCAACTTGAAACCGTGGGCCCTAGAAGAAGGCTATGGGTCACAAAAGACAGGTTTGGACCCTAAAAATCAGGATTTCGGCCCTAAAAAGGGGCGTTGGGCACTCAAAAGAATGGGCTAGGTGCTAAAAAGGAAGCTTTGGACCCTGAAAAGGAGGGGAACCTCTGGCTCCCAGTGACCCCCAGAAAGGAAGCTTTGGTCATGAATATAGGGCTTTGGCACTCCAATGGAGGCTTCCAGCTGTAAAAGAGGGCTTTGGACCCTCAAAATGAGAGGAGGGGTCATGTGTAATCAAAATAACCAAAACGTCTCGTGATGTTCCAAGCCAGACTAGTCAAAAGGACTCAACGAGACGATGAACGCAACTGCACATTCACAGGAGACGGCATTAGGTGACACAAATTTTGTGTGCTGGGGGTGGGGCGGGCCATACCTCATAAGGCCACACAGCCCCACCCCTCCTTTGTGTGCTGGCGGTGGGGGCAGGGCCAGGACATACCTTACAAGGCCACACAGCCCCACCCCTCCTTTGTGTGCTGGGAGCCAGGACACGTATATAAGGCCATGCTCGCCCACCCCTGGCTGATGGCAGACGCTGTCTCTGCTCCTGCACGGTCAAGGGAGGCAGCAGCTGCTGAGAGGGAGTGACGCACGACGTTGGTGGCTGTTGGTGGCAGCGTTTGGTTGCCATCCCTGCAGCCATGAGCCGGGACAGTGCGGGACGGGGGCCCGGGGTGCGCAGCCGCCCCTCGCCCTGCCGGGGCCTGGCGCAGAAGGATGAGCACAAGCGGCAGCTGGAGAGGCTGCAGGCTGAGCTGGAGGCTGAGCGACTCCGCTCCCAAGAGCTGTGCCGCCACTTTGCCGCCGAAACTCGCAAGCTCAAGGAGGCCGCAGAGCGGGATCGGCAGCTCCTGGCCGAACGGCTACACTCCAAATGGGAGCAGCGGCAGGTATGGGGAGCTCCAGCGGCTGCGGGAGCTGAACCAGCGGCAGCGGGAGGTGGAGATCCGCCAGCTGCTGCGCTCGAAGGAGGCTGAGCTGCACGAGGTGCAGGGGGTGCTGCAGCAGCAGCGCGACGACGCCATCCGTCAGGCACGGGACCTGCAGCAGCAGCTGGCCAAGGAGTTGGTGAGAGGCGCCTCGAGCAGCAGCGAGGCCCACATTAAGCTCCAGGACGTCCTCAGCAAGCTGCGCTGGGAGACCAATAGCGAGGAGGCTGGCCGCACCCCCGCCTCCAAGACGAACTGCTGCTGCAGAGAAGACTCTTCCTAAAGTACATCTTGGAGCGGTTCGATGGCGAGCAGCCTGCTTCCTGGACTTGAGGCCAGGGCCAAGGCCACGCCCTGGCACCGCCTGCAGACCCTCCTGGGCACCGGGGCCATCGGGCCCTGCTCTTTGGAGAGCCTCATCGCATCTTCCATGATGGAGAAGGGCAGCGGAAAACCCACCAGAGCTTAAAAGACACTCGCCTCCAGGAGGAAGGGAACAGCATGGAGTCTTTGCTTGAGGCTGTGGGGCAAGACTGGACGCCGCACTGCTCGGACTCCCCGCCGCAAGGAACGACCTGCAGCAGGCGGTCTGTGGCAGAGGTGGGTGTTCAGACTGTAGGGCAGCAGGAGGACTGGCTGCCTGGTAGCAGTCACAGCAGGCTGCAGGAGCAGAACGCCCACCTCCAGAGTGCCCTGAAGGACCTCGAGAGGCGATGCAGTGTCCTTCAAGAGGAGAACTGTCTTCTGAGGAAGGCAAGCTCTCCTGAAGTGCAGGAGGAGCAGGAGAGGATCAAGCAGAAGACTGCTAAGCTGGGTCTCATTGCCAAGCAGCTGCAAGAAAGAGCCAGGCAGCTGGAGACCAGCCATTGCCTGATCAATACTCAAATGCCACTGCCCATCCAAAGCTCCACTGAGGAACTGCGCATGACATCGTCTCCTCAGCAGAGGGCTGGAGAAATGGGAGAGCCTGCCAGAGCTTCCCTGGCACAGGACGAGCAGGTGACTTCTCACAGAAGGCGGC
>JAZGTQ010000449.1:0-42702 GCA_037953605.1 Necrosyrtes monachus
ATGCCTGGGTGCCTTTTGGGGAGGGGGTCCTGGATGGTTAGGTCCTGTTTTGGGGGGGTCCTGGACCCCTGGGTGCCTTTTGGGGGGGTCCCGGACCCCCGGGTGCCGTTTGGGTGGGGTCCCGGACCCCTGGGTGCCTTTGGGGTGGGGGTCCTGGATGGTTAGGTCCTGTTTTGGGGGGGTCCTGGACCCCTGGGTGCCTTTGGGGTGGGAGTTCTGGATGCCTGGGTCCCATTTTGGGGGTCCCAGATGCCTGGGTGCCTTTTGGGGAGGGGGTCCTGGATGGTTAGGTCCTGTTTTGGGGGGGTCCTGGACCCCTGGGTGCCTTCGGGGGGGTCCCGGACAAGCAGGTGCCTTTTGGGTGGGGGTCCCGGACCCCTGGGTGCCTTTGGGGTGGGAGTTCTGGATGCCTGGGTCCCATTTTGGGGGTCCCAGATGCCTGGGTGCCTTTTGGGGAGGGGGTCCTGGATGGTTAGGTCCCATTTTGGGGGGGGTCCCGGACACCTGGGTGCCCCCCCAGCCGGCAGCGCCTCGGTGACAGAGGAAGAGCTGGAGCAGATGTTGGAGACGGGACAGAGCGAGGTTTTCATCTCCAATGTGAGCGGAGCACCCATGGGTGCTGGGGGGGGCCCTATGGGTGCCGGGGGGGGGGGGTGGTGTCCAGAGACCCCATAGGTGCCTTATAGCACCCATGGGTGCCCCCCTGGCTATCTCCAGACCTTAAAGGACCTGGGGGGGGTGCCTCAGGGGCACCCATGGTGCTGGGAGGGGGTGTTCAAGGGATGTCAGGGCCACCCATGGGTGCTGGGGGGGCACGGGGGGCACCCATGTGTGCTGGGGGGGGTCTTCAAGGGACGTCAGGGCCACCCATGGGTGCTGGGGGGGCACGGGGGGCACCCATGGGTGCTGGGGGGGGTCTTCAAGGGACGTCAGGGCCACCCATGGGTGTTGGGGGGCAGGGGGAGCACCCATGGGTGCTGGGGGGGGTCTTCAAGGGACGTCAGGGCCACCCATGGGTGCTGGGGGGGCACGGGGGGCACCCATGGGTGCTGGGGGGGGTCTTCAAGGGACGTCAGGGCCACCCATGGGTGTTGGGGGGCAGGGGGAGCACCCATGGGTGCTGGGGGGGGTCTTCAAGGGACGTCAGGGCCACCCATGGGTGTTGGGGGGCAGGGGGAGCACCCATGGGTGCTGGGGGGGGTCTTCAAGGGACGTCAGGGCCACCCATGGGTGCTGGGGGGGCACGGGGGGCACCCATGGGTGCTGGGGGGGGTGTTCAAGGGACGTCAGGGCCACCCATGGGTGCTGGGGGGGCACCCATGGGTGCTGGGGTTCAATGGGGGCAGCCCTGGGTGTCGGTGGTCCGTGGGAGCACCCACGGTGGGGGGGGGGGGGGGGGTGTCTTTGAGGGGCACCCGTAGGTGCTGGGGGGGTGACGGGGGGACCCATAGGTGCTGGGGGGCACCCATAGGTGCTGGGGGCGACGCGGGCGACGCGGGCGGCGCTGGAGGAGGTGGGGGTGCGTCACCGGGAGCTGCAGCGGCTGGAGAGGGGGCTGCGGGAGCTGGGGGAGCTCTTCGCCCTCCTGGGGAGCACCCTCGAGGGGCAGGTGGGTGCTGGGAGGGACTGGGAGGGAGCTGGGAGGAACTGGGTGGGACCGGGAGGCACTGGGGGGGAGCTGGGAGGCGCTGGGCGGTGACTGGGATAGACTGGGAGGCACTGGGGGGGAGCTGGGAGGCACTGGGTGGTGACTGGGATAGACTGGGTGGGACTGGGAGGCACTGGGTGGTGACTGGGATAGACTGGGAGGCACTGGGGGGGAGCTGGGAGGCACTGGGTGGTGATTGGGAGGCACTGGGAGGGAGCTGGGAGGCACTGGATGGTGTCTGGGATAGACTGGGAGGCACTGGGGGGGAGCTGGGAGGCACTGGGTGGTGATTGGGATAGACTGGGTGGGACTGGGAGGCACTGGGTGGTGACTGGGATAGACTGGGAGGCACTGGGGGGGAGCTGGGAGGCACTGGGTGGTGATTGGGAGGCACTGAGAGGGAGCTGGGAGGCACTGGATGGTGACTGGGATAGACTGGGAGGCACTGGGGGGGAGCTGGGAGGCACTGGGTGGTGACTGGGATAGACTGGGTGGGACTGGGAGGCACTGGATGGTGACTGGGATAGACTGGGAGGCACTGGGGGGGAGCTGGGAGGCACTGGGTGGTGATTGGGAGGCACTGAGAGGGAGCTGGGAGGCACTGGATGGTGTCTGGGATAGACTGGGAGGCACCGGGGGGGAGCTGGGAGGCACTGGGTGGTGATTGGGAGGCACTGGGAGGGAGCTGGGAGGCACTGGATGGTGTCTGGGATAGACTGGGAGGCACCGGGGGGGAGCTGGGAGGCACTGGGTGGTGATTGGGAGGCACTGGGAGGGAGCTGGGAGGCACTGGATGGTGACTGGGATAGACTGGGTGGGACTGGGAGGCACTGGGTGGTGACTGGGATAGACTGGGAGGCACTGGGGGGGAGCTGGGAGGCACTGGGTGGTGATTGGGAGGCACTGAGAGGGAGCTGGGAGGCACTGGATGGTGTCTGGGATAGACTGGGAGGCACTGGGGGGGAGCTGGGAAGCACTGGGTGGTGATTGGGAGGCACTGGGAGGGAGCTGGGAGGCACTGGATGGTGACTGGGATAGACTGGGTGGGTCTGGGAGGGAGCTGGGAGGAACTGGGTGGTGACTGGGTGGTGACTGGGATAGATTGGGTGGAACTGGGTGGGGACTGGGAGGGAGCTGGGAGGCACTGGGTGGTGACTGGGATAGACTGGGTGGGACTGGGAGGCACTGGGTGGTGACTGGGATAGGCTAGGAGGGACTGGGAGGGAGCTGGGAGGAACTGGGTGGTGACTGGGATAGACTGCGGGGGACTGGGAGGTCACGAGGGGGCACTGGGAGGACTGGGGCAGGGCACTGGGAGGGAACTAGAGGGCACTGGGATGAACTGGGAGGGGACTGGGGGGCACAGGAGAGCACTGGGATGGTCCTGGAGGAAAGGGGAAGGCACTGGGAGGGAGCTGGGGGCGACTGGGAGAGAACTGGGATGGACGGGAGGTCATCGGGACGCTCTTGGAGGGAAGCGGGGGGTCACTGGGAGGGAACTGGGATGGACTGGGAGAGAACTGGGATGGACGGGAGGTCATCGGGACGCTCTTGGAGGGAAGTGGGGGATCACTGAAAGGGAACTGGGAGGGAACTGGGATGGACTGGGAGAGAACTGGGATGGATGGGAGGTCATCAGGATGGTCTTGGAGGGAAGTGGGGGGTCACTGGGATGGACTGGGAGAGAACTGGGATGGACGGGAGGTCATCGGGATGCTCTTGGAGGGAAGCGGGGGATCACTGAAAGGGAACTGGGATGGACTGGGAGAGAACTGGGATGGACGGGAGGTCATTGGGATGCTCTTGGAGGGAAGCGGGGGGTCACTGAAAGGGAACTGGGAGGGAAATGGGATGGACTGGGAGAGAACTGGGATGGACGGGAGGTCATTGGGATGCTCTTGGAGGGAAGCGGGGGGTCACTAGGAGGGAACTGGGAGGGAACTGGGATGGACTGGGAGAGAACTGGGATGGACGGGAGGTCATCAGGACGCTCTTGGAGGGAAGCGGGGGATCACTGAAAGGGAACTGGGAGGGAAATGGGATGGACTGGGAGAGAACTGGGATGGACGGGAGGTCATCGGGATGCTCTTGGAGGGAAGCGGGGGGTCACTAGGAGGGAACTGGGAGGGAACTGGAATGAACTGGGAGAGAACTGGGATGGACGGGAGGTCATCAGGACGCTCTTGGAGGGAAGTGGGGGATCACTGAAAGGGAACTGGGAGGGAAATGGGATGGACTGGGAGAGAACTGGGATGGACGGGAGGTCATCGGGATGCTCTTGGAGGGAAGCAGGGGGTCACTAGGAGGGAACTGGGATGGACTGGGAGAGAACTGGGATGGACGGGAGGTCATCAGGACGCTCTTGGAGGGAAGCGGGGGGGTCACTGAAAGGGAACTGGGAGGGAACTGGGATGGACTGGGAGAGAACTGGGATGGACGGGAGGTCACCGGGATGCTCTTGGAGGGAAGCGGGGGGTCACTGAAAGGGAACTGGGAGGGAACTGGGATGGACTGGGAGAGAACTGGGATGGACGGGAGGTCATCGGGACGCTCTTGGAGGGAAGCGGGGGGTCACTAGGAGGGAACTGGGAGGGAACTGGGATGGACTGGGAGGGAACTGGGATGGACTGGGAGAGAACTGGGATGGACGGGAGGTCATCGGGACGCTCTTGGAGGGAAGCGGGGGGTCACTGGGAGGGAACTGGGATGGACTGGGAGAGAACTGGGATGGACGGGAGGTCATCAGGACGCTCTTGGAGGGAAGCGGGGGGGTCACTGAAAGGGAACTGGGAGGGAACTGGGATGGACTGGGAGAGAACTGGGATGGACGGGAGGTCACCGGGATGCTCTTGGAGGGAAGCGGGGGGTCACTGAAAGGGAACTGGGAGGGAACTGGGATGGACTGGGAGAGAACTGGGATGGACGGGAGGTCATCGGGACGCTCTTGGAGGGAAGCGGGGGGTCACTAGGAGGGAACTGGGAGGGAACTGGGATGGACTGGGAGGGAACTGGGATGGACTGGGAGAGAACTGGGATGGACGGGAGGTCATCGGGACGCTCTTGGAGGGAAGCGGGGGGTCACTGGGAGGGAACTGGGAGTCACGGGTGGCCTACGGCACTGCCGTACCGGTGCGTGCGTGTCCGTACCGGTCCGTACCAGTCCGTACCGGTCCGTACTGGTCCGTACTGGTCCGTACTGGTGCAGGGCGAGGTGATCGACCGGATCGAGAGGAACATCCAGGACTCGGGGACACGCCTGCGCAAGGGGCAGCAGCACCTGGGGGCGGCGCGGCGCAGCCAGCGCGGGGCGCGACAGGTCCTCCCACCCATGGGTGCCCCCCCGCACCCACCCGGGACCCCCCCCACCCGTGGGTGCCCCCCCCGCACCCACCCGGGACCCCCCCCACCCGTGGGTGCCCCACCCGGGACCCCCCCACCCGTGGGTGACCCCCACACCCACCCGGGACCCCCCCCCACCCATGGGTGCCCCCCTGCACCCACCTGGGACCCCCCCAGGACCCCCCCCACCCATGGGTGCCCACCCAGGACCCCCCCACACCCATGGGTGACCCCCCCGCACCCACCCGGGACCCCCCCCACCCATGGGTGCCCCCCCCCGCACCCACCCGGGACCCCCCCCACCCATGGGTGCCCCCCCGCACCCACCCGGGACCCCCCCCACCCATGGGTGCCCCCCCCCGCACCCACCCGGGACCCCCCCCACCCATGGGTGCCCCCCCGCACCCACCCGGGACCCCCCCCACCCATGGGTGCCCCCCCCGCACCCACCCGGGACCCCCCCCACCCATGGGTGCCCCCCCCGCACCCACCCGGGACACCCCCCCACCCTTGGGTGCCCCCCCCGCACCCACCCGGGACACCCCCCCACCCTTGGGTGCCCCCCCCGCACCCACCCGGGACCCCCCCCACCCGTGGGTGCCCCCCCCGCACCCACCCGGGACCCCCCCCACCCGTGGGTGCCCCACCCGGGACCCCCCCACCCGTGGGTGACCCCCACACCCACCCGGGACCCCCCCCCACCCATGGGTGCCCCCCTGCACCCACCTGGGACCCCCCCAGGACCCCCCCCACCCATGGGTGCCCACCCAGGACCCCCCCACACCCATGGGTGACCCCCCCACACCCACCCGGGACCCCCCCCACCCATGGGTGCCCCCCCCGCACCCACCCTGGACCCCCCCCACCCATGGGTGCCCCCCCCCGCACCCACCCGGGACCCCCCCCACCCATGGGTGCCCCCCCCCGCACCCACCCGGGACCCCCCCCACCCATGGGTGCCCCCCCGCACCCACCCGGGACCCCCCCCACCCATGGGTGCCCCCCCCGCACCCACCCGGGACCCCCCCCACCCATGGGTGCCCCCCCCGCACCCACCCGGGACACCCCCCCACCCTTGGGTGACCCCCACACACCCACCCGGGACCCCCCCCACCCGTGGGTGACCCCCCCGCACCCACCCGGGACCCCCCCCACCCGTGGGTGCCCCCCCCCGCACCCACCCGGGACCCCCCCCCACCCATGGGTGCCCCCCTGCACCCACCTGGGACCCCCCCAGGACCCCCCCCCACCCATGGGTGCCCACCCAGGACCCCCCCACACCCGTGGGTGACCCCCCCGCACCAACCCGGGACCCCCCCCACCCGTGGGTGCCCCCCCACACCCACCCGGGACCCCCCCAGGACCCCCGCACCCATGGGTGCCCACCCAGGACCCCCCACCCACCCATGGGTGCCCCCACACCCCCCCCCAGAACCCCCCCACACCCATGGGTGCCCCCCCCCACCCATGGGTGCCCACCCAGGACCCCCCCCCCACCCGTGGGTGACCCCCCCGCACCCACCCGGGACCCCCCCAGGACCCCCCCCCACCCATGGGTGCCCACCCAAGACCCCCCCCATCCCTGACCCTGCTCCCCCCCCCAGAAGAAGCTGCTGGTGGCCGCTTGCGTCATCGTCACCCTCGTCATCGTCGCCGCCATCGTCGCCGCCGCCCTGGCCACCGGGTAGCTCTCGCCCACCCCCCCCAGGTGAACTGGGATGAACTGGGATGAACTGGGAGGGGCTGGGGGGGGTTACTGGGGGGGGCTGGGAGTGAGGGGGGGGGCTGGGAGGGAGTGGGGGGGTTACGGGGGGGACTGGGAGTGAGTGGGGGGGTTACTGGGGGGAACTGGGAGTGACTGGGGGGTTACTGGGACAAACTGGGGGAACTGGGAGTGACTGGGGGAGGTACTGGGATGAACTGGGGGGGACTGGGATGAAGTGGGAGGGAGTGGGGGGGCTGGGAGTGAGTAGGAGGGTTACTGGGGGGGGGCTGGGAGTGAGTGGGGGGGTTACGGGGGGGGACTGGGGGGTTACTGGGACAAACTGGGGGGGACTGGGATGATCTGGGAGTGAGTGGGGGGGTTACTGGGGGGGACTGGGATGATCTGGGAGTGAGTGGGGGGGTTACTGGGGGGGACTGGGATGATCTGGGAGTGAGTGGGGGGGTTACTGGGGGAACTGGGAGTGACTGGGGGGTTACTGGGACGAACTGGGGGGGACTGGGATGATCTGGGAGTGAGTGGGGAGGTTACTGGGGAGAACTGGGATGATCTGGGAGTGAGTGGGGGGGTTACTGGGGGAACTGGGAGTGACTGGGGGGTTACTGGGACAAACTGGGGGAACTGGGAGTGACTGGGGGAGGTACTGGGATGAACTGGGGGGGACTGGGGTGAAGTGGGAGGGAGTGGGGGGGCTGGGAGTGAGTAGGAGGGTTACTGGGGGGGCTGGGAGTGAGTGGGGGGGTTACAGGGGGGGACTGGGATGATCTGGGAGTGAGTGGGGGGGTTACTGGAGGGGACTGGGATGATCTGGGAGTGAGTTGGGGGGGTTATTGGGGGGGACTGGGATGATCTGGGAGTGAGTGGGGGGGTTACTGGGGGAACTGGGAGTGACTGGGGGGTTACTGGGACGAACTGGGGGGGACTGGGATGATCTGGGAGTGAGTGGGGAGGTTACTGGGGAGAACTGGGATGATCTGGGAGTGGCTGGGGGGGTTACTGGGGGGAACTGGAGTGACGGGGGGTTACTGGGACAAACTGGGGGAACTGGGAGTGACTGGGGGAGGTACTGGGATGAACTGGGGGGGACTGGGATGAAGTGGGAGGGACTGGGGGGGCTGGGATTGAGTGGGGGGGTTACTGGGGGGGGGCTGGGGGGTTACTGGGACAAACCTGGGGGGACTGGGATGATCTGGGAGTGACTAGGGGGGTTACTGGGACAAACTGGGGGAACTGGGCTGAACTGGGAGTGACTGGGGGGGTTACTGGGGGCAACTGGGATGATCTGGGAAGCGAGTGGGGGGGTTACTGGGGGGAACTGGGAGTGACCGGGGGGGGGTTACTGGGACAAACTGGGAGTGACTGGGCCAGCACTGACCACCAGTTTTGCCCCTCCCCTACCAGGTCGCGGTGGTGATGGGGGGGGGGGCGCGGGGGGGGGCGGAGCCTCCTTACTGCTCCGCCCACGCCCCCCCCCCCATTGGCCAACACTAACACCCTCAGCCTTAAACCCCGCCCCTGTCGGCCAGGACCCACTTCCTGTCACGAATGACATCACTTCCTGTCTTGGAAAGGATGGGGGGGGGGGCGCCCCCACCTATGGCGGGCCCGATTCTGAGCACCCATGGGTGGGGGCCGGCCCCAAATAAAGCACTTTTCACCCCAAAAATTTAGCCTGGACACCTTTGGGTGGGGGGGTCTCAAAAAAAAAAAAATTTTGGGGGTGTTTTGGGGGTTTTTTTGGGGGGGGGGGGGAGGGGACGCGGCGATGACACGCGGGGGAGGGGGAGGATGTGACGGGGTGGCACCCGCACCCCCACCCATCCGTTCCCCTCCCCCCCCCCCCCGCACCCACGGGTGTCGCTGCCGGCGGTGAGTACGTGGGGATCCCCCCCCCCGGGGTTTGTCACGTCCCACCACCGCGTCCCCGTCCCCACGTCCCCACCACCCCGGCCACGTCCCCATCCCCACGTCCCCACCACCGCGTCCCCACCGCCGCGTCCTCGTCCCCGTCCCCGCGTCCTCGTCCCCACCACGGCCACGTCCCCACCACCGCGTCCCCATCCCCACGTCCCCACCACCGCGTCCCCATCCCCACGTCCCCACCACCACGGCCACGTCCCCACCACCCCGTCCTCCTCCCCGTCCCCACGTCCCCACCGCCATGTCCTCGTCCCCACCACCTCACCCTTGTCCCCATCCCCATGTCCCCACCACCCCGTCCTCATCCCCGTCCCCACGTCCCCACCACCATGTCCCCATCCCCGCCACAACGTCCCCATCCCCACGTCCCCACCACCACGTCCTCGTCCCCATCCCCACGTCCCCACCGCCACGTCCTCGTCCCCATCCCCACGTCCTCGTCCCCACCACCGCGTCCCCATCCCCACGTCCCCACCACCCCGGCCACGTCCCCATCCCCACGTCCCCACCACCACGTCCTCATCCCCACCACCTCACCCTTGTCCCCATCCCCACATCCCCACCGCCACGTCCCCATCCCCGCCACAACGTCCCCATCCCCACGTCCCCACCACCACGTCCTCGTCCCCGTCCCCACGTCCCCACCACCACGTCCCCATCCCCACGTCCCCACCACCACGTCCCCATCCCCACGTCCCACCACCGCGTCCTCGTCCCCATCCCCACGTCCTCGTCCCCACCACTGTGTCCCCATCCCCACGTCCCCACCACCCCGGCCACGTCCCCATCCCCACGTCCCCACCACCCCGTCCTCCTCCCCGTCCCCACGTCCCCACCACCGCGTCCCCGTCCCCACCACCACGTCCCCACCATCACATCCACGTCCCCACCGTCACGTCCACCTCCCCATCCCCACGTCCCCATCCCCACGTCCCCACCACCCCGTCCTCCTCCCCGTCCCCACGTCCCCACCACCATGGCCATGTCCCCACCACCACGGCCACGTCCCCACCACCCCGTCCTCGTCCCCGTCCCCACGTCCCCACCGCCCCGTCCTCGTCCCCGCCACAACGTCCCCATCCCCACGTCCCCACCACCACGGCCACGTCCCCACCGCCCCGTCCTCGTCCCCATCCCCACGTCCCCACCACCCCGTCCTCGTCCCCACCACCTCACCCTTGTCCCCATCCCCACATCCCCACCGCCACGTCCCCATCCCCGCCACAACGTCCCCATCCCCACGTCCCCACCACCACGTCCTCGTCCCCGTCCCCACGTCCCCACCACCACGTCCCCGTCCCCACCACCACGTCCCCACCATCACATCCACGTCCCCAGCGTCACGTCCACCTCCCCATCCCCACGTCCCCATCCCCACGTCCCCACCACCCCGTCCTCCTCCCCGTCCCCACGTCCCCACCACCATGGCCACGTCCCCACCACCACGGCCACGTCCCCACCACCCCGTCCTCGTCCCCATCCCCACGTCCCCAGCGCCCTGTCCTCGTCCCCGCCGCCACGTCCCCCCGGCGTCCCACCCCACCACGTCCCCCCTGTCTCCCCCCGCTTCTCCAGGCCATGGCCGCTCCTCGCCGTCCCCTCTCCTTCCTCTGGCTCCTGTCCCTCGCGTCCCTCCAACCTTGGTCGCCGGTCACCTCCCGGTGCCACCGCGCCCGGGGCAAAGCCTGCGCCGTCCCCCCCGTCCCCGGCACCCAACCGTTGGGTTGGGGTTTGGACGTCACCACCCTCAACCCCACCGGCGGCCAAGTCCTGGCCATCGGCGACGTCCCCGCCGCCGGCCCGCCGGCCACCTGCCTGCTCTGCCCGGATCCCTCGGACCGGGGCCGACCGCGACGGTTGCCGACGGGCGTCGGAGGTTGGCGGGCGGGCCGGCGGTGCCGGCAGGGGACGCGGGTGGCCACGGGGAGGAGGGCGGTGGGGACGGTGGTGGCCGGGACGGAGGAGGTGGCCCGGGGGTGGCGGGTGGGTCTGGGTGGGGTGGTGGGACCGGGGGTTCAAGGGACGTTGGCCGTGGTCGGCTCCCACTCGCGGGTGGCCGAGTTCGGGCTGCAGCGGCAACGGGAGGACCGCTACGCCTTCGCCAGCCTGGAGATGCACTGCGTCCACTACTGGTGGGTCTTCTCCTGCCGCCGCCGCCGCCTCCTCCTCCTCCTCCTCCTTCTTCATCTCCGTCCCTCCATCTTCTCCATCCCTCCATCTTCTTCATCTTCTCCATCCCTCCATCTTCTTCATCTTCTCCATCCCTCCATCTTCTCCTTCCCTCCATCTTCATCCCTCCATCTTCTCCTTCCCTCCATCTTCTTCATCTTCGTCCCTCCATCTTCTTCATCTTCTCCATCCCTCCATCTTCTCCTTCCCTCCATCTTCATCCCTCCATCTTCTCCTTCCCTCCATCTTCTTCATCTTCGTCCCTCCATCTTCTTCATCTCTCCATCTTCTTCAGCTCTTGCACCTCCTTCACCTACATCTTCTCCTTCCCTCCATCTTCTCCATCCCTCCATCTTCTCCTTCCCTCCATCTTCATCCCTCCATCTTCTCCATCTTCTCCTTCCCTCCATCTTCTCCTTCCCTCCATCTTCTCCTTCCCTCCATCTTCTCCATCCCTCCATCTTCATCCCTCCATCTTCTCCATCCCTCCATCTTCTTCATCTTCGTCCCTCCATCTTCTTCATCTTCTCCATCCCTCCATCTTCTCCTTCCCTCCATCTTCATCCCTCCATCTTCTCCATCCCTCCATCTTCTTCATCTTCTCCATCCCTCCATCTTCTTCATCTTCTCCATCCCTCCATCTTCTCCTTCCCTCCATCTTCATCCCTCCATCTTCTCCATCCCTCCATCTTCTTCATCTTCGTCCCTCCATCTTCTTCATCTCTCCATCTTCTTCAGCTCTTGCACCTCCTTCACCTACATCTTCTCCTTCCCTCCATCTTCTCCATCCCTCCATCTTCTCCATCTTCTCCTTCCCTCCATCTTCTCCTTCCCTCCATCTTCTCCTTCCCTCCATCTTCTCCATCCCTCCATCTTCTCCATCCCTCCATCTTCTTCATCTTCTCCTTCCCTCCATCTTCTCCTTCCCTCCATCTTCATCTTCTCCATCCCTCCATCTTCTCCATCTTCTCCATCCCTCCATCTTCTTCATCCCTCCATCTTCTTCATCCCTCCATCTTCTCCATCCCTTCCACCTCCTCCATCTTCATCTTCTCCATCCCTCCATCTTCTCCATCTTCTTCATCTGTCCATCTTCATCCCTCCATCTTCTCCATCCCTTCCACCTCCTCCATCTTCATCTTCTCCATCCCTCCACCTTCTTCATCCCTCCATCTTCTTCAGCTCTTGCACCTCCTCCACCTCCATCTTCTCCATCCCTCCATCTTCTCCATCTTCTCCTTCCCTCCATCTTCTCCTTCCCTCCATCCTCTCCATCCCTCCATCTTCTCCATCCCTCCATCTTCTCCGTCCCTTCCACCTCCTCCACCTCCATCTTCTCCATCCCTCCATTTCCTCCATCTCCTCCGTCACCTCCTCCTCTGCCCCCCCCCTCCATCCCTCCTCCCCCTTGGCCCCACGTCCTTCTGTCCTTCCCCCCGTCCCTCCATCCCCCCCCCAACATCCCCACGCGACCCCACAGACCCCTCTATCACACCCGCAACCCCCCCGACACCCCATAGCACCCCCCATAGACCCAGCCAACACCCCCGATCACCCCATAGACCCCCAAATCACCCCATAGACCCCCCCAGTCACCCCATAGACCCATCCAACACCCCCAATCACCCCGTAGACCCCCCCAATCACCCCGTAGACCCCCCCAAATCACCCCGTAGACCCCCCAATCACCCCATAGACCCCCCCAGTCACCCCATAGACCCCCCAAATCACCCCGTAGACCCATCCAACACCCCCAATCACCCCGTAGACCCCCCCAATCACCCCGTAGACCCCCCCAAATCACCCCGTAGACCCCCCAATCACCCCATAGACCCCCCCAGTCACCCCATAGACCCCCCAAATCACCCCGTAGACCCATCCAACACCCCCAATCACCCCATAGACCCCCAAATCACCCCATAGACCCCCCCAGTCACCCCATAGACCCATCCAACACCCCAATCACCCCGTAGACCCCCCAAATCACCCCGTAGACCCCCCCAATCACCCCGTAGACCCCCCCAAATCACCCCATAGACCCCCCAATCACCCCATAGACCCCCCCAAATCACCCCGTAGACCCCCCCAATCACCCCGTAGACCCCCCCAAATCACCCCATAGACCCCCCAATCACCCCATAGACCCCCCCAGTCACCCCATAGACCCCCCAAATCACCCCATAGACCCCCCAGTCACCCCGTAGACCCCCCCCCAGTCACCCCATAGTCCTCCCACCCCCGCCATGTCTCACCCCCCCACCCTTTCCGTGTCCCCCCCCCCCGCAGGACCTGGGTCTCCCCTGACGCCCGCCCGTCCCCCCACTTCCTCCGCGCCGTACGGGCCCTGCCCCCCCGCTTCACCGCCGCCACGGCGGCCGACTACGCGGAGCTGCTGGCCGCCTACGGCACCCATTACGTCCGGGGGGCCCAGCTGGGCGGGCGCCTACGAGCCGTCACCGCCATCCGTTCCTGCCGGGCCGCCATGACGGGCGCCAGCGCCCAAGAAGTGGCCGATTGCTTAGGGGTGGAGGTGACGGCCGGCGGAGGCGCCGGGAGGATCGGCGCCACGGCCAACGCGTGCCGCCGGGCCCGGGTGAACAACGAAGCCAACGCCACCTTCAACGAGGTCTACAGCGAGCGGTTGGTGGAGGTGGAAGGAGGCGAAGAACATGGCGACCTACTCTACGGCAGGCCCGAGGCCTACGCAAAATGGCTGCAAGGCCTCCCTGCCGCCCCGGGGCTGGTGGCGGCCGACGTCCGGCCCCTCCACACCCTCTTGCCCCGGGACGAGCCCCGGCGAGCGGCGCTACGGGCGGCCGTCGGCCATTACATCACTTGGCGGGCTTTGCGGGTCAACTGCAGCCAGGCCTGCCCCGGCGGCCATCTTGCGGGGCCGTGCCAATGCGGTTGCCCCGCCAACGCCGTCGTCACCCCCGACTGCTGCTCGCGGCGGCGCGGCTTGGCGCGGTTGACGGTGTTGGTGCAGGGCGGGCAGGGCTGGCGGGGGGACCACTTCTCGATGACCGACGCTTACGTCCGGGTGATTTTCGGGGGGCGGCGGGTGCAGACGGCCACGGTGTGGAACAACAACCGGCCGCGGTGGGGGGCCCGGTTAGATTTGGGGACGGTGGAGCTGCCCCCCGGCGCCAAGTTGAGGGTGGAGGTGTGGGACGAGGACAACAAGTGGGACGACGACCTGTTGGGGGTCTGCGAGGAGCCGGTGGAAGCCGGCGCCAACCGGGAGATCGTCTGTTTCCCCGGGGGCGGGCGCCTGGAGTTCAGCTACCGGGCGACCTGCGGACCCTCCCTGGGGGGGCCCCTCTGCCACGACTACGTGCCGCAGCCCCCCGAGGGCAACGGGCGGCTCTACCGATTCTCCCGGTGGCCCCCCGGCCCTGGAGATGGACCCGTGAACTGGCCCAACCAAGACGAAGAGGAGGAGGAGGAGGAGGAAGATGGCTCCCAGAACCCCGACCTTGAAGCCTTCTGGGGGTCCCCGGTGGCCCCCGGGAGGAACGGCTCCTCTGCCGAATCCCGAGAGATGGAGACGGGTTTTGGGGAAGACCTTGGAGACCACCCGGATCTGCTGGGTGAGCCCACGGATGCTTTCGGTGACCTCCCAGCACCTTGGTTTGGCTTTGAGGAGCGTTCGTCGGAGGTGGATCCATCATCCGGCTTCCAGGAGGATCCGCCAGACCTCCGGAATCCATCTTCCGGCTTCCAGAAGGATCCACCAGACCTCCGGGATCCATCATCCGGCTTCCAGGAGGGTCCGCCAGACCTCCGGAATCCAGCTTCCGGCTTCCAGGAGGGTCCGCCAGACTTCCAGGATCCATCATCCGGCTTCCAGAAAGATCCACCAGACTTCCAGGATCCATCATCCGGCTTCCAGGAGGGTCCGCCAGACCTCCAGGATCCATCTTCCGGCTTCCAGAAGGATCCACCAGACCTCCGGAATCCAGCTTCCAGCTTCCAGAAGGATCCACCGGACCTCCAGGATCCAGCTTCCAGCTTCCAGAAGGATCCACCGGACCTCCAGGATCCATCATCTGGCTTCCAGGAAGATCCGCCGGATGCGGATCCGTCATCCAGCTCCGGATGGGGTCCTCCAGCCCCATAGCGTCCATCCCGCACTTTCAAGGAGGGTCCTCCAGGATCCCCCCCCACCCCCCCACCCCGGTCCAGCATCCATCCCCGAATCCCGCCCCTCCCGGATCCCCAATTCCGGTGTTGCAAGGCCTGATGGGAGCCTCCGCTCGAGGCCGGGGGGGCGGGGGGGAGGCAGGAGTTGATTAAATGCTTTTTTGCCGCAGCCCCCGAGTCTGTGAGGTCTTTCAGCAGGGACTGGGAGCTACTGGGAGGCACTGGGAGGGGCGGGGGCAGCACTGGGAGGGTTCTTCAGGACCACAGACACCCTCCCCCCCCCTCCAGCACCCCATAGATGTCCCAGACACCCCATAGACCCCCCCAACACCCCCAGTCACCCCATAGACCCCCCCAGTAACCCCATAGCACCCTGTAGACCCCCCCAGTCACCCCACAGCACCCCCCCAACGACCCTATAGACCCCCAGACACCCCATAGAACCCCCCCCCAGGCACCCCATAGATCCCCAGTCACCCCATAGACCCCCCCAACGACCCTATAGACCCCCATAGCACCCTATAGACCTCCCCAGTCACCCCATGGCACCCCCCCAATGACCCTATAGACCCCCAGACACCCCCCCAGGCACCCCATAGATCCCCTTAGCACCCCACAGACACCCCCGAGGAACCCCATAGACCCCCCCAGTCACCCCATAGACCCCCAACCACCCTATAGACTCCCATAGCACCCCATAGACCCCCCCAGGCACCCCATAGACCCCCCCCAACGACCCTATAGACCCCCATAGCACCCCATAGACCCCCCCAGTCACCCCATAGACTCCCCAACCACCCTATAGACCCCCATAGCACCCCATAGACCTCCCCAGGCACCCCATAGACCCCCCCCAATGACCCTATAGACCCCCACAGCACCCCCCAGTCACCCCATAGCACCCCATAGACCCCCCCAACGACCCTATAGACCCCCATAGCACCCTATAGACCTCCCCAGTCACCCCACAGCACCCCCCCAACGACCCTATAGACCCCTATAGCACCCCCCCAGTCACCCCATAGCACCCCATAGACCCCCCCAACGACCCTATAGACCCCCAGACACCCCATAGACCCCCCCAGTCACCCCACAGCACCCCCCCAACGACCCTATAGACCCCTATAGCACCCCCCAGTCACCCCATAGCACCCCATAGACCCCCCCCAATGACCCTATAGACCCCCAGACACCCCATAGACCCCCCCAGTCACCCCATAGACCCCCCCAACCACCCTATAGACCCCATAGCACCCCATAGACCCCCCCCAGTCACCCCATAGACCCCCCCAACGACCCTATAGACCCCCATAGCACCCCATAGACCCCCCCAGTCACCCCACGGCACCCCCCCAATGACCCTATAGACCCCCAGACACCCCATAGTTCCCCTCAGACACCCCCGAGCAACCCCACAGACCCCCCCAATCACCCCATAGACCCCCCCAATGACCCTATAGACCCCCAGATCCCCCCCCAGTCACCCCATAGCACCCCATAACCTTCCCCCCCCCCCCGCCCCCACCGAACACCCAGGTTTGGGTTTTTTTTGTTTTTTGGGGGTTTTTTTTTTTTTTTTTGGTACCCACCGCGCCGAAGGGCCCCAAACATCCGGAGAAAGGGGGGGGAACCCTCCCCCACCGGTGTCTGGGCCCCACGGAACGGGGTGGGGGGGGGGGGGGGAGAAATCCACCCGAGTGACGTGGAGGGCAGAAGAACGCACCGGCGTTGTGCCCCATAGCGACCCACGGCACCCCATAGCGTCCCACGGCCCCCCCCCACTAACACAGGTGAGCCCTATTTCCCCCCCCCCACCTCCACTGCCCCCCCGCCCCCCCAAAAACCTTCTGGGCCCCATAGCGGCTCCGTAGGAACCCCATAGAGCTCCTTCCAGCCCCATAGATCTCCCCCAGCCCCATAGGGCCCCCCCCAGCCCCATAGAGTCCCTTAAGGACCCCCCCAGCCCCATAGATCTCCCCCAGCCCCATAGCAGCCCCATAGGGCCCCCCCAGCCCCATAGAAGCCCCTTAAGGACCCCCCCAGCCCCATAGAGCCCCATATCAGCCCCTTAAGGACCCCCCAGCCCCACAGATCCCCTTAAGGACCCCCCCCAGCCCCATAGAGCCCCTAAAGGACCCCCCCAGCCCCATAGAAGCCCCTAAAGGACCCCCCCAGCCCCATAGAGCCCCACAGCAACCCCTTAGGGGCTCCCCCAGACCCATAGATCCCCTTAGGCCCCCCCCTAGATCTCCCCCAGCCCCATAGAAGCCCCTAAAGGACCCCCCCAGCCCCATAGAGCCCCTTAAGGACCCCCCCCAGCCCCATAGAAGCCCCTTAAGGACCCCCTCCAGCCCCATAGAAGCCCCTAAAGGACCCCCCCAGCCCCATAGAGCCCCTGAAGGACCCCCCCAGCCCCATAGAAGCCCCTTAAGGACCCCCCCAGCCCCATAGCCACCCCATAGATTCCCCCCCCAGCCCCATAGAGTCGTGTGTCCCCCCAGCCATGACCCCACTGTGGGTGCTGGCTCTGCTGTGGGTCCCGGGAGCTGTGGGGCACCCCACGGCGTCACCCCGGGACTGGGCCCCCCCCTGCGGGCTCTGCCTGTGGGTAATGGTGGGACTGGGAGCACTGGGGGGGGTCATGGTGGTGGCGGGGGGGCTGCTGTGCCAATGGTTTCTGCGGGGGGGTCCCCCGCCCCAACCCGAGTTGTGGGGTGCCCCCCCGCCGCCGTGGGGTGACGAGGAGCCCCTCCCACTTTCTCCGATTTGGGGACCCCCCCCGGGGCCCCCCCAGCCCCGCATCACACTCCAGGACATCGGGGACTTCTTTCAGCGGGGGGGGGCGGTAGGGGCACCCCGAAACAGGCTCCATGGGGTGCTCCCCCCCCCCCAAAAAAAAAATTCCCTGGGGCACCCCGAAACCGCCAATTGGGAGCCGGGGGAGGGCCTTGAAACTGCCAACGGGGGACTGTGCCCTGAAGCCACCAATCAGGAGCCACAGAGCGCCCCGAAACTGTGACGTCAGAGCATGGAGGTACCCCCCCCCCCCAAAAAAAAAAATCACCAATCGGGAGCTGGGGGCACTCCTGAAACCCCCAATAAGGAGCCGTGGGGTCACCTGAAACAGCCAATAAGGAGCCGTGGGGTCACCCGAAACAGCCAATCAGGACCTTTGGGGTGCTCCGAAGCGACCAATCAGAATGAAGTCCCAAAACCGTCAACTGGGAGCTGTGGGCCCCCCCTGAATCGACCAATCCTGGGACGCCTGGAACCACCAATCAGGAGCCCTGGCACCTCCTGAACCAGCCAAGCAGGACTGTGGCCTAAACCAGGATCTATGGGGAACCCCCGAAACCGCCAGCATCTCCCTGGACCTATGGGGTGCCCCGAAACCGCCAGTGTCTCGTAGGATCTATGGGGCACCCTGAATCTGATGGCATCTCCCCAAATCTATGGGGCGCCTTGAAACTGCCAGTGTCTCCCCAGATCTATGGGGCTCCCTGAAACTGCCAGAGTCTCCCCAGATCTATGGGGCTCCCTGAAACTGCCAGAGTCTCCCCAGATCTATGGGGCTCCTTGAAACTGACAGCGTCTCCCCAGATCTATGGGGCTCCCTGAAACTGCCAGAGTCTCCCCAGATCTATGGGGCTCCCTGAAACTGCCAGAGTCTCCCCAGATCTACGGAGCTCCTTGAAACTGACAGCATCTCCCCAGCTCTACGGGGTGCCTTGAAAATTCCAGTGTCTCCCCAGATCTATGGGGCTCCCCGAAACCGCCAGCATCTCCCTGGACCTATGGGGTGCCCCGAAACCGCCAGCGTCTCATAGGATCCATGGGGCGCCCCGAATCCGACAGAATTTCCCCAGATCTATGGAGCATCCCAAATCTGATGGCATCTCCCCAGATCTGTGGGGCTCCCTGAAACTGCCAGTGTCTCCCCAGATCTATGGGGTGCCTCAAAACTGCCAGTGTCTCCCCAGATCGGGGGGGGGGGGGGGGGGGCGCCTCGAAACTGCCAGTGTCTCCCCAGCTCTACGGGGTGCCTCGAAACTGCCAGTATCTCCCCAGCTCTACGGGGGGTGGGGGGGGGTGGGGGGGCCTCGAAACCGCCAGCATCTCCCCAGCTCTACGGGGCGCCTCGAAACCGCCGATGTCTCCCAAGCTCTACGGGGCACCCCGAATACGATAGTGACTCCCAGGATTTTTGGCGAGCCCCGAAACTGCTTCTAGCCCCCTAAGTGTATGTGGGGGCCCCCCCACACCCCCCGTCATCTGGGGGGGGGGGGCCCCGCCCTGGGTGGCGCTTCCCGCCCGCGCGCCTTCTTCCTGCCTGCACCACGCTCGCGCCGTTTCCCCCCCCCAAACACCAACGGCCGCGGCCCCGCAGGTACCGGGGTTGGGGGGTCCCAGGGGGAGGGTGGGGGTTTTTTTTTGGGGGGGGGGGGGGGGGAATGTGGGGCACCCAAGGGTGCTATGGGGCGTTTGGGGGGTCCCACGGAGGGAATTTGGAGGTCCCAAGGGGGGGGTGTGCGGCACCCAGGTGTTTAGGCGGGTGCTATGGGGCTCTTGGGGGACCCAAAGGGTGTCACGGAGGACCCAAGGGTGCTGCGGGGAGTTGGGGGGGGGGGGTCCCATGGGACTTACGGGGCACCCAAGGGTGTCACGGAGGACCCAAGGGTGCTGCAGGGAGTTGTGGGGGGGGTCCCAAGGGACTTACGGGGCACCCAAGGGTGTCACGGAGGACCCAAGGGTGCTGCGGGGAGTTGGGGGGGGGGGTCCCATGGGACTTACGGGGCACCCAAGGGTGTCACGGAGGACCCAAGGGTGCTGTGGGGAATTGCGGGGGGGGGTCCCAAGAGGGATGTGGGTGTTCCAACGGTGCTCCGGGTGTTCGGGGGGGGTCCCAAGGGTGCTGTTGGATACCTAAGGGTGCTGGGAGGGTCCCACAGGTGCTGTGGGGACCCCCACCAGGGTGACACGTCCCCGTCCCCCCCCCAAATCCCGTGACGTCCCACAGGTCCCAGCCCGGGGCGATGGGGTGCCACCCCCGAGTTCACCTGGCCGTCACCCTCTGCGCCCTCCTGGTTGCCCACGCCACCGCTTTCGACTTCACCACCCCGGTCGTCACCACCCCGGGGGCCACCGGGGGCTCTGACCCGGCCACGATGGCCACCGAGTCCCTGTTGGCCACCACGGGCCACCAAACACCTCCAGCGGTCACCGCCGGCCCTGAATCGGCCGTGGTGGCCACCAGTGCCCTCTCGCTGGCCTTGGTGACCCCCACCAGCCCCGAGATGTCCCTGGAGGCCACCACCAGCAGCCACCAGCGAGTCCTGGTGGCCGCCACGGGTCGCCAAACGCTCTTGAAGACCACCAAGGGGCAGCAACCAGCCTCAGAGGCCACCGTCGGCCTCCAGTCAACTTTGGAGACCACCGTTGGCCACCACTCGACCTTGGAGGCCACCGTGGCCCAGAGACCAAGCCCAGAGACCATCACGGGCCACCAACCAGCTTTGAAGACCACCATGGGCCACCAACCAGCTTTGATGACTACCACGGGCCACCAACCAGCCTTGAAGACCACCACGGGCCACCAACAAGCCTTGAAGACCACCATGGGCCACCAACCAGCTTGGAAGATCACCACAGGCCACCAACCAGCCTGGAAGACCACCACGGGCCACCAACCAGCTTGGAAGACCACCACAGGCCACCAACCAGCCTGGAAGACCACCACGGGCCACCAACCAGCCTGGAAGACCACCGTGGCCTCCTACCCAGCGTCCCACCAGCCGACGGGTCCGCCAGCCCCCCGGCACACCTCGTGGCGGTGGCTGGTGGTGACAGTGGCCGTGGCGGCTACGTTGGTAGCCCTGGGGCTAGTCGCGGCGGCGTGGTTCCGTTTCCAACGGCATCGCTCGGGTTCCACGTCCTTCGGGCCGTGGGCCGGCCCGGCTCAGCTCCCCGAGGATGACGGGGGGGGGCTGGCGACCCAACCTTTGGTGGCCACCGTGGCCACCGGGCAAGAGGTGGCCACGCTCAGCACTTTCCAAGCCACCTCTGATTCGGTGGCCATGGAAGAGCTACCGGGGGACCCCCCCGTTAACGGGGACCCCGGCATCCGGGATATATCGGCCCCCCCTTCCCCGAAATAACCGCCGTGGCTTCCTGTTGACAGTGGGGCAGGAAGAGGACCCGGGTGTCCGTCCCCCCCCCGAAGGGTGGGGCTCTTTGCATCGTTTCCGTCGGCAACCTGTGATATTTCTCATTTTTTTAATTTTTTTTTTTTTTTTTTTTTTTTTGGGGGGGGGTGGGTTGGTTTGGTTTTTTTTAAGATATTTAATAAAATCGTCACGGGGTGGGGCCCAACCCGCTGCGAGGAACCTGGGTTTACCCCCCCCCGCCGTTCTCATTCCCCACCCTCATCTGTCACCCATGGGTGACTCACGGTGCTGAAGGGTTCGCCCCCACCCCCCCCACCCCAACTAATTAGCCTAATGAGCCACCCTGCAGGTTCCCACCCCCAGCTGGGAAGGAACCCCCCGGCGTCCAGACCCCGCCCCGTGGCCGCCGAGGTCGATGACATCATTTCTCCAGCGCCAGATTTTATTGAGCGCTCGCGGTGGGCGGGGATTGCGCCCCAAAATGGGCTGAACAACCCCCCCCCAGTTTTGTCCCCCTCAAAGGGGGCTGGGTGACGGAGTCCAAGATGGCCGCCTTCACAGCCCTGCCCTGGCCAAGATGGCTGCCCAGTCCAAGATGCGCTGCTGGTCCCAAGATGGCCGCCGGCTCGCCCGCTCGATGCCACGGCGGTCTCCCTGCTGCTGACCAAGCCAAGATGGCCGCCCAAGCGCTCCCGGGGTGGGGAGGGGGGGAAGGGGGGGAATCGACCCAACATGGCCGCCAGCCACATGAGATGGCCACCGGTGCGGCCACACGAGGTGGCTCACGGCTACCGCCAACCGCTTCGGGCCCAAGCCAAGATGGCCGCCCAGCGGGGGAGCCGGCTGCCCAAGCCAAGATGGCCACCGGCGGCGAGAAGCTCGTTTGGCCGCCGCTGCCCGGCCCAATTTGGCCACTGACGCTCCCCGACAGGCTGGGCCGGTATGGCCACCCAACCCTCCCAAGCCAAGATGGCCGCCGCACCCCAGACAGGGCGGGCCAGTATGGCGGCCAAACCCCGCCGGCCTGCGGTCGAGCAGCCCAAGATGGCCGCCAAGGAACCAAGCTGGCGTGACCGCCCCAGGGCTCCAGTGACGCAACTGGTCCCAGTACGGCCACTGGTCTTCCCGGAGGCGGACCAGTATGGCCCTGCCCGCCCCAAGATGGCCGCCCTTGGCCCCGCCCGCCCCAAGATGGCCGCCCTCGGCCCCGCCCGCCCCAAAACGGCCACCCTCGGCCCGCTCCACCCCAGCGCGGATGCCCCCAGCCACGCCAAGCCAAGATGGCCGCCCTCGTCCCACCCCACGCGCCCACCGCGGCCAACCTCCCCCCCCGCCCCAAGATGGCCGCCCTCCACCCCGCCTCCCCCAAGATGGCCGCCCTCGGCCCACCTCAACGCCGCCGCCCGCCACCCGTTCCTCCTCCCCAAGATGGCCGCCCTCCCCCCGCCCGCCCCAAGATGGCCACCCCCCCGGCTCCGCCCGCCCCAAGATGGCCGGCCTAGACGGGCCCCGCCCCTCCCCGGCCCCGCCCGCGCAGGGCGCGCGCGGCGGCCATGACGGCGGCGGCGGCGACGGTGACGAGGGAGACGGCGGCGGAGGCAGCGACGCCGAGGAGGGCGGCCATCTTGTCGGCGCGGGCGGGGAGGGCGCAGGCGAGGGGCGGGCAGGGGGCGGGGGCCAGGCGGCAGCCAATGGGGACGGCCGTCACGGCGGGCAGCTGCCGCCAGAGCACCGCCCACAGGAAGCCCCCCTCCCCCGCCGCCAGCATGGCCGCCGCCCCCGCCCCCAGCCACACCCGCCAGCGGCCACGCCCGTCATGGCCGCCGGGGGCGGGCAGGGCGGGCAGGCCGGGGGAGGGAGGGGGGGAGCCGGCGGCCATGTTGGTGCCGGGGGTTGGGCGGCGCCGGGCGGCCATGTTGGAGCCGGTGGGCAGGCCGCGCCCGGCGGCCATGTTGGATCGGGCAGGTGGGTGGGGCCAGGGGGCGATGTTGGGTTCCCCCGGCGGGCGGCGCCCGGCGGCCATCTTGGATCGGGCAGGCGGGCGGCAGCCGGCGGCCGTAGCGGATTCGCCAGTCCACGAAGCTGCCTTGCTCTCATTGGCCAGGTGGCGCCAGGCGGCCATCTTGGATTTACCGACTGGGTGGTGCCAGGCAGCCGCGTCCAATTCGTCCATCCACATGAGGGCGCTGCTTTCGTCACCGGGGCGGGGCCGGGCGGCCATCTTGCTTCTGCCGCTCCCTCGCTGCCCGGCGGCCATCTTGTCCCCACCGCCGCTCCCTTCGCCGCCACCTCCTCCGTTGCGCCCGGTGGCCATGTTGGCGTGCCTGGAGGCCATGTTGGCACCCCCGGCGGCCATGTTGGTGCACCCGGCGGCCATGTTGGCGTGCCCTCGGCGCCAGGCGGCCATCTTGTGGCCGTGCCCGGTGGCCATCTCGTCCTCACTGCCGCTCCCTTCGCCGCCGCCTTCTCCGTCGCACCCGGTGGCCATGTCGGCGTGCCCGGCGGCCATGTTGGCGAGCCCGGCGGCCATGTCGGCGAGCCCGGTGGCCATGTCAGTGTGTCTGGCGGCCATGTCGGTGCGCCCGGCGGCCATGTCGGCGTGCCCGGCGGCCATGTTGGAGTCGCCGCTGCCTTCGGCCCCCCGTGGGGGGTGGGCGGGGGGGTGCAGGAAGCGGAGGAGGGTGATGGGGAGGAGGGCGAGGAGGAAGGAGAGGTTCCAGAGGGCGGCCATTGGGGCGGGGAAGTGACGGTTGTAGCAGAGGGCGGCGCAGAGGCGACGCAGTCCCGGGGGGGGCGGCGGCGGGGGGGGTCCGGGGGGGGCCCAAGTGCAGAGAAGATCGTGGGGGGGTCCCCGCCAGGCCCCCCGAGCGAAAGCCAAGGCCAAAAGGCGTAAAGCCAGCAGGAAATACCAACGCCCGGCCCCGGGGGGGGACAGGACCCCCCACACCACGTGTAGCAACGCCTGCGCCGCCCCCGACGCCATCTGGGGGGGGGGGGGACGGGGGACGGGGGGGGGGACAGGGTGACCAAGGGACCCCCCCAGGAATTTTGGGGTGCCCCCCCGCAAAACAAAACGAAACAAACCAAACCCAGGTGTCCCAACACCCCCCCCCGCCCCCCAACCCCGCACGGGACTGAGATTTGGGGACACCCCCCCCCAAAGGGACCCAGGTGTTCGGGGTGCCCCCCCCCCCAAAAAAAAAAAGGGATCTGGGTGTGTCCGGGGGAGGGCTGCACCCCAAAATCACCCCCTTGACCCCGCCCCCCACAAGGGACCCCCCCTCCCACCCCACCCACAAATCCCAAATTCCAAAATTTTGGGGGGGGGGGACACCCAGGAATCCGGGCACCCCCCTCGTACCTCCCGTCCGGCTCGTCCTCCCTCCTCCTCCTTTTCCTCGGGGGAATGGGCGGAGCCCCGAACCCGAAGGGTGGGGCAGCCCCGCCCAAGCTCCGCCCATTCAGGTGCTCGCGCCCTGCCCCCCCTCCAGGCCACGCCCCCCAAGGAGGGGGTGGGACGACGACGACGATGCACACACCCACACCCCCCCCCCACCCAGCGGCGCAAGGCGTCGAGTCCCTTTAATTGGCCCGCGGAGGTAATGAGATGCAAATGAGCATGATAATGAGGTGGCGGGGTGGAAAAGCTGGAGCGAGGCCGGGGGGGGTAAAAAAAAACCCTGGAGCCGGATCAGGGCGGGGGGGGAAGACCCGGAGCGGGATCCTGGGCGGGGTCCTGGTTGTAGCCAATCGGAGGGCGGAGGCGGGGCCGGTTGGGGGGCGGCGCCCCGGGCTGGCTCAGGGCGTGGAGCTGGGGAAAGGGGGGGGAAGAAAACCCGGCCTGGATCAGGATTGGGATCGGGATTCAGAGCCGAGATCCGGCCCGGATCGCAGTCGGGATCGGGGTGGGAGAGAAAACCCGGCCCGGGGCGCGTCCCGGATTTGGGGTCGGAGCCAAGGACTGGCCTGGATTCCTCTTGGGATGGGGATTGGAGCCGAAAACCCGGCCCGGATCAGATCCTGGGATTGGGGTCGGAGCCGAAAACCCGGCCTGGATCAGATCCTGGGATTGGGGTCAGAGCTAAGACCCGGCCCGGATTGCATCCTGGGACTGGGGTTGGAGCTAAGACCTGGCTTGGATCAGATCCTGGGATTGGGGTCGGAGCTAAGACCCGGCCTGGATCAGATCCTGGGATTGGGGTCGGAGCTAAGACCCGGCCCGGATTTCACTTGGGATTGGGGTCGGAGCTAAGAGCCGGCCCGGATTTCACTTGGGATTGGGGTCGGAGCTAAGACCTGGCCCGGATCAGATCCTGGGATTGGGGTCGGAGCTAAGACCCGGCCCGGATTTCACTTGGGATTGGGGTCGGAGCTAAGACCCGGCCCGGATCAGATCCTGGGACTGGGGTCGGAGCTAAGAGCCGGCCCGGATTTCACTTGGGATTGGGGTGGGAGCCAAAACCCGCCCCGGATCACGCCGGCGACGGGGATAGGAAGCAAAACCCGCCCTGGCTCGCAGAGGGGGGGCCGGGATGGGAGCTCGGTGGGGGGGTATTTGCAGGGGAGCGACTCACGGTGCATCGAGCTGCCGGATCCATCCGACGGTACGTCGGCGAGCCTGTTCCCAGGAGAAGAGGGGCCGGTATCCGAAACGGCGCTGAGCCTTGTCGGTCCGGACGCTGAAAGGGGTGGAAGCGACGGCCAGGGTGTAAGGGTTGAGGAGGGGAGCGTAAGGGCAGAGGGGCCGCAGCAGCGCCCGCAAACCGGCGTTGAGGTGAGCCAGGAGGGCCAGGAGGGCGGCGGGGGGCCGGGGTCCCCCGAATCGAAGCCCGGCCGGTCCCAAAAGCAACATGTTGAAATCCTCGTAAGCGGCGTAAGGGGAAAAATCGTAACAGAAGAAAACTTCGCCGGCTACCGTCTCCGGCTGTCGGCGAGCCGCCCGGGCCGCCAGCACGTGCATCCAAGCCACGTTGCCTGCCGGGGGGGGGGGGAGAGAAAAAAAAAAAAAAAAAAAAAAAAAGAGATGTGGGGCCGGCTAGGCAGCCGTGGGGCAGGACGGGGAGCGTTTTTTGGGGGTTTTTTTTTTTTTTGGGGGGGGGGGGCAGGACTGACCGGCGTAAACGCGGCCGTGCTCGGCGTGGGGCGGGAGGGTTCGGGGCAGCCAGCCCCCCGCCGCTTTCCCCCGTCGGTAGAATTGGGCCATCAGGGGGTGTCGCTCCCCATAGATCCCCGTGGGGCGCAGGGCCACCGTCACCAGCCGGCCCCCCCCAGCTACCTGTCGGGTAAGTTTGGGGTGTCCCGAGGGGCTGGGGGGGGGGGGGGGGGGGTCTTCCACACCCCCAAGATGGCTGGGTGCCCCCCCAAATCCCTGGGTGCCCCCCAAATCCCTGGGTCACCTCCAAATGCCCTGGGTCACCCCCAAATCCCCTGGGTTACCCCCCAAATCCCCTGGGTCTCCACCCGAACCTCTGGGTCACCCCAAAAACCCCCTGTGTGTCCCCCAAGGCCTTGGGTCCCCCCCAAAACCCTGGGTCCCCCCCCGAAGCTCTGGGTCACCCCAAAACCCCTGTGTGTCCCCCAAACCCCCTATGTCCCCCCACTCCCCCTGGATTCCTGGGTCCCCCCAAACCCCTGGGTCCCCCCAAACCCCTGTGTGTCCCCAAAACCCCTGTGTGTCCCCCCCAAACCCCTGGGTCCCCCCAAAACCCCCTGTGTGTCCCCCAAAACCCCTGTGTCCCCCCCAAACCCCTGGGTCCCCCCAAAACCCCCTGTACGTCCCCCAAACCCCCTATGTCCCCCCACTCCCCCTGGATTCCTGGGTCCCCCCAAACCCCTGGGTCCCCCCAAAACCCCTGTGTCCCCCCCAAAACCCCCCGTGTCCCCCCCAAACCCCCTATGTCCCCCCACTCCCCCTGGATTCCTGGGTCCCCCCAAACCCCTGTGTCCCCCCAAACCCTTGGGTCCCCCCAAAACCCCCCATGTCCCCCCCAAACCCCCTATGTCCCCCCACTCCCCCTGGATTCCTGGGTCCCCCCAAACCCCTGTGTCCCCCCCAAACCCCTGTGTCCCCCCAAACCCCTGGGTCCCCCCACTCCCCCTGGATTCCTGGGTCCCCCGAACCCCCTGGGTCCCCCCAAACCCCTGTGTCCCCCCAAAACCCCTGGGTCTCCCCAAACCCCTGTGTCCCCCCCAAAACCCCCCGTATCCCCCCCAAACCCCCTATGTCCCCCCACTCCCCCTGGATTCCTGGGTCCCCCCAAACCCTTGGGTCCCCCCAAACCCCTTGGGTCCCCCCCAAACCCTTGGGTCCCCCCCCCCCAAAACCCCATGGGGGTGTCGTCCCCCCCCCCATGCCCCCCCCAAACTCACGGGGCTGCCGTTGGCCTCCAGGACGAGTCTCTCGGCCTGAGCTTTGCTGAGGGGGTACGGCTCCGTGTGCCGGACGGGGTACGGCGAATCCTCATCCCCCCTGGGGCGGGGCAGCGGGGCGGGGTCAGGGGGGACACACCCTACCCCAAGACCCGCCCACCCCCCCCCAAAATACCTGGCCACCCCCCCCTAAATACCTGGAGACCCCCCTAAATACCTGGAGACCCCCCCTTCCACCCTCTATTTAGGGGAAGTTTCGGAGCGGGGTGAGGTTGAGGGCCCCCCGCCGATAACGGGGGTGACCCCTTTGGGGGGGGGGGGGGGTGTTTTGGGGTGTGTCCCCCCCCCCAAAAAATGGGGGGGGGTCCGTACCGTAGGAAGGGGTCCCCGCGGGTGTTGGGCCCCACCACCTCCATGCTGCTGGTGTAGACGAGGCAGCGCACGCCCCGCGCCCGGCAGCCCGCGATCACGTTCTTCGTCCCTGGGGGGGGCGAGAAAATAAAAAAAAAAATAATAAAAAAAAAATTGGGGGGGGTCAGTGGAGGCGGGGGGCGGCACCCCCAGCCACTTGGGGTGTAGCCCCTCAAGCCCCATACACCCCCCAGAGCCCCCCAACCCACCCCATAGCCCACCCAGTTGCCCCACAGCCCCCCCAGTTGCCCCATAGCCCCCCCAGACCCCCCCATTTTCTCCCCAGGCCCCCCCATTTGCCCACTGGCTCCCCCCATGACCCCCCCCATACACCCCAGCCCCCCCAACTGCCCCCCAACCCCCCCCCAGACCCCCCTATATCCCCCCAACCCACCCCATAGCCCCCCCCAGTTGCCCCACAGCCCCCCCCAGTTGCCCCAGAGACCCCCCCAGACCCCCCCATTTTCTCCCCAGACCCCCCCAATTGCCCCCACACACACCCCAGCCCCCCCAACTGCCCCCCAACCCCCCCTCCATCCCCCTTAGGCCCCCCTATATCCCCCCTAACCCACCCCATAGCCCCCCCAGTTGCCCCACAGCCCCCCCCAGTTGCCCCAGAGACCCCCCCAGACCCCCCCATTTTCTCCCTAGACCCCCTATTTACCCACTGGCCCCCCCCATGACCCCCCCCCATACACCCCAGCCCCCCCAATTACCCCCCAACCCCCCCTCAGACCCCCCTATATCCCCCCAACCCACCCCATAGCCCCCCCCAGTTGCCCCACAGCCCCCCCCAGTTGCCCCATAGCCCCCCCCAGACCCCCCCATTTTCTCCCCAGACCCCCCCAATTGCCCCCACACACACCCCAGCCCCCCCAACTGCCCCCCAACCCCCCCTCCATCCCCCTTAAACCCCCCTATATCCCCCCTAACCCACCCCATAGCCCCCCCCAGTTGCCCCACAGCCCCCCCCAGTTGCCCCAGAGACCCCCCCAGACCCCCCCATTTTCTCCCTAGACCCCCTATTTACCCACTGGCCCCCCCCATGACCCCCCCCCATACACCCCAGCCCCCCCAACTGCCCCCCAACCCCCCCCAGACCCCCCTATATCCCCCCAACCCACCCCACAGCCCCCCCAGTTGCCCCACAGCCCCCCCCAGTTGCCCCAGAGACCCCCCCAGACCCCCCCATTTTCTCCCCAGACCCCCCCACGGCCCCCCCCATACACCCCAGCCCTCCCAATTATCCCCCAACCCCCCTCCATCCCCCTTAAACCCCCCTATATCCCCCCTAACCCACCCCATAGCCCCCCCAGTTGCCCCATAGCCCCCCCAGACCCCCCCATTTTCTCCCCAGGCCCCCCCATTTGCCCACTGGCCCCCCCATGACCCCCCCCCATACACCCCAGCCCTCCCAATTACCCCCCACCCCCCCCTCCATCCCCCTTAGACCCCCCTATATCCCCCCTAACCCACCCCACAGCCCCCCCAGTTGCCCCACAGCCCCCCCCAGTTGCCCCATAGCCCCCCCCAGACCCCCCCATTTTCTCCCCAGGCCCCCCCATTTGCCCACTGGTCCCCTCATGGCCCCCCCCCATACACCCCAGCACCCCCAACTCCCCCCCAACCCCCCCTTAGACCCCCCTATATCCCCCTAACCCACCCCACAGCCCCCCCAGTTGCCCCACAGCCCCCCCCAGTTGCCCCATAGCCCCCCCCAGACCCCCCCATTTTCTCCCCAGACCCCCCCAATTGCCCCCACACACACCCCAGCCCCCCCAACTGCCCCCCAACCCCCCCTCCATCCCCCTTAGGCCCCCCTATATCCCCCCTAACCCACCCCATAGCCCCCCCCAGTTGCCCCACAGCCCCCCCCAGTTGCCCCATAGCCCCCCCCCCCCCAAAAAAAAACCAGAACGGGCCCACCCTGCACGTTGACGCGGGCGATGGCCTCGGGGCTGGCGCGTCCCCAGACGTCCACGAGGGAGGCGGCGTGGAGCACCACGTCGGCCCCCGCCAGGACCCCCCCCACGGCCCCCGCGTCCCCCACGTCCCCCTGCACCAGCCGGACCCGCACCCGGGGGGGTCCTGGGGGGGGGGACACATATAAGGGAATGGGGGTCCCCACACATAGCCCCCGGGGATTGGGGGGGGGGGGGTCTCCCACTCGCCTGAGGACCCGAAATATTGGGGGGGGTCTCATGGGTCACCTAAATATTGGGGGGGTCTCATGGGTCAACTAAATATGGGGGGGGGGGGGTCCCACTCGCCCGAGTCCCTGAAATATTGGGGGGGGTCTCATGGGTCAACTAAATATTGGGGGGGGTCTCCCACTCGCCCGAGTGCCTGAAATATTGGGGGGGGTCTCATGGGTCAACTAAATATTGGGGGGGGGTCCTCCCCAGTCCCCTAAATATTAGGGTGGGGGTCTCCCACTCGCCCGAGTGCCTGAAATATTGGGGGGGGTCTCACGGGTCAACTAAATATTGGGGGGGGTCTCCTACTCGCCCGAGTCCCCGAAATATTGGGGGGGGTCTCATGGGTCACCTAAATATTGGGGGGGGTCTCATGGGTCAAGTAAATATGGAGGGGGGGTTCCCACTTGCCTGAGTCCCCAAAATATTAGGGGGGGGTCTCATGGGTCAACTAAATATTGGGGGGGGGTTCCCACTTGCCCGAGTCCCCGAAATATTGGGGGGGGTCTCATGGGCCAACTAAATATTGGGGGGGGGTCCTCCCCAGTCCCCTAAATATTAGGGTGGGGGTCTCCCACTCGCCCGAGTGCCTGAAATATTGGGGGGGGTCTCATGGGTCACCTAAATATTGGGGGGGTCTCATGGGTCAACTAAATATTGGGGGGGGGTTCCCACTTGCCTGAGTCCCCGAAATATTGGGGGGGTCTCATGGGTCACCTAAATATTGGGGGGGGGTCTCCCCACACTCCCAGGTCCCCCGAATATTGGGGTGGGGGACTCCCCGTTCCCCTAAATATTAGGGGGGGGTCTCCCAGGTCCCCTAAATATTGGGGTGGGGGTCTCCCCACATTCCCAAGTCCCCTAAATATTGGGGTGGGGGTCTCCCGGATCCCCTAAATATTGGGGTGGGGGTCTCCCAGGTCCCCAAAATATTGGGGTGGGGGTCTCCCCACACTCCCAAATCCCCGAAATATTGGGGGGGGGTCTCCCCGTTCCCCTAAATATCGGGGTGGGGGTCTCCCCGTTCCCCTAAATAGTGGGGTGGGGACTCCCCGGTCCCCTAAATATTGGGGTGGGGGTCTCCCCACAGTCCCAGGTCCCCTAAATATTGGGGTGGGGGTCTCCCAAGTCCCCTAAATATCGGGGTGGGGGTCTCCCCCCATTCCCAAGTCCCCTAAATTCTGGGGTGGGCGCCTGCCACACTCCCAAATCCCCTGAATATCGGGGTGGGGGTCTCCCGGGTCCCCTAAATTTCGGGGTGGGGGTCTCCCGGGTCCCCTAAACATCGGGGTGGGGGTCTCCCCGTCCCCCGGGGTGTGTCCCCCCCCCGTTACCGTGGGTGTCGGGGATGACGCGGGGGTCGAGGCGGAGGTCGAAGACCCTCAGCTCCCGCAGCTCCGGCTCCCGCTCCAGCAGCAGCTGCACCAGGTGGGAGCCCAGGAACCCGCAGCCCCCCGTCACCACGTACACCAGGCCCTGGGGGGGGGGACACCCCAAAAATGAGGGGGGGTGTCACCCCCAGAAATGGGGGGGGTTAGCCTCAAAAATGGGGAGGCACCGACAAAAATAGGGGAGTTGCTCCCAAACTGGGGCGGTTTAAGCCCCAAAATGGGGGGTGTCACCCCCAAAATGGGAAGGCACCCCCAAAAATGGGGGAGTTAACTCCCAAAATGGGGGGTGTCACCCCCAGAAATGGGGGGGTTAGCCTCAAAAATGGGGAGGCACCGACAAAAATAGGGGAGTTGCTCCCAAACTGGGGCGGTTTAAGCCCCAAAATGGGGAGGCACCCCCCAAAAGTGGGGGGGTTAGGTCCCAAAATGGGGGGTGTCACCCCCAAAATGGGAAGGCACCCCCAAAAATGGGGGGGTTAGCCTCAAAAATGGGGAGGCACCGACAAAAATAGGGGGGTTAGCCCCCAAACTGGGGCGGTTTAAGCCCCAAAATGGGGGGTGTCACCCCCAAAATGGGGGGGTTAGGTCCCAAAATGGGGGGTGTCACCCCCAAAATGGGAAAGCACCCCCAAAAATGGGGGGGTTAACTCCCAAAATGGGGGGTGTCACCCCCAGAAATGGGGGGGTTAGCCTCAAAAATGGGGAGGCACCGACAAAAATAGGGGAGTTGCTCCCAAACTGGGGCGGTTTAAGCCCCAAAATGGGGAGGCACCCCCCAAAAATGGGGGGTTAGGTCCCAAAATGGGGGGTGTCACCCCCAAAATGGGGAGGCACCCCCAAAAATGGGGGGGTTAACTCCCAAAATGGGGGGTGTCACCCCCAGAAATGGGGGGGTTAGCCTCAAAAATGGGGAGGCACCGACAAAAATAGGGGAGTTGCTCCCAAACTGGGGCGGTTTAAGCCCCAAAATGGGGAGGCACCCCCCAAAAATGGGGGGGTTAGGTCCCAAAATGGGGGGTGTCACCCCCAAAATGGGAAGGCACCCCCAAAAATGGGGGGGTTAGCCTCAAAAATGGGGAGGCACCGACAAAAATAGGGGAGTTGCCCCCAAACTGGGGCGGTTTAAGCCCCAAAACGGGGAGGCACCCCCCAAAAATGGGGCGTTTAACTCCCAAAATGGGGGGCGTCACCCCCAAAATGGGGAGGCACCCCCAAAAATGGGGGGGTTAACTCCCAAAATGGGGGGTGTCACCCCCAGAAATGGGGGGGTTAGCCTCAAAAATGGGGAGGCACCGACAAAAATAGGGGAGTTGCTCCCAAACTGGGGCGGTTTAAGCCCCAAAATGGGGAGGCACCCCCCAAAAATGGGGGGGTTAGGTCCCAAAATGGGGGGTGTCACCCCCAAAATGGGAAGGCACCCCCAAAAATGGGGGAGTTAACTCCCAAAATGGGGGGTGTCACCCCCAGAAATGGGGGGGGTTAGCCTCAAAAATGGGGAGGCACCGACAAAAATAGGGGAGTTGCTCCCAAACTGGGGCGGTTTAAGCCCCAAAATGGGGAGGCACCCCCCAAAAGTGGGGGGGTTAGGTCCCAAAATGGGGGGTGTCACCCCCAAAATGGGAAGGCACCCCCAAAAATGGGGGGGTTAGCCTCAAAAATGGGGAGGCACCGACAAAAATAGGGGAGTTGCTCCCAAACTGGGGCGGTTTAAGCCCCAAAACGGGGAGGCACCCCCCAAAAATGGGGCGTTTAACTCCCAAAATGGGGGGTGTCACCCCCAAAATGGGGAGGCACCCCCAAAAATGGGGGGGTTAACTCCCAAAATGGGGGGTGTCACCCCCAGAAATGGGGGGGTTAGCCTCAAAAATGGGGAGGCACCGACAAAAATAGGGGAGTTGCCCCCAAACTGGGGCGGTTTAAGCCCCAAAATGGGGAGGCACCCCCCAAAAATGGGGGGGTTAGGTCCCAAAATGGGGGGTGTCACCCCCAAAATGGGAAGGCACCCCCAAAAATGGGGGGGTTAGCCTCAAAAATGGGGAGGCACTGACAAAAATAGGGGAGTTGCTCCCAAACTGGGGCGGTTTAAGCCCCAAAACGGGGAGGCACCCCCCAAAAATGGGGCGTTTAACTCCCAAAATGGGGGTGTCACCCCCAAAATGGGGAGGCACCCCCAAAAATGGGGGGGTTAACTCCCAAAATGGGGGGTGTCACCTCCAGAAATGGGGGGGGTTACCCTCAAAAATGGGGAGGCACCGACAAAAATAGGGGAGTTGCTCCCAAACTGGGGCGGTTTAAGCCCCAAAATGGGGGGTGTCACCCCCAAAATGGGGGGGTTAGGTCCCAAAATGGGGGGTGTCACCCCCAAAATGGGGAGGCACCCCCAAAAATGGGGGGGTTAACTCCCAAAATGGGGGGTGTCACCCCCAGAAATGGGGGGGGGTAGCCTCAAAAATGGGGAGGCACCGACAAAAATAGGGGAGTTGCTCCCAAACTGGGGCGGTTTAAGCCCCAAAATGGGGAGGCACCCCCCAAAAGTGGGGGGGTTAGGTCCCAAAATGGGGGGTGTCACCCCCAGAAATGGGGGGGGTTAGTCTCAAAAATGGGGAGGCACCGACAAAAATAGGCGGTTAACCCCCAAAAATGGGGAAGTTAACCCCCAAAATGGGGGAGGCACCCCAAAAATGGGGGTTTAACCCCCAAAATGAGGGGAGTCACGCCAAAAATGGGGGGTTAACCCCCCCTCATTTGGGGGGTTAACCCCAAAAATGGGGGGGGGGTGTACCCCACGGCGGGCTTGTGTGCCCCCCCACCCCGAACCGTCCCCCCTCGGATGTTGGGGTGCTCCCAAATCTCCACTGGGAGAACTGGGTATTTGGGGGGGGGGAAGTCCTTATAGAGATTGGGGGGGTCTCCTATAGGGGTGGGGGGGTCCCTAAGCAGGTGGGGGGGGCCCTATAGAGGCGGGGGGGTCCCTGTAGAAGTGGGGGGGTCCCTCTAGAGGGGGGGTCCCCCTAAATTTGGGTCCGGGCGCCTGAATTCCGTCCCCCCCCCCCTTTACTTCTCCTCCCCCCCCCCCCGATACCTGCGGGGGGGACACACGGACGGACAGACCGACCCCCCCCGACCTCCCCCCCCCCCCCCCCGCGGGTACCTGGGGGTCCGGGTGGGGGTCGCTGTCGCCGGGGGGTGACGCCATGCTGTGTGCCCCCCCCCTTAAAAAAAAAAAAAAAAAAAAAATTTAAAACAAAAAAAAAAACCCGAAAAACCAACCCAAAAAAAAACTTTTCGGGGCTTTTTTTTTTATTAGTAGGCCCCGCCCCCTGGGCGTTGCCCCCCTCCTCCCCCCTTCTCCCCTCCTCCCATTGGCGGGGAAAGGGGGGAAGCGGTGACGTCAGAGGGTGGGGGGAAGCGGTGACGTCAGAGAGAGGGAGCTGAGTCCACGTGACGGGAAGGGGGGGTGGAGCTTACGGCCCCGCCCCGCCCCCCCTTCGCCTTGGCAACGCGCGACGCCGCCGGCGCCACGCCCACGCGGGGGCGGGGCTTGGCGACGCCACGCCCCACCCCGCGCGCTTTCCCGCCAGCCCCGCCCACGCGGGGAGGGGCGGTTCCCGCCGCCGCCATTTCCACCCCCCCGCCCTCCGTACGCTCGCCTCTCATTGGCTCTCCCAGAAGCCCCGCCCCCGCCTAGCCCCTCCCTCCCCAAGACCCCTCTTGGGACTGGGGCCCCCCCCCCCACCGGGACCCCCCCCCAAACACCGGGGGAACCCCCCACGATACTGGGGGAACCCCCCACGATACTGGGAGACCCCCCCGCGATACTGGGACCCCCCCCATACTGGGAGACCCCCAAGACCCCCCCCAGACACCTGGGACCCCCCCCCCCAAATACTGAGGACCCCCCCCACGATACTGGGGTCCCCTCCCAAGCCCCCCCAGACACCTAGGACGCCCCCCCCAACCACCATGTCCCCCCCCCATACTAGGAGACCCCTCCCATGATACTGGGAGACCCCCCCCTATACTGGGAGACCCCCCCGCAATACTGGGACACCCCCCCACCATACTGGGACACCCCCAAACCCCGCCCGACACCTGGGACCCCCCCCAAATAGAGACCCCCCCCCCACGATACTGGGGTCCCCTCCCAAGCCCCCCCCAGACACCTAGGACCCCCCCCCAAACACCAGGTGTCCCCCCCCCCATACTGGGAGACCCCTCCCACGAATCTGGGAGACCCCCAAGCCCCCCCCCGACACCTGGGACCCCCCCCACCATACTGGGGTCCCCTCCCCAAGATACTGGGACCCCCCCCCCACGATACTGGGGGATCCACACCGCCCCCCCCCCAGACACCTGAGAACCCCCCCAAACACTAGGACCCCCCCCACCATACTGGGGGACCCCCCCCACCATACTGGGAGACCCCCAAAGCCCCCCCCCCAAATACCAGGACACCCCCCCCATGACATCGACACTGTCTCAAAGCTCGGTGGCCACTTTATAAAAAGGGGGGGCCCGGGGGCACCCCCGTATCAACATATATACAACGGGGGGGGGGGGGGGGCAAGGGGGGGGGGCATTTACAGGGTATTTACACCCCCCCGGGGGTATTTACAAAGCCGGGGGGGGGGCGAGGAAGCCCGGGGGGGGGGTCGTATCGTTCCCCCCCCCCCCTTTCCCCGGACGCGCCCCGAGTTTCTACAAGAAACAGCCAAGGAAGAAGAGCCTTCTCCGGGGGGGAAAAGGGAGGGGCCGCGGTGACGTCACAGCGGGCGGTGACATCATAGCGACGACGCCGTCAGCATCAAAACGCCGGCGGGGACCTCAGGGCGACCGTGGCAACGCGTTTTCCCCCCCCCCCGGCCCCCCCCTCGCCGACACCGAGGCGGCAAGGCGGCGACCTCGCCGCAACGGCGCCGAGGGCGAGGCGGCGCCGCCGCGTCAAGGGGCGCGAGGGGCCGGCCTCGGTGATGTCACACGCGGCGCGGCGACAAGACGCCAACTGCAATGGCAACAACACGCCAACCGCGGCGGCGGCACGTCAGCGGCGGCGACACGTCAACGGTGGCGACACGTCAACCGCAGTGGTGACACGTCAACGGTGGTGACACGCCAACCACGGCGGCGACACGTCAACGGTGGCGACACGTCAACCGCAGTGGTGACACGTCAACGGTGGTGACACGCCAACCACGGCGGCGACACGTCAACGGTGGCGACACGTCAACCGCAGTGGTGACACGTCAACTGCAGTGGTGACACGTCAACTGCAGTGGTGACACGCCAACCACGGCGGCGACACGTCAACGGTGGCGGCAACGGGTCAACGGTGGTGACACGGCAACCGCAGTGGCGACACGTCAACGGTGGTGACATGCCAACCACGGCAGCGACACGTCAATGGTGGGGACACGCCAACCATGGCGGGGACACGCCAAGCGTGGCGGCAACACGTCGACGGTGGTGACGTCAAGTGCGGCAACACGTCAACGGCGGTGACACGCCAAGCATGGCGGCGACACGTCAACCGTGGGGGTAAATGCGTCAACAGTGGTGACGCGTCAATTGTGGTGGCGACACGTCAACGGTGGCGACACGTCAACCGTGGCGGTAACGCGTCAACGGTGGCGACACGTCAACCGTGGTGGCAACATGTCAACGGTGGCGGTAACGCGTCAACGGTGGCGACACGTCAACCGTGGTGGCAACATGTCAACGGTGGCGACACGTCAACCGTGGCGGTAACGCGTCAACGGTGGCGACACGTCAACCGTGGTGGCAACATGTCAACGGTGGTGACACGTCAACGGCGGTGACGTCAACTGCGGCAACACGTCAACGGTGGTGATGTCAACTGCGGCAACACGTCAACGGCGGTGCCATGCCAACGGCGGCGTCCTCACGCCGACGGCGGCGTCCTCAAGCCAACCTTGGGAGTCCTCACGCCAACGGCGGTAGTCCCCACGCCAACGCGCCGGTAGCCACGTCCACCCCCGCCGCGGCCCCCAGGGGCGCCCGGCGCGCGCCGGGCTAGTTGAGGGTGCCGCGGCAGCTCTCGGTGCGGCACAGGCAGGGGATTTTGGTGTCCTCGATGGGGAACTTGTAATCGTAGGTGATCTCCTCGTTAACCCCGATGGGCTGCTTCGAGTAGATAACGATCTTCTTCTGCGCCTCGATGGTGATCACCTTGGCGTAGCAGTTGGGCTGGTGGCGGGGGGGATGACACGGGTTAGCGCTGCGGCGGGATTTGGGGGGTGTGTGTGGGGGGGGGGGAACCGCGGATTTTTTGGGGGACCCCCCGCCCGCCGGCGCTCACCGTGCAGCAGTGGTTGATGAAGCGGGCGAGGTTGCCGCATTTGGTGGCGTCGATGATGGTGTCGTGGTCCACCCGGAAGAGGTAGCTGCTGCCGATGCCTTCCTGCACGTAACGCTTCTCCCGCATGTCCGCCACCACCTGGGGGGGGGGGGACGACGGGGACGCACGGCGTGGGGGGGTCACATCGGGGGGGGGACGGGAGACGGGGGGGTCACCGAGGGTGGTGGGAGGTGACCACGGGGTGGCTGGTGGTCACCGAGGGTGGTGGGAGGTGACCACGGGGCGGCTGGTGGTCACCGAGGGTGGTGGGAGATGACTTGGGGGGGGCTCCGGGGTGGGGTGGGGGTCCCCCGGGTGACGTGGGGGTCCCCAGGGGTGGGGTGGGGGTCCCCGGGGTGGGGTGGGGGGGTCAGCTTGGGGGTCAGGGCTGACCTGGCGGATGTTCTGCCCCACGTACTCGATGACCATCTCGTCGGCGGCGATGGGCTCCATGGCGAAGAGCCCCCACTCGTGGATGCGGCTTCGGCCGAACCGCAGCCGCTTCTTGCGGAACTGGGGAAGGATCGGAATGTTGGGGGGGGGGGGGGGACGGGGACACACACAAACACACACGTGACACACGTGTCACCGGTGGGGCGCCCGCGGGGATGTCCCCGCGGCACGGGGGACGCCGGCGTGGCATCGGGGAGGTGGCGGCGGCGCGAGGGACGGGGGAGAGAGACGCGGCACGGAGGGGACAAGCACGGCGCGAGGGACGCGGACACGGAAGACGCGGGCTTGGGAAGAGGGACGTGGAGAAGACGGGCGTGGCAAGGAGGACACGGAGGAGGCAAGCACGGCACGAGGGACATGGCATGAAGAACATGGACATGGAAGACACGGGCATGGCAAAAGGACACTAATGTGGAGGACACGGGCATGACAAGAAGGACATGGAGGACGCAAGCATGGCATGAAGAACGTGGAAGACACGGGCGTGGAAAAGGGACACCAACGCAGAGGACACGGGCACGACAAGAAGGACATGGAGGACACAAGCATGGCATGAAGAACATGGAAGACACGGGCGTGGAAAAGGGACACGAATGTGGAGGACACGGGCATGACAAGAAGGACATGGAGGACACAAGCATGGCATGAAGAACATGGAAGACACGGACATGGCAAAGGGATACTAATGTGGAGGACACGGGCATGACAAGAAGGACACGGAGGACGCAACCATGACAAGAAGGACATGGAGGACACAACCATGGCATGAAGAACATGGAAGACACAGGCATGGCAAAAAGGACACTGGGGACATGGAGGACACGGGCACAACAAGAAGGACATGGAAGACACAAGCATGGAAAAGGGACACTAATGTGGAGGACACAAGCATGACAAGAAGGACACGGAGGACACAAGCATGGCATGAAGACCATGGAAGACACGGGCATGGAAAAGGGACACTAATGTGGAGGACACGGGCGTGACAAGAAGGACATGAAGGACACAAGCATGGCACAAAGAACATGAAAGACACGGGCATGGCAAAAAGGACACCAGGGACATGGAGGACACAGGCACAACAAGAAGGACATGGAAGACACAAGCATGGAAAAGGGACACTAATGTGGAGGACACGGGCGTGACAAGAAGGACATGGAGGACACAAGCATGGCATGAAGAACATGGAAGACACGGGCATGGAAAAGGGACACTAATGTGGAGGACACGGGCGTGACAAGAAGGACATGGAGGACACAAGCATGGCATGAAGAATATGGAAGACACAGGCATGGAAAAAGGACGCTAACATGGAGGACACGGACACAACAAGAAGGACATGGAGGACACAAGCATGGCATGAAGACCATGGAAGACACGGGCATGGAAAAGGGACACCAACGCGGAGAACACGGGCATGACAAGAAGGACATGAAGGACGCAACCATGACAAGAAGGACACGGAGAACACAGGCATGGCACGAAGACCATGGAAGACACGGGCATGGAAAAGGGACATCGGGGACATGGAGGACATGGGCGTGACAAGAAGGACACGAAGGACACAAGCATGGCATGAAGAACATGGAAGACACGAGCATGGAAAAAGGACACGAATGTGGAGGACACGGGCATGACAAGAAGGACATGAAGGACGCAACCATGACAAGAAGGACACGGAGGACACAAGCATGGCACGAAAAACATGGAAGACACGAGCATGGAAAAGGGACACTAATGTGGAGGACACGGGCATGACAAGAAGGACATGAAGGACACAAGCATGGCATGAAGAACATGGAAGACACGGACATGGCATGAGGGACATGGAGGACACAAGCATGGCACGAGGTACACTAATGTGGAGGACACGGGAATGACAAGAAGGACACAGAAGACACAAGCATGGCACGAAAAACATGGAAGACACGAGCATGGAAAAGGGACACTAATGTGGAGGACACGGGCATGACAAGAAGGACATGAAGGACACAAGCATGGCATGAAGAACATGGAAGACACGGACATGGCATGAGGGACATGGAGGACACAAGCATGGCACGAGGTACACTAACGTGGAGGACACGGGAATGACAAGAAGGACACGGAAGACACAAGCATGGCACGAAAAACATGGAAGACACGAGCATGGAAAAGGGACACTAATGTGGGGGACACAGGCATGACAAGAAGGACATGAAGAACACAAGCATGGCATGAAGACCATGGAAGACACGAGCATGGAAAAGGGACATCGGGGACACGGAGTACACGGGCGTGACAAGGACACGGAGAACACAACCACGGCATGAAGAACGCGGAAGACACAAGCACGGCACGGAGAGCACCAAGATGAGGAGCCCCAAGACACGGACACGCGGGACAGGGGACACGTGCCGTCTGTGGGACACGCGGTGGGGACACCCCCAAACGCCCCCCCCCCCCGCCCCGCTTTGTCCCCTGTCCCCACCTTGAGCTGGTTGAGCTTCAGCAGGTCGCTATCGAGGAGGGCGGCCGAGCCGATGGCGCTGAGCAGCCGGCGCTGCTCCGAACGCCGCTCCGACAGCACGCGGTTGGGGCCCTGCCGGGACAAGCGCCGTGGGGACGGGGACGTGGCGGGTCATCGTCGTCATCGTCCCTCGACCCCGGGGGGACCTTACCTGGGTGTCGGGGGCGTCGGGGTCCTGGGGGGGCGCGGGGCAGGGGTGCAGGTAGCGCGCCTTCTCCCGTCGGCTGATGGGGTAGTAGCCCTCGCTGCGAGCGCTGCCCGTCCGGTGCTCCCGCGCTTCCGGCCACCGGCGCCGCCGCCGCGGGCTGCTCGTCCTCGTCAGTGCCATCGTTAAGGGACCAAGGGCCGGCTCCGCGTACCCCGACGCCCGCCTCCGCGTCCCCAACGTTCGTATATTCGGCGACCGCGCCCCCGACGCCCGTCCTCGAGTCCCCAACGCCAACGGAGCCGACAACCGCGACCCCAACGCCCGTCCTCACGTCCCCAACGCCCATCCTGACGTCCCCAACGCCAACAAACCCAACAACCGTGTCCCCAACGCCCGTCCTCACGTCCCCAACACCAACGTACCCAAAAACTGTCACCCCAACGCCCGTCCTCACGTCCCCAATGCCAATAAACCCAACAACCGTGTCCTCAACGCCCGTCCTCACGTCCCCAACGCCCATCCTGACATCCCCAACGCCAACAAACCCAACAACCGTGTCCCCAACGCCCGTCCTCACGTCCCCAATGCCCATCCTCACGTCCCCAACGCCAATAAACCCAACAACCGTGTCCCCAACGCCCGTCCTCATGTCCCCAATGCCCGTCTTCACGTCCCCAATGCCAACAAACCCAACAACCATGTCCTCAACGCCCGTCCTCACGTCCCCAATGCCAACGTACCCAAAAACCGTCACCCCAACACCCATCCCTATGTCCCCAACACCAACATACCCTAAAACCGTCACCCAACACCCATCCCTATGTCCCCAACGCCAACATACCCAACAACCGTGACCCCAACACCCATCCCCACGTCCCCAACACCAACATACCCAACACCCGCAACTTCGACACCCGTCCTTACGTCACCAATGCCAACACACCCAACAACTATGACCCCAACGCCCATCCCCACGTCCCCAACGCCAACGTACCCAACGACTCCAACGTCCATCCCCACGTCCCCAACACCAACATACCCAACAGCCGTGACTCCAACACCCATGCCCATTTCCCCCAACGCCAACGTACCCAACAACCACAACGCCAACGTCCATCCCCATGTCCCCAACGCCCATCCCTACGTCCCCAACACCAACGTACCCAACAACCATGACTCCAACGCCCACGCCCATGTCCCCAATGCCCATCCCTACGTCCCCAACACCAACGTACCCAACAACCATGACTCCAACGCCCACGCCCATGTCCCCAACGCCCATCCCTACGTCCCCAACACCAACGTACCCAACAACCACAACGCCAACATCCGTCCCCACGTCCAACACCATCATACCCAACAACCACGACTCCAACGCCCAACCCCACACCCCCAATGCCCATCCCTACGTCCCCAACGCCAACGTACCCAACCACCACGACTCCAACGCCCACGCCCATGTCCCCAGTGCCAACGTACCCAACAAACGCATCCCCAACACCCGTCCCCATGTCCCCAACGCCAACATACCCAACAACCACATCCCCAATGCCCGTCCCCACGTCCCCAACGCCAACATACCCAACGTCTTTGTCCCCAACGTCTATCCCCATGTCCGCAACGCCAACGTACCCAACAACCATGACTCCAACGCCCATCTCCATGTCCCCAACACCCACCCTCATGTTCCCACACCAACGTACCCAACAACCATGACTCCAACGCCCATCCCCATGTCCCCAACGCCAACATACCCAACAACCAT